>OU343220.1:37197106-37416139 GCA_910596185.1 Chrysanthemum makinoi | reverse complement strand
TTTTCTTCCAAATTCACGTTCTTCATTCTTATGCTCATTTATGCTCTAAAATGAAATATAAGGAAATAAAAGCATATATCCAAGTAAAAAAAATATAAATGAAGGGCATATTAGGGGGAAATTTAAACTAAAATATAAGGACTATTTGATGTTATCAATATTCTATCAGCTCCCACTTGTGAATTACACACTTACCTTGTACTCATACAAGCAAAGGTTAGCGTCTAGCAACACACCAATGCCTCTAAAATATGTGAGGTTTAGTTTCTTTAAACCTTTTATGGGTACTGGTTTATAATCAGTTTTTCTTTTGTTTCAAATACTTAGTTAAATATAAGACATAGATTAAAAGCATTCTTATTTATTTAACAATTTTGTTTCTTGACTTTAGATATTGAACTAGATTACCAAATTAATTCAAGATTCATCTTAATTACATTTGTAAATGGCCATGTAAACATTTGTTCAAATCATCAAGGGCCTAGAAATATCTAACTCCATGATTCTTGGAGGAATAAATCCCATCTTGACCACACGTGTTAGTCTTGTGTTTCACATTAATTCGAATGATGATTTTATAATAGCTTATTCATGTCAACGTTTAATCATATCAAAGATTAACATTCCACACACGCACAACCAGCGAGTGTCTTAAGTCTAAGGAACCAATTGACTAAACCATTTACAAGTTTCACTAAATGCAACAATCAATGTAGTGAATTCTTGTAGGTTGGGTCAGTCCAATATATATCTCCATAAATACAAATGAATCGGATTTGCCTAACTATTAAATATTTATTCATGAACATAATCAACACTCTTTGTCTTAATTTGATGTTATTCCCATATCATCAATCGAGAGTGGATAATTTTAGAATAAATAGTTATTCATGGATTTAAACATGCAAATATAGAATACAACAATTTAAATGAAATGTGATCGTAACATCAAGTACATGAGCTTTGTAAACAAGTCAACTAGGCTATGATCTCTTAAAACTTAGGGAATAATAATTTCAAAAATTCACATATAGTGAAGTTCTTGAATAATGTGATGTTCATTTAATCGCAAGTATACTTATACTAGCAATACAACAGTACATTCAGATAAGATATTTGAAACTAGGAAATTCAACAACAGTTGCTATTTTAGACAATCTTATAATTAGCTTCCTAAACAATATTCTAAATCTTTCAATAGATATTACAACTATGCTATCCGTTGAGCATTTCTAGTTAGACGTGCCCATCATTCATGATGACATCATAGTATGACTGGGATTGAGTATCATCACAATTATATTTGTAAAACTAGCATTTGTGTATAACATTAACACTAATCTTCTCATCTAAAATTTGTAAAAAAAGTACATATCTATAGTTCTTTAAAGACACTTTAGAATATTTCAATAACAATAATAATCTAATGACTTTCAGTTAGATCTTATTTATGCAGATAATAAATCTAGTCAAGCATAACACATATAATGAATTCTTTTGTCAAATTTAAGACATTCATATATGTGTTCAATAGAACTTTGAGGCTTGCTCAATAATATGTTTTACTAGAGATTTCATCACTTAACCACATTCTTTTGTTCTTGCAAACTTCTAATCCAAAGTTATGTTTTGTATTTCTTAAATCATTCAAGAGAAACTACGTTCTAAATTGAAGGTTTACATTCATGCTTAAATAGAATGATATTTCCAATATATTTATAACATATAATATTAAGAACATATGAATTTGTATTTGTTTCATACACAATCAATCCATTGATTATTGAATCAAATTTTCAATCTTCTGGATCTTTGTTACATACATAATCAATTCATTGATTATTGAATCAAAGATTCAGTTTCCTAGATGCTTGTCTCAATTCATTCATGGATTCTTTGTAAATTTACACTTTACAAAGATTATATGGATTCATAAACCTTTGATTGTACCACGTTCTCACTAAGGTGACAATCCTTTTATCATATTTCATAATCATAATCAATTCTTGAGTATGAATGATAACTCTTGTCATTAAACAATTTTAAAGTAGTGTACATTTATGTCCATATTAATCTTTCTAATTGAAGACTTTTTTTTTTTTATTTTGACAATCTTATTGTTCAATGAAAGATTGATCTAAGTTTCAAAAATGATTATCAATCATTGGCTACATCTTTTAATTCATGCTTCTTGCCATTTATCGAATTCCAACAGTGATACAACATCTATGTAGTTAATGTTTAACATGAACCCCTAGTTTTAATTCTTTGGTATCCACAAGAAAATGATTACTCATAGGATATCAAGGAATACTACCAGATTTGTGAATAACATTAGTAAGTCCAAGCTTAGTGCATACTTCGCTAGTGTTTTTAGAAGGTATGTTAGCTTGTTATTGATTTTAATCAAAATCTATTACACTCCTACTTTCCTCTTGTAAAAGAAGACTATTCTTCAAATAGTTAGCATATTGAGCATCAATAAATTGTTCTCAGTTGGAATGTACACGATACACTGAAAATTCTTGATCTAGTTTGTTAGTAACACGTTAACGTAATCTCAAAAAATTTAGAACTTCACTTAAGAAATAATGAGAACCTTCTCATTCAACAACTTGATGGTGTCTTAGTTACCTTTATGGTTGGAACCATATTGAATGTGATATATTCAATTTTCCAACTTTGATAGATTTTAAGATAGAGTAGTTTTAAATTCATCAATGATCAAACTATATTCATAAGGTTTGATATTTTTTTTTATCATACATACCATAAAATTGTGGTATTTCATAAGAATTAAGATATGAGATCGCAATTTCTGTACATGATTTAATACTCTTTAACTCATATGCTTTTCAACTTGGTCAAACCAAATAGATTCAATAGTATCTCTAAGCTATTTCATCCTTTATATGAATTTGAACAATTCAAAATCTTTATGTTTATATCTAGATAAGAAGATATAACCATAATAACTAAAGTATTATTGAACACCCACTCATGGTTTCAATAGAATTTCCAAGCTAATAACTATACTTCATATTTCAAGGACTTTGTGTTTATGTCTTGACTAGAAAACATAAACAAGATAACTAAATTATTAGCTAACGTAATGAAGTAACTTTTATTATTTCTTGACATTGATTCTTAATAGGGCACTATACATCAGTATGTATAATTCCTAGTAAAACTAGTGCTTTCTTACCTTTCAGTTAAGAACAACCTTAGTCATATTTTCATGTGTTGTACATTGCACACAATTCCGGATTTTTTTCACTTGTGCGTGGCACAACACCATGTAATGTTACTAACAAGATTTACATATATCAAGAACACGATGTTGATGATGTCAAAATTCCGTCCTTTGAATTTTTTTTATGCACATCTGTTTGTATTACAAATATGACAATGTCACATATATAATATGATTTAAGTTGAACTTAAAACATATTTATGTTAATAATATATGTAGAACTTATCGTTAAATAAGAAATTTATGCATAATTATTTCATAGATAACTTTAAATAAGCATCATAAAAAAAGGGAGAAGTTATCCTATAAATAATATGTAATGATTCTTATAAATCGAAATTCTTTATTTTAAGACAATCTAGAAATAAATTTAGTTACTCTAGATGATACTGGATTAGACAACATTTTATGTGTTTCTTCACCAGTGAAACATGCATATTGCTCCCACTTGATTCATTAATGGTACAAAGCAAGTATCAAGTTCTACTATATAGATGATGGACTATCCATATTCACCATTCTTTAGCTTGTTAATGGTTTATGCAATTCCTCCCATATTGGCTTACTATACTACAAAAGTATGTAATGCCATAGTGTGTTTATTCGAATAATACAAAAGCATCCTAGGTTTAGTCCTCACCATATGTGCAATTACTTGATATTTATATTTTCTAATCAATAAATACTATACAATACATCGATGTATTTTAAAGATATTTATAGTTAACTTGTAGAAAAACATGTTCTTTAGTTATCCAGTTATCTTACATGCTTCAAAAAGTTTTAAATCCATAACTAGAGTTGTAAAAATAACTTGTAAGCACAGAACCATGTCTAGAAAAGTTTGATTTCTCCTTTTAGACATTCCATTATGTCGTGGCATGTATGGAAGAGTGAATTGGACATGCGTACACTTCTTAAGATGATCAAAAAATTCTTGACTCATATATTCGCCACCTCAATCAGATCAAAGATCCTTTATGGTCTTCTCAAGTTGATTCTCTACTTCACTTTGAAAATCTTTAAAAGTTTCAAAGGCTTCATGTTTATGTTTAATTAAGTAATCATAATCATAACGACTAAAATCGTCAGTGAAGGTAATGAAGTAGCTAGTTCCTTCTCTAGACACAATTCTAAAAGGGCCACTGAAGCAGGATTCCCGACCAGGATTTAAATTTATAAGGTCCTGTGTACCTAAGGTCTACCTATTGCACTAACGAGCAGTGAACCTGGTCGTGCATAGTATAGAAGGTGGTTAAGTCGAGGTCGTTCCCAAGAGCTATGTAGATTTAGATCCTAATTAAGTCTAATGTCACGGTTTTTAAAGAGATTATGTTGAAAGACTAATTAAACTAATAAGCAAGAAATAAATTGCAAAAATAAAATGAGGTTGTAAAAAATAGAGAGAAAGCGTGCTACCCTAATTATTCATCCTATCATGTTATGTATATGTTTTCTAATTACTTTCTAACGCTGCAAGTGGGGGTTCAATTCGCTAGACTCCTTTGGTCAGTTCTTCAAAGCCTATTAGACAAAGGTTCCTACCCGAAGTCAAAGGCTTAACCTTTGGGGTAACGGGGATCTCTAGCAACCTAAGCTAAGTCATTAAGTACCCTACATGCAAGATTCGAAACAATGTGTGCTCGGACGCTAGCATCTTAGACACACATCCCTAACTTCTTAAGTTCCTCCTTCTGAATAGTGATCCTTTGGTCAATTCGCACAAGAGGGATTGATAGTCCTTTGGTCAATTCTTACCAACCCTCTCTACCTACTTCCTTAGGGTCCTTTGGTCAATTCTCCTAAGCAAGTAAATACGACCGCAACTCAAAACTACTGAAGCTAGGGTAACTACCAACGAACTATGCATGCATACACTAGAAACAATAATAGAAGTGCGAAAACATAAACAACATAATCAAGTAATCATAACTAGGCTAGCACCAAAGGTGCTTAGCCGATCATATTATAACACACAATCAATTAAATGTTTAACATAATGAATGAAGACATGAATTAAAGTGTAATGAAATAGAAATCGCTAAAGCTTATCGATGATATGGTGTGATTTATCCCTTGGAAATAGCTCCGTATGCTGAGTATGATCTGCCTTTGAAACCCTCTTCACGCTCTCTGCTTTTGTGTGGTGAGTGAATGATGAATAATGCAGATTTTAAGGCTTGTATTTATAGGCCCCGATCATAGTTACAGTGTAACCTAATAATGTAGTTACGCCGTAACTTAAATATCTTCAATTATCAAGTCTCGTAGTGATGATTACGGCGTAACCTTAAGAATAATTACGCCATAATTCCGTAAGCTCTGTCGTAAACTTAATAATTGACTACGCCGTAATCTAGAAAGATCTCATCAGAACTCTCGTAGTGCTGGTTATGTCATAACTCATGCTGGAGGTTACGGCGTTGTTGATCGAGGAACGAAATTCCACATGACCTAGATAGTTACGGCGTAACTTAAGTTGATAGTTACGCCATAACTGTTGTTGACTTGGTCTTCATAAACGTTATCCTAGCTACGGCGTAATTGAGAGTGAGAATTACGTTGTAGCTTCTTCCAGGAAAGCATACTAAGGTAGAAATCATTAAGTATATTCCCAAAACCGCGTCCCTTTGCTCATATGCTCATATATTACCTGGAAACGAAATATAAAGGAATAAGACTATAAATCCATATAAATAACATAAAATATGAGCATAATCGAGGAAAATTGACACTTAAAAATCAAGATTATTTGATGTTATCAAATATCCCCTCACTTGAACTCTACTTGCCCTCAAGTAGACCTTATTAGAATACTAAAAAGATATCCCCAAAATTACTTGGAAGATATGAGATTAAAAATTACTTATGCTAGAATAAATCAAAGCCAAACACCTTACAAAATAGGAACAAATATTCATACTCTCGCTCTCTCTCTAATCTAAGTGTCAATTTCAGGGTGATCACTCAATGCAAAGTCATAGCATGTATTCTTTCATAAACTTGGCGGTACACAAATCTCCACTACTAGAGTTAAGGTCTAAACAATCTTGAAGGCAATATGGGTGAACACAAAATGAGGTTATGGGTGAAATGTCACTCCTAATGTGTCACGGAAAAGTGGACAAAATCAATGATACAAGACCAAATCCATGGCCAAGACACCAATGATTGCTCGCTTCATCACCTAGACACGCTTCATGACTAAAGGGTAGGATAAGACACGGGAAATAATAGGTGTAAAATGAAAAATAACAAACAAACAATCTTAACCGATAACCAAGTTGTAACCGCCCACCGTCCATCCAAAGTTCAAGCTTTAAGATAAAGAAACCGGATCATGATATATCAAGTAAATGTGCCATTAATGGATGTCATGATGAGCACATTACCTATTCTTCAAGCTGTTGGTGTAATAACGTCACCAACTCAATCTTCAAATGTGACCGAGGTGGCCTCCTCGATGCTAATATAAAATAATCTCATAGCATAGTGCTTATAACATTGCACTTTTAATAACATAAACTAATAAACACTAATTTTTATTTATTTTTTATTTTTTTAATCATAACTATTACAATAAAAAGATAAACATCCCCCCACTTGAGATGAACATATATGGAGAACATGGGGGATCTTCAATGATCTTCAAATGCATGTCTTTGACGTAGGCGTGATTCCCGAACCTCTCTACTTAAACCTCGAAATTGGGTAAACAGGGACTGCCCAACCATAAATTAAGACTACACAGTAGGATAACGTGAATAGGTGTAACGAAACAAACATGATAAGGGTCTGAAATGAAAAGAATGGCTCGAAAGGGTGTATCTAGGGGTATCTTGCACTAAATATGAGTATAACAAAAGGGTTTAATACGGGGGTCGAATAATCGAGGTGACTAAACGATAAACACACATATATAGGTTATTTGGGTGATAATCCTAAAATATTTCCTTCTTGAATTGATTATTCCATATAGATCTAGCTAACTCGACACACCTCGTTTATGGTCTCGAATGATGCAAAGGCCAAAGTCTAAAATTTACAAGCTACCGGCACACTCATAATTTGGTGGATTTGGGTAAATAAGTGGAAACAGATAGGCTAAATCTCACCATAGAATTCAAGGGTTATAGTGTGCTCGACTAAGGTCTAATCTATTTAGGTTAAGAAAAACATGTTACAATTTTAAAAATGGCAAAATTGTTCAAAATAAACTAGAAAAACGAGGGCAAATAAGTTCAAGTAATAATTCTACTCCCATCCCCCCACTTGAGATGTACAAAATCCCTTTTGTACTAAACATGAAATAAAGGTGAACAGAAAGTACAATCAACTAAAATCATTGAGTCAGATATTGAAAATATGGGTAATATCAATGTTGTCCCATATGATCAATATGTGAAACAAAGTGAAAGTGTGATTGTATCAAGTGATGTATCTTCTGCAGTCAATGATGACTATGTTTGTGATGAATACATTGCATGTGCCCCTGATGATTCTGTATCCTGAACTTAATGCCTATAAAGAAAGAGTTGCTATTTATGAACAACGTGCTAAGTTTGAGTTGACCACTCGTGAGCAGGAAATGGATGACCAAATGCGTACAATCATTAGAAAAAGTAATTTTAGAGAAGAAGTATTAAAACAAGAGTTAAATTCCTTACAAGAAAAGCTTTCTAAAACTGCTAAGCAAAAGCAAGAACTTCAAGAAAATGTCAAAAAGCTTAAGCAGGAATTTAGTGCTAAGGAATCAAAACTTTTGAATGATTTTTCCAATCTAAAAACTTTGAAAAACAAACTAGAAAACAAGCTGTACATACAAGGTAACACCATTCAGACTGCTCACTTGATCACTAAGCATAGAGTTTTAAGTGACAAGCATGGTATCCCCATTATTAAGGAATCCAATCCTGAGTATGTTAAGAATGCTAAAGAAGCCCAAAAGGTAATCTATGATGGCAATGAAATCCTTAAGCCTAGACAAAAACCTAGTTGCGCTGAGAGCACTGAAGAAGATAAGCAATTAGAAGATGTCACTAAAAGGAAATTGGATGAAAAACTTAAGAGCCCTTCTTGCATTGAGAAAAGAATCAGTTTTAAAGCACCAAACTACTCTAAGGAAAATTGGATTGCTTTTAACAAGTTTAAGCCTCAAATGTTGTTAACACCTGAACAAGTGTACTGGAAAATGGACTTAGATAAGCAGAAAGCGGAAAATATTGTTGAAACAAACCCTCCCCTTAGGAAAATGCCTAAAGCGACTGTGTATCCTCCCAATACACCAATGCATCTAGTCCCTAGAACTATTGCCACTAAAAGCAAGACCTTAATCAGTCAATATGTTATCTTTCAACTATTTGTTGATTTTGAGAAAACTTGCAAGAAAAGGATCACACCCACTGGTATAACTGAAGAGGAAAGGGGTTTTGAGCAAACTAAAGAATGTTATTTAACTGAAGTCATGCCTTTCTTTAAACAATTAAAAGATCAATTTGAGAGTCTTAAAAAGGGAATGAATTCTGACATTAAAGAAATGGAAAAGGAATTTGATGCAATGATAGTTGAGGTTAGTGATTATGAGCGAGCATTAAAATATAATGAGATTGAGAGGAAGAACTTGCATACCTTAAATGAGAATCTAATTTCTGAATGTATTGCTCAAAATGTGTTTTTCACTGCTACAAATTGTTCCATTAATGCTTCTCAATTTCATGAATTATCTATTGCTCTGAAAGTCTCCCATGATCGTGTCATTGAGCTTGAAAAGATTAATTCGAAACTTAATGAGAAAATTGATCAGGATGATCACGATAATTTGGTAAAGCATCTTTCTAAACTAGAAGTTGAACATTTTGATTTACAACTAAAATATAAACATCTAAAAGAAAATGTTAAAACCTCAAATATCAAGACATCCTTGGATGCTCCTGAATTTGATGCAGTTTTTGAAATCAGCAAACGTGATGAACAGATTCGAGCTCATTGTAACACGATCAAAAAGTTGAAAGCCCAAATCTCTCAATTGAAGGGTAAAAAGAACAATGTGACTGGATCCCAAATGCCTCCTCCTTTAGATTTAGGCTCTACATATCTTACACAATCTTGCATAGATATGGTTGACTTTGGCAAGATTTTGAGATCTTGCTGTCAGACCTCGGCGGCACGAAAATTTATAACGGGCGGAACCCTTTAAAGGGTTCCGTGGTCTGTGGTGCTTGCTGAGAGTTTTGGCTATAAATAGCAAAGCCAAACCAAGTAGTTTCTCATCCCTTTCTATCATACTCTCATACATTTCTTCTCTCTAACCTTTTTAACTCAGTTTCATATCATATTAGTGATCTCTTTTGTAGCAAAGAAGATCAAGTTACATTCATGCTTCAATGAGAAGTTGGAAGTCTTGTTTGTTTGGTGTTGTATGATCTTGTGTTGATTCATACTTCATTGTTGTACCAAACTATCATAATCTTGTGAGTGTGAGTGGTTAGTATTTTATTCCTCAAAATACATTGTGTGTGGGAGTGGTTGTACCCTTGGAAAGAACTCGACATTTAGCTTAGTGTCGGAAATAATGTAAGCGAAGTGTAAAGGTTTCTCCGTCGGTGAAAGGAGCTTGTTGACTAGTGAAGTTAAACTCTCGAGTGTGAGACTCGGGGAGTGGAGTATGGCAAGGAAAAAGAGTCCTTGTAGACCGAACCACTATAAACAACTTGTTGTGGTTTGATTGTTTCTTTCCTTATCTACTCTTTACATATTGTTTACATATTTTACTAACATATCTAAGATCAACATCAATTGATCTTTCAATAAGTTTCTAAACAAAGTTTTTAATTGGTAAACTATTCAACCCCCTTCTAGTTTTCTGCAATTGGTACCAGAGCCTCTTTGCTCAAGAATTTCTAAAATATATTGTATTTTATAAACTTGAAATGATCCATGGATTCTGAAAACTTTAAAGAAGGGCAATCTATGCAAAGACCACCACTCTTTGAAACCAATGGATTTATCTATTGGAAAAACCGTTTTGAAACATATGTAAAATCAAAATATATAGATCTTTGGTTTGTTATTGTTAAAGGGGATTTTAGTTCTACAACAAAAGATATTTCTGTTGATGAACAAAAGAAATTAATTGCTAAAAATAATGAAGCTAAAATGATGCTTTATAATGCTTTGCCTAGAAAAGAATATAAAAGAATTTTTATGTGTGAAACCGCCAAAGATATTTGGGAATCTTTGATTGTTACACATCAAGGAAATTCACAAGTCAAGGATAACAAAATTGATCTTCTTGTTCAACAATATGAACAATTTGTTATCCCTGAAGATGAAACCATTGATTGTGGCTTTGCTCGCTTTAATACTAGTATTACATCACTTAAAGCTCTTGATGAATCTTTTTGTAGTAAGAACTTTGTCAGGAAATTTCTTAGAGCACTCCATCCGAAGTGGAGAGCTAAAGTGACGGCCATTGAAGAATCAAAAGATCTTTCAAAAATGTCACTAGACGAGCTAATCGGAAACCTCAAAGTACACGAAATGGTGATGGAGAAAGATTCGGAAATCATCAAAGGAAAAAGAGAGAAAATAAAATCCGTTACTCTAAAAGCAAGAACGGAATCAAGTGATGATGACGAATCTTGCTCCGGTAATGAAGACGAAGAGTATGCCATGGCCGTTAGAGATTTCAAAAAGTTCTTCATAAGAAGAGGAAAGTTTGTAAGACAACCTCGAGAAGAAAAGAAGATGTTCTGAAAAGATCGGGATGACAAAAAGGGTAAAGGTGAAAGAAAGTGCTTTAGATGCGGTGATACAAGTCATCTAATAGGAGATTGTCCCAAGCCACCTAAAAGCAAAACTCAACGAGCTTTTGTAAGCGGTGCTTGGAGTGATAGTGAAGATGATGAAGAATCAAGCAAGGAGGAAATCGCTCTAATGGCACATGAGTCAAACGAGGTACATTCCGACTCATCTTATTCTTCTATTGATGATGACACTTTGCAAAAACAATACAATCAATTGTGTGAGCTAAGTCTAAAAATCATAACTAAAAATAATTTTTTAATGACTAAAAAGGAATTTTTAGAAAATGAAGTCTATGAGTTAAAAGAAAAGGCAAAACAATTAGAAAAGGGAAAAGCAAATGACGATGATTGCAAATCATGTCAAGAGCTTAATCTTGAAATAGAAAAACTAAAGCTCACCCAAGATGTTCTAATCGAACATAATTCTTAATATCAAAGGTTTAACAAAAACATCGCTTGTGCCGATGAAATAGTTAGAATTCAAAAAAGATCAGGAAACATGAATGGGTTAGGATTTAATGAAGTATTAATTCCAAAGAATCAAAACAAAACGGCCGAAAAAGACAAACAAACTGTCAAAACTGCTGCAGTGCAGCACGGACCAGACGGACCCAAAATAAGGAATCCGTCCATTGTAAAAAATGGTGTCGTGGGAACTTCAGCAGGACAGAATTTTTGTGATACGGGCCGTAGCGAATTTGTCAAAGTAACAAAGAAAACCAAGGATAGTGTTAAACTAAAATCGGTTGTTACATCAGGAGTAGGACTTGCTAAAAATGAATTTAGATCAAAAACTACTCAACAACGACATAAAACATCTTTTGCCAAACGCCCCTTTCCTAAGAGCAACCACAACGTACAACCTAACTATCAACACAACGGTTGGAATCAAAACTTCCCTAGACCATATCAAACTCCAGATTACATGTCATGGAACCCTTATCAATCATTTCCATACATGAATCAAATAAATGGTATGTTTAACCCAAACAGACCCATGAGATATTGGGGACCAAATGCTTGAGTTATTTGCTTCTTAGTTATGCTTGAAAGTTGGATTGGAACCTGATGAGTGGATAAAAGATAGTGGATGCTCATGACACATGACGGGCAACAAAAGTCTCTTCTCATCATACCAAGAGTATGATGGAGGTAATGTCACCTTTGGTAGCAATCTCAAAAGCAAAATCATTGGCAAAGGTACGATCGCTCATAACTACCTAACTATTGAAAATGTTGCTCATGTCGATAGGTTAGGATTTAATCTACTTAGTATTAGCCAACTATGTGACAAAAAGTATAAAGTACTATTTGAAGAAAATGGTAGTAAAATACTAAAAGATGGTATCACCATAGCTAAAGGAGTTAGGAAAAATAACATATACGTTATGAAAATAGATAAAACATCTAATGACAAACTTTGTCTAACAACATTAGATGATAGCTCAACTCTTTGGCATAGACGCTTAGGTCACGCTAATATTAGACTTATACAAAACCTATCTTCAAAAGAGCTAGTTAGGAATTTACCAAAACTTAAATATGACCAACATTTTTGCGACGCTTGCAAAATTGGTAAACAAACCCATAGTAGTCATAAGTCTAAAAATATGGTGTCCACATCTAAGTGTCTAGAACTTTTGCATATGGACTTGTTTGGTCCATCCGCTATAAGAAGCTATGGAGGCAACTTATACACTTTGGTCATAGTAGATGATTACTCAAGGTTTACTTGGACGTTGTTTTTGAAAACCAAAAATGAAGCTTTTGATAAATTTGAAATTCTTAGCAAGAAAATTCAAAATCAACTAGGTGTTAAAATTGTGTCGATCCGAACGGATCATGGTCGTGAATTTGACAATGAAACACAATTTGGAAACTTTTGTGATACAAATGGTATAACACATAACTTTTCGGCTCCTCGAACACCTCAATCAAATGGAGTCGTAGAACGTAAAAATAGAACAATTCAAGAAATGAGTAGAACAATGCATAATGAACAAAACATTCCTCAAAAGTTTTGGTGTAACGCCGTTGACACTTCCACATATATTTTAAATAGAGTCTTAATACGTCCTTTCTTAAACAAAACACTATATGAGCTTTATAAAGGTAAAAAGCCAACTTTAGGATATTTTAGAGTTTTTGGATGTAAATGTTTCATCCTTAATACTAAAGATTATCTCACCAAGCTTGACCCAAAGTCTTATAAAGGTGTATTTCTTAGTTATTCTCAAACTAGTAAATCTTACATTGTCTTAAACAAAGAAACAATGAGAGTCGAGGAATCGTTGAACATAACATTCGATGAAAGTCCACCTCCCTCTAAGACATCACCTTTGGTAGATAATGACTTAGTTGAAAGTTAACTTGTAGAAAGTCAAGAAATAATTGAAAATGACAAGGAAGATGAACCATTAAATAATGAGATTATAAACATCAAAGAATCCAAAAGTCATCCTTTAGAAAAAGTCATAGGACAACTAAATCAAAGAACCTTAAGATCACAAGCCCAAAATCAAAGTAATCATTTTTGTTTTGTGTCTACCATCGAACCGAAAAACATAAATGAAGCAATAAAAGATGAATCTTGGGTAATTGCTATGCAAGAAGAGTTAAACCAATTCGTTAGAAATGATGTTTGGAAATTAGTTCCAAAACCTAAAGATCAAACTATAATTGGAACGAAATGGGTTTTTCGAAATAAAATGGATGAAAATGGTATTGCGTCTAGAAACAAAGCTAGGCTTGTCGCACAAGGTTATAATCAACAAGAGGGGATTGATTATGATGAAACTTATGCTCCAATAGCTAGGCTCGAGTCTATTAGAATCTTACTTGCATATGCATGTGCTTATGACTTTAAATTATTTCAAATGGATGTTAAGAGTGCGTTTCTTAATGGGTTTATTAACGAAGAAGTATATGTTGCTCAACCTCCCGGTTTTACCGACTTTGAGAAACCACATCATGTCTTCAAACTCAAGAAAGCATTATACGGTCTTAAGCAAGCACCAAAAGCTTGGTACGATAGACTTAAGACTTTTCTTGTTGAAAATAAATACACCATGAGATTAGTAGATAATACTCTTTTTACCAAGAAAAAGGAGTCACACATTATCATTTTTCAAATATATGTTGATGACATAATATTCGGATCAACTTGTCAAGAGCTATGTGATGATTTCTCTAAAATCATGCACGTTGAGTTTGAGATAAGTATGATGGGTGAATTAAACTTCTTTCTAGGACTCCAAATTAAACAAATAGAAGATGGCATATTCATTAACCAATCTAAATACATAAAAGATATGCTTAAGAAATTTGGTCTTGAAGATTCAAAACCAACTAAGACACCCATGTCTTCGGACACTAAACTCACCAAGGATGAGGAAGGTAAATCGGTAGATAACACTAAATATAGAGGAATGATCGGTAGCTTACTCTATCTCACGGCTAGTAGACCCGACATTATGTTTAGTGTTTGTCTATGTGCTCGCTTTCAAGAAAATCCAAAGGCATCACACTTAGAAGCCTTGAAAAGGATATTTAGATATATTAAGGGAACGACATGTTTAGGATTATGGTATCCCAAAGGAACGGGTGTAGAAACTATTTTGTATGCCAACTCGGACCATGCCGGTGACTATGTAGATAGAAAAAGTACAAGTGGTATTTTCACTTTTGTCGGACATTGTCTCACCTCATGGTTTACAAAGAAGCAAACGGCTTTAGCTATCTCAACCACTGAAGCCGAATACGTCTCGGCCGGAAAAGCATGTCAACAAGCTCTTTGGATGAAGCAAGCTCTCGTGGACTACGAAATTCATCTCAACGATTGATTCGTTGTGAAGTGAGTGGTGAAAAACACAATATCAACGTATATCAAAATAACCGTAAAATTCGACAAATCAACCTTTTAGGAAAAAGGTCAACGTGCCAAACCTCACGGGTGTGATAAAAGTGATACCGGAAAGTGATTTCCCGGGTCGTGTCCCAACGAGGTGTGAATGGAAGGATTCGTTGAGTTTCGTGATTAAGGACTTGAATTGGTTAAACGAATTTGGATTTTGATTACGTATTCTACAAAATAAAGAACGGAAATGAAAATAAAGCATGTAAAACAAAGTAAACACTAAATAGACTACTACTAAGCCTAAGAAACAATAAAGCAAAGCTAAATTACATCCTAAGGCATTCAAACTAAAAAAACGCGAAAACCTAAAACGTGAGAATTATGAAATTTAAGGCCTACGGGTGCAAAACCAATTTTCCTACGTTCTACATGACCAAAAATAATTTTAGGAAAAAGCGGAATATTTTTTTGAGTTTTATTTTATTTATTAAGAATTAAAAACTATTTTAAACTAATTAATTAATTAAAAATACTAAATGATTTTGGAAAAATCTGAAAAATTCAACAAATATACTTTAAGTTATCAAAACCCTAAGAAAAATCAAAAGGGAATTGTAGCTTAACCAGATAAGCTGGAAAAAGCTCTAAATAAGCTACAAGGTGAAACAACTCATTCTATGTTAAATAAATAAATGAGGAAGAAAATAAACAAAAGACCCTAGGGCGCTACTGGATCTGAGATGTGTGATGTGTGCGTTGGCTTGGTGCAGGAGGTCACAGGTTCGAAACCTGTCCTCTCTTTTTTGTCATTTATTTATTTTATTTTTTTTTGATTTCTCAGCCTTGCAAATCAAACAACGGAACAAAATAACACTTTTTTACAAAATCTTAAACTTACAAAGCTATAAATAAACTAGTTAACAGATAAACAAAAAGGACTTGGAAGCTTAAAAAACTACTTAAGTGCTGTTTGGTACAGGGGAGAAAAGGCAACAAAAAGCTACAATAAACCGTCAAAAGCTACAAACAAGCTAAGAAACTAAGGAAACACTATAATGAAATGAAACAAGCTACTGTGACTATGAAGAAGCAAGATCAAGCATTTATAAACACTAATTCTAGCTAATAAGCACTAATGCTAAATCTAAACCAAACAGTCCTTAACTAATAAGCTAGCACCTAATAAGCTATGGATCTATCTAACACTAATAATTAATTTTATACAAATCCTAAAGGGCTACTGATAAGCAGATGAGCACTAAAATAATCCAATAAGTACTTCTAAATTGCCCACTGTAGCAGCAGTTAAGGGACAGAAATGCTACTGATTGCAGGCCACATTAAGCAAAAATGTAAGCACTAAAAAGTTAATAAAGGTAAGAAAACTAAACTTAGATCTAAAGGCTACTAGGGGGAACAAAAATCAAGCATCAATACCTCCACAATAAGCAGTTAATAAGCCTCGAATAAGCTGATTTGAAACAGAACAGGTCCAAGTGGCTTAGTTGGAGCTTATTTTGAATAAGCTAGAGGGCGAACGACCTTTTGAGCTTCTGGAAACCAGAAGCTCACCCACCCCACTAACTTTTGCCCCCGAATAAACACCCTAAATAAGCTGTCTTTAGCTTATAAATATGCTGAGAGAGAACCTGGATTGGACAGCATACCCCTGGACAGAACACTGTCAAACCCAAACCCCCCACTTTGAACCACTTGCAGACCAGTTCATTCCCACAAAATCTACTCTAAGACCCTATGACCACTCTGACCATAAAGGTCAAAACGGGTAAAATTGGTTTAAGACACAGACTCAACTTTAACCAAACACTCCCTAGTGATTTACTTAAACCTGATTTCCAGTTAAAACTTAGATTTAGAAAACTTGAGAACCAGAATTGAAATCCTCGATATCAGCTCAATATTAGCCAACACTAACTTGTAACAAACTTTAGAATGCAAATGACAGGAATTTTAGATTAAGGAAAAAAAAAACAAATAACGAGACTGCATAGAATTTAACAAACTGAAATTATAATAAACTGAGATTGCATTAAGAAAAATTGAAAGTTTACAAGTGCAGTAAATAAAGACATAAATTTGAGCTAGAACAAGAAAAATTCTATACTACTTTTACAATGATCCTAACTGCTTCTACTTATACAAAAGAAAAAGGTACTAAAGTCTTCAACTTTTTTGTAGTTGTGTTTGATTCTTGTGAGAGAAACAGCCTTGGTGCTTTCTTCAAATGCATCTCAGCCCTTGAATAGAAGTAGGTAAGAGATGAAGTAATCATGGCCGTCCTTTGAAGAGTGATGAGGGGGGAAACAGTTGGCGGGTTTGGGATTTGGGATTACCTGGGTAAAGGGTTGTGATGGGGGTTGAGTTCTTGGGAGAAGGGAAGGGACTTAGGGTGCTAGGGTTCTTGGGAGCAGGTTTTTGTGGGCGGGAAAACAGGGAAGAAGAAGACGGTGTATTAGTTTAGGTTAACTTTGACTGGGTGGGTGTGGGTTTGACCGGGTATGGATTGGGGCCAAGGGTTGGACCTGGTTGTTATTTTGGGCCTAAGTAATTTTGGATTTAGGATAGATTATGAAACCCATCTAACGTTTAGGGACCATGGTTGCACATTCTGAAAATCCAGGGACCAATCAAGTAGTTTATGAAGATGTAATCCAAGGACCAATCTTGTGAATCTCAAATAAACCAAGGGTCATTCTTGCCAAAACTGAAATTCCAAGGATTAAATTTGACAGTTTTAAAAAACCCAGGGATCAAAACCGTAATTTCTCAAACTTTTGACATTTTTCACCAAAGGACTAATTATGACAACTTATGATTTCAAAAGGACCTTTGGTGACTTTTCTTTTTAAATTGCGTGCTCAGGGACTATTTCTGTCAATTTTTGAAAGACGGGGGACTGAAACTGCCAATTATGCAAATTTTGTTCGTTTTTCATTTGTTTTTGCATCTGAAACATATAAAACACAATTTTGAGATATTTTCAGTATTTTGATGCATTTCGGAGTGTTTTTAGATGTTTTGCAGCTCAGATTTGACCAAAAATGATGAGTGAATACGCACTCATCAAATCCCCCACACTAAAACATTGCTAGTCCCTAGCAATATTTTGAGAAAACTTAATGGATTTGAATCTCTTTAACAAAAGCCATTACTTAGTACAAATGTTTAGTTCGGAGCCAAATGTTAAAGTAAGTAAAATGGTACAACCGATAACCATGTAATTTTGAGCAAACCACCAGCTTTCAACGGATTTGATTTTGTCTTTACCAGAAGCCGTACCCTTCTGGACTAGCCAACTCTTAGATAAATTATCAATATTATCTTTGGTGAGCTGATTACCAATTATGGATTTTCCACTGCCTTTACCACAAGCCATAACCTTGCGGGCTAGCCAACTCTTCACTAATTAAAGATATGGTGAGTTGAGAACCATACAATTTTGGGCAAATTGCAAGCCATATAAACGGATTTGAGAAATCTTTACCAAGAGCCGTTTGCTCCTGGATTAGCCAATCCTTTTGTCTTACAGACATGGCGGACTGATAACCAAATGAGTAAGTGTAAAACACTTACTCCAAAAAAATTTTGGCCAAAAACGAGGGAATTGGTATAATTATATGATAAAATTCGTGAGAATTCCCCCCCACACTTAGAAATGAATATTGCCCTCAATATTCAAAGTACCGGCGGTTATGCCGAAACTGAGAACGTAAAAGGGAAATACTACGGCCATTTTTTTTTTTTTTTTTTTTTAAGGAAACTTATATACAACAGCGGGGGGTAACACCCCCACACTAGGGTGGTAGAAAGTAGAAAGAAGTCAGAAATATGGGTAAAAACCCATATGGTGTGCTACTGTTTTTGATTCCCGAGTCGCTAGCTTGACTCGACCCCGAATTCATTGGTCCATGGGGAAGCAAGTGGAAGAGAAAATCTCCATCGGACTTTCATTCAAATGGTTTGGATACACATTGAATGTGTCAAAAGTTCCACTCCGATGAGATATACATAGAACCGGCTCAAAGATGGTAAATGAAAATGCCGGGGTCAAAGATAGTGTCTTCATTCCCGAAGGAGTGAAGATGAAGAGAAATCACAAGATATTTGAGGAAAGGAAGAAAGGTTTTGATAACAATCAAGATCCATTCTTCATCCTCAAATGTAGACATATCGGGAGGAAGGGTGAAGGTAGTATTATCAATAAGCAAACTCGTATGATAGAGTACACCTTCCTCCAAGCTAATATCATCCTCAAGATCAAAATAGAAATGATCATGTTCCGGAGGAGATATGTCATGAGAGAGTTCACCGGAGAACTCTTCATGAAGAGAATCATTCACATGAAGTGAAATTGTGAACTCTTGTTCCATTGTGGGCTCATCACTATCCTCAATCTGAGTATCAAAGAGTGGATTCTCAGAAATTGAAGTGAATTCAGAGTCGAATTCAAATAGAGGATTAGTGAAAGTAGCTTTGAATGTTTTGGGAACAAAGTGATCAACATTCTCTATTGGACTGTTGGGATAAGAAGTGAGTGAACGATCATTATCAATGAGACTTTCAGTCTCTTCCAGATCGGCTTCGAAATCAAAGAGTGGATTGATGTGAGTGAGTTCATCGGAGAACTCCTCAAGACGATGATCAGCATCAGATTGTGGAAGTGATGCCTCAACATACTCGATGTTTCCATAGGAAGCACAATCTTCGCTAAAATTGGAGAAAGTTTCAAAATGATCATTTGAACACTCAAGAGGGGAAAGAGAATCACACAGATGGTCAAAAGTTCCCTGTGACTCTCTCGGGATTGGGACAAGGTTCTCAACACTAGACTTTATGAATTCGTCCGATTCCTTTTCAGGATAAGTGTCAAGATGCTCATCCCCCATGTTCAGAGAGTGAGTGGGAGCTTCGGGTGTGATAGCAGTTGTTTGAGATGGAATCTCAACTGCTGGAATATCAATTGACTGAGGGAGTTGAGAAATATTATCTTTAAAAGGATAAAAACTCTCCTCGTCATCATCATAAAGAGCTGCCTTAAGAAATTGGGAACGTCTTAGAGCTGCTTGCTCTAGGACTAATAATTCTTCCCTAGATTGGTGGGCCTCTCGCTCTTTGGCAAGCAATTCTCCCATGGTCTTTTCACCGCTCACTTGATTTTTAAAGTTACTAATCATATCATCAAGTGTTTTCATTGCGGTTTCAAAATCTTGGGAGATTTCTTGAGACAACGGCTCAGGTGGAGTTTGAACCGTATAGTGCTGTGGAGATTGGAAATTGTCAAACATGTGAGAGTCATGATTGTTACAAGGAACTGGGTTCCCTATTTGACAATCAGAGCTGAAATGGGGACCTCCACAGTACTCACAACAGTAAAACTGTTGAGTCTGGGCTGGTGAATCATATGGATTCTGGTCATAACCAAAGTTCTGAGCATCATTGGAAAACTGTTCATAGACAAACGTGTTTCCAGATTGACACTCAAATCCTTGGTGAGGACCTCCACAAAATTCACAACAGAAGTGTTGATTGTATGAAGATAAGTCGGGCTGTGGTGGGTAATTGAAAAAATTTGAGGAGTCATTAAATGAGTTCGGATTAGGATCATAATCAAATGAATTCCTCGAACCACAAAACAAACAACTCCCGTTATGGATATCATTACCACATTGTACACAAGTACACCAACGACAGGGTGAACCAAAGAGAGGCTCACCACAACCGACACAAGGAATAAACGATTGCATTTGAGAGTTATGAAGAGGAATCAGTTTATTCAAAGAATCATCAAAACCAACATGGTGATCCGAATGACTATCAAGTCTCGAAGAACATTCAGAAAAATCAGGAGGTGGGACAAGTGGTGTGCTCTGAGAGCTAGCAATTTCCACCACTTCCGTTATGGTCTCCGGTTATTGAACGGGTTCATCGGGTTGTGGCGGATGGTCGGAATAACTTGGAGAATCATCGAGAGAGTTATCAGATAATTCGCACCAATAACAATATTTGCTTGCACCCATCCTTCCACATTGCTTGCATAAACAATCCGGATTCTGACAATCGAGCTGATCCTCTTCCATACGGCTTTTGCAGTGGAAACAACGAGGATAATCGAACGTCGCCATGAGAATTAAACATGTAGAGGGTTAAAGAATTAGAATCAAATGGTCGAGAGGATACGAAGGATAGAATTAAACGGCAAAAGAGGGTAAGAGAAATAGAATCAACGAATAAGAGGAATGAGAAGAATATTTTTTTGGGTTTTTTGGGTTTTTTTGGAAAGCAAATAACTTCACGAGGAAGGTTCTTCAAGTCACTAATCGCAAAAACCACGATATTGTCGCAACACATACTCCACACACCCCGGCAGCGGCGCCAAAATTTGATTCGTTGTGAAGTGAGTGGTGAAAAACACAATATCAACGTATATCAAAATAACCGTAAAATTCGACAAATCAACCTTTTAGGAAAAAGGTCAACGTGCCAAACCTCACGGGTGTGATAAAAGTGATACCGGAAAGTGATTTCCCGGGTCGTGTCCCAACGAGGTGTGAATGGAAGGATTCGTTGAGTTTCGTGATTAAGGACTTGAATTGGTTAAACGAATTTTTGGAATTGCGATTACGTATTCTACAAAATAAAGAACGGAAATGAAAATAAAGCATGTAAAACAAAGTAAACACTAAATAGACTACTACTAAGCCTAAGAAACAATAAAGCAAAGCTAAATTACATCCTAAGGCATTCAAACTAAAAAAACGCGAAAACCTAAAACGTGAGAATTATGAAATTTAAGGCCTACGGGTGCAAAACCAATTTTCCTACGTTCTACATGACCAAAAATAATTTTAGGAAAAAGCGGAATATTTTTTTGAGTTTTATTTTATTTATTAAGAATTAAAAACTATTTTAAACTAATTAATTAATTAAAAATACTAAATGATTTTGGAAAAATCTGAAAAATTCAACAAATATACTTTAAGTTATCAAAACCCTAAGAAAAATCAAAAGGGAATTGTAGCTTAACCAGATAAGCTGGAAAAAGCTCTAAATAAGCTACAAGGTGAAACAACTCATTCTATGTTAAATAAATAACTGAGGAAGAAAATAAACAAAAGACCCTAGGGCGCTACTGGATCTGAGATGTGTGATGTGTGCGTTGGCTTGGTGCAGGAGGTCACAGGTTCGAAACCTGTCCTCTCTTTTTTGTCATTTATTTATTTTATTTTTTTTTGATTTCTCAGCCTTGCAAATCAAACAACGGAACAAAATAACACTTTTTTACAAAATCTTAAACTTACAAAGCTATAAATAAACTAGTTAACAGATAAACAAAAAGGACTTGGAAGCTTAAAAAACTACTTAAGTGCTGTTTGGTACAGGGGAGAAAAGGCAACAAAAAGCTACAATAAACCGTCAAAAGCTACAAACAAGCTAAGAAACTAAGGAAACACTATAATGAAATGAAACAAGCTACTGTGACTATGAAGAAGCAAGATCAAGCATTTATAAACACTAATTCTAGCAAATAAGCACTAATGCTAAATCTAAACCAAACAGTCCTTAACTAATAAGCTAGCACCTAATAAGCTATGGATCTATCTAACACTAATAATTAATCTTATACAAATCCTAAAGGGCTACTGATAAGCAGATGAGCACTAAAATAATCCAATAAGTACTTCTAAATTGCCCACTGTATAGCAGCAGGTAAGGACATAAATGCTACTGATTGCAGGCCACATTAAGCAAAAATGTAAGCACTAAAAAGTTAATAAAGGTAAGAAAACTAAACTTAGATCTAAAGGCTACTAGGGGGAACAAAAATCAAGCATCAATACCTCCACAATAAGCAGTTAATAAGCCTCGAATAAGCTGATTTGAAACAGAACAGGTCCAAGTGGCTTAGTTGGAGCTTATTTTGAATAAGCTAGAGGGCGAACGACCTTTTGAGCTTCTGGAAACCAGAAGCTCACCCACCCCACTAACTTTTGCCCCCGAATAAACACCCTAAATAAGCTGTCTTTAGCTTATAAATATGCTGAGAGAGAACCTGGATTGGACAGCATACCCCTGGACAGAACACTGTCAAACCCAAACCCCCCACTTTGAACCACTTGCAGACCAGTTCATTCCCACAAAATCTACTCTAAGACCCTATGACCACTCTGACCATAAAGGTCAAAACGGGTAAAATTGGTTTAAGACACAGACTCAACTTTAACCAAATACTCCCTAGTGATTTACTTAAACCTGATTTCCAGTTAAAACTTAGATTTAGAAAACTTGAGAACCAGAATTGAAATCCTCGATATCAGCTCAATATTAGCCAACACTAACTTGTAACAAACTTTAGAATGCAAATGACAGGAATTTTAGATTAAGAAAAAAAAACAAATAACGAGACTGCATAGAATTTAACAAACTGAAATTATAATAAACTGAGATTGCATTAAGAAAAATTGAAAGTTTACAAGTGCAGTAAATAAAGACATAAATTTGAGCTAGAACAAGAAAAATTCTAGACTACTTTTACAATGATCCTAACTGCTTCTACTTATACAAAAGAAAAAGGTACTAAAGTCTTCAACTTTTTTGTAGTTGTGTTTGATTCTTGTGAGAGAAACAGCCTTGGTGCTTTCTTCAAATGCATCTCAGCCCTTGAATAGAAGTAGGTAAGAGATGAAGTAATCATGGCCGTCCTTTGAAGAGTGATGAGGGGGGAAACAGTTAGCGGGTTTGGGATTTGGGATTACCTGGGTAAAGGGTTGTGATGGGGGGTTGAGTGTTCTTGGGAGAAGGGAAAGGGACTTAGGGTGCTAGGGTTCTTGGGAGCAGGTTTTCTGTGGGCGGGAAAAACAGGGAAGAAGAAGACGGTGTATTAGTTTAGGTTAACTTTGACTGGGTGGGTGTGGGTTTGACCGGGTATGGATTGGGGCCAAGGGTTGGACCTGGTTGTTATTTTGGGCCTAAGTAATTTTGGATTTAGGATAGATTATGAAACCCATCTAACGTTTAGGGACCATGGTTGCACATTCTGAAAATCCAGGGACCAATCAAGTAGTTTATGAAGATGTAATCCAAGGACCAATCTTGTGAATCTCAAATAAACCAAGGGTCATTTTTGCCAAAACTGAAATTCCAAGGATTAAATTTGACAGTTTTTAAAAAATCCAGGGATCAAAACTGTAATTTCTCAAACTTTTGAAATTTTTCACCAAAGGACTAATTATGACAACTTATGATTTCAAAAGGACCTTTGGTGACTTTTCTTTTTAAATTGCGTGCTCAGGGACTATTTCTGTCAATTTTTGAAAGACGGGGGACTGAAACTGCCAATTATGCAAATTTTGTTCGTTTTTCATTTGTTTTTGCATCTGAAACATATAAAACACAATTTTGAGATATTTTCAGTATTTTGATGCATTTCGGAGTGTTTTTAGATGTTTTGCAGCTCAGATTTGACCAAAAATGATGAGTGAATACGCACTCATCAACGATATAGTTATATTTTGCGACAATAAAGGAGCTATTGATCTCAGCAAAAATCCTGTCCAACATGCTCGTACAAAGCATATTGAAATCCGTCATCACTTCCTTCGTGACAATGTTCAAAAGGAAACATCTCAATTGAGAAAGTATCCTCCGAAGACAACATTACCGACATTCTAACCAAGCCTCTCAAACGAGAACCATTTAATCTTCTTAGACTTGGTTTAGGGTTAAGGGAACCAAACATGTAGGTAAAACTTAGCCAAAAACTTAGAACAAACAAAACAAAACAAATTTGTTTTGAACCTGCTATTGTACCCACGGTACCAAACGACAACAAAGACTGAACCAAAAAATTGGTGTCGTCTGGTCCGTGGTGATCTTCTTTACCAAAACGTGTAAACATTAGACCTAACTCATTGTTGACATCTTCTCAACCCACTTTACCAAAACGTGTAAACATTAGACCTAACTCATTGTTGACATCTTCTCACCCACTAATCACTAGAGATAACATCATTGTAAGTATCCTAACTACATTTTATCTCTTAATTATGAGTCTAGGATTCTAATTTGTGCACAAAATCACTACATGGGGTTTGTATATATTCTTGTACAAAACATGGATTCAATTGGCAAATTGCATAACTAGTCATTGAAATTAGGTACTACATTATCATATTGCATAAACAAATCATGTTTCCCACTAATCAAAAGATAATGACTATAAGGTTTTATTCAAATAACCAAACACCCCATGTCAAAAAATTTTGAAAAGCTTCTCACTTGCAGGAAAACAATTTTTCATTGTTAATACAAATAGAAACGTTAAATTTTCATCACTTGCATGCTCTTGAATACTAAAGGTATTGCATAACTAATATGCATTCCCGGGTATATTCAAATGAAGCCACATTGAATTAGGAGCATTTGGGTTATCTCATGCCGTTTGCCAAACACCCCCACTAAAGACTATTTTATGCATAAAATGAGTCGAGATAACCGCAACTCCAAATCGTTTTCATATAGGCACACACTAGAATCAAAACGTTAAGTTTATTCTCATTTTTAACATATAAATTCTTGCTCATAGGAATAACCATGGTAGCCGCAAGATTCTATTATCACAAGGATACCATTAACTACACTCCGAAACATCACAAAACCAAAGCACTTTCCAAGGATCAAGTCGAAATGTTTAAGAGTCTAGAAACTAGGTACTTCCATGAGGGTAGAACCATTCACTCATCTTTTGTTGAAAATACCGATCTCCACGAAGAGCTAGCCGCTATTCAATTTGATTGTCTCCTTGACATCGATGAACCGATTTGTCCTAGGTTTGTGTTAGAGTTTTATGCGAGTGTCACCGGTTTCATTGATGAAGATGATGAGTTTAGCCTTAGGTTTAAGATCAATCAAAATGACTACACCATCTCTTTGAACCAATTTGCTCTAGTGCTAGGAATCCCCAACCGAGGGACATGTGTTTACTCGGATAAGTGGTCACTCACCGTCCTTGATGCAATCAATGACCGCTCTCTTCCCTACCAAACTCCTTTAGCGGATTAGGATGTCATCCTTGAGCGCCTATTTATCCCAAGGGGTGATACAACCCGAGTCACCCGAAAGGGAAAGGATGTGAACCGAGATCCATATGGAATGGAGCTCAATGAACTTAAGCCCGAATTTAAGAAATGGGAGGAATTACTTAGAGCCAACTTCATTAGCACCATAGGGAATAGGGATCATATCAACGCTTTCCTTTGTCACATGCTCTACAACTTGTCCACCCGTCAACCATTCAATCTAGCCTACTACATTGCTAGGAGAATGATTGATATTCCAACTCAAGGTTCGGTTGCTCTTCCTTACGGGATGCTTCTCACCCATCTCTATAGAGCCTATGCACCAATTCCACCAAGCCCAAAAGGGTTGAAGCTTGACTATGAGCTCATCCCTCACATCTTTGTGCCATTGAGTGACCAACGAGTGGCTAAGACAAAAGGCAAAAGAGCAAAACCTCCAACTCCATCATCATCATCATCATATAGCTCCGAGGATGGTCTTCCAAATTCTCGCCTTCCACCTCATGAGTATTATGCGTCTCTTCCCGAGATTGAGAATGAATCAGCGGAGTTCAAGCAAACCAAGGGGATGTTCAAGTGCCTTAGTAGGATGATGAACAAGATTTACAAGAAGTTGGACAAGTGAGGGTCCTTTTAAGGAGTGTTTGGAACAAGACATTAACGTTAATGCTTGATACAATTTGGTTGTTTTTAATTTTTAGGATGATTATATAACTTAAAACAATGTTGTTTGCTAACTATTTCATGCAGGGGGATAGCACAAATGTGTTATCAAATTTTACCCATTTTCACTTTAAAAGTGAAAATCATTCACTCTTGGTCAAAATCTATGCTCCACTATGTTTGTGCATGAGTTATTTACTTTTCCTAACTAGAAATAATTAATGTCACATGTTTTGAGCAAAATTTTAGGTTTCGGAAAAGTCCTCGACCCTTAAAAAATTGTTATGTGGTGATTTTTGGTGTCTACTAGCAAAAGCTTAAGTCAAAATGACAAAAACTTCACCTTCAACCAAGCCTTGCAAGAAAACCGCTAGGATTAGCGTAAGACCTTGTTGCTTTGTCAACTTGAGCTCTTCATCCGAATCATCTCCACTCACCATCTCATCTCCCATAAGGGATGACACAAAGCTCACTTTAGCTACTCCTACACCCATTACCATCACTACTCCACCACCAACAAAGACTCTAAGCTCACCACCACCGGCACCCCTCCAAACATCAAAAACACCATCACCACCAAAATCTCCAACACTCATCCCATTGGAGTTATTTTCCACACCTTCCACTTCTCCAAATCCTTTCTTGGAGGACTTGGAAGATTTTCCTCCTAGGCCCAATCATCCACCACCATTGCCATCATTTGGTACTATTGAGCGAATTGCTCATGAGTCTCCTAGACCATTGTTTGACCCAAACGCCCCGTTAGGGCCAAGACCTCTTCTCTTCCACCCCATCCACAAAGACATCCATGGTCCTTTGTATGTGGATCACCCACTCCCTACATCAATGTCTCCTCACATAGAGGACATTGAGGAGTCCATGTGGGAACATCATCCCACAAGAGAGGAGATTCAAGCCGAACTCCAACATCTCCACCAATTCTCCAATTAAGGTGGATTCTCATCTAAGTGAGACTATGCAAATGCAAAGTGTTTTGCTAGCCTCAATAATCACCACACCAAACACCAACACCAACATCAACACCTCCACCATTCCACCACAACAACACCATGAAACATACTACCCTCCTAGGCATGGTTGCTCCAATTGTGAGCAAACCGCCCAAACAACCGAACGGACCCGGGTGATGGTCCATGAGTTCCAAGAGGAAATGAGGTTCATCCTCAATCACATCCTCGAGCGTCTAAATGCTCTTGGTCATCCACCACCTCAATAGGAGGGTCATAGATTATCTCCTTTAAGCATTTTTTTTATTTTCTAGGATTTTTCTTGTATTTTTCTAGGATAATTTCTTTTTAATTGTATTCAACACTTCATTATGTTCTCCTTTCATGATTCTTAAATTATGAAAAATTTTAACGAATGAATGGTGTTTTCTATATTGTTGTTGTTTATTACATAGTGTTTGGAAATGCTTGTTATGATGATTATAACTAACAATTTTTCTTGTAGCTTTTTCACAATCCATGTCTCTTTCCATTGGCACCTAATTTAGGGGGAGCATTGGTCAAGTGGGAGATAATGGCTAAGGGCTCATTACACATTCCGCCTACCATCTTCTTTTTGTTGAGACAAAAAGGGGGAGAAACATATAGAACTTGGTTATATTTGACTTTTTGAAAAAGTCAAACTGCATATATTGACTTTTCTGAAAAAGTCAACATAATACTTCATTGGTAATATTTGACTTTCTGAAAAAGTCAACTGCACATTTTGACTTTATGAAAAAGTCAACATCAAGCTTCAACTAGTGAAGACTTTGACTTTCTGAAAAAGTCAAACATCATATACTTGCATTATCATTTCTCTTTCAAGTTCTAAAAACTAATATTTTTATAACTCTTGTACAATCTTTACATCTTTTATAAAAATAAAATTTATATTTTGTCCTCAACAAAAAGGGGGAGATTGTTAATACAAATATCGTCATTAAACGTTATTTATATTTTTGATCTTTACCTAAGTTTTGTTAACGACAAAAGTAAATTTAATTTTTATAAAGCTTAAAGCTTGTCAAGTCTAATAGATATTAAAACAAGCTTTGTCAAATAATATCTTCATCACTCAAGCATTTACATTGTGATTAACTGTTAGGAATTAGAAATTCCAGGTATTAAAGAGTCGGTCACCTCAAATATATGTAATCGTTAGAGAGCTCGTAGTCATAGTTATTTTATGATTAAGTAGTATTTAGTTTTGTAACACCGTGGAGGACGGACGGGTCTTTACCCACTGTATTCCTGATCCACAGCCCGTAGGTGGCGTTTGTTTGTAAGATACTATAAATACCCTCTACCTCCCAAGGTAGAGGGTTAGAGCTTCAATACCATTTTTCTTTGTTTCACATAATTCCCAACTCTCTTCTTTTCTCTCACTAGAACTTTCTCTCTCTAAACACTTTTGTACGCTTACTTTGATTAAGGTTTAGTGTGATTGTGAAATCCTATATATTACAATTGGTATCAAGAGCCATGGTTGGATCATTCATCTTTCATGCTCTTTGTTTTGGTGGATTTCATAAGGTTTTTGGGGTATTAAGGGTTTAGGAGAGTTTGATTCATTTGGACAAATTCTAGTGTTAAAGTTTGAATTTTGCTGGTATTTTTGTGTTTAGGATCATCATATGTGTTTATGTTTTGAATTGGAAGGCTTAAGTCATTGTGGTTTGGTTGTTTTTTATTGATAAAGTGGTTATTTTTTAAGTTTGTACGAAGCGAGTTGAGTCTCGGATAACTTGTTCTTCAAAGCGAGTTGCTTTGTTATTGGATGCGAGTTGGTACATGCGACTTGGCTGTTTAGCGAGTTGATTTTTATGCGACTTGGGTTCTAAGCGAGTTGTTTCTTTAAGCGACTTGAGATCTAAAGCGACTTAGCTATTAAGCGAGTTGTAAAGCTAGCGAGTTAATTTAAGCAACTTGGTGTTCAAGCGAGTTGATTGTGTTGCGAGTTGATACTAAAGCGAGTTGGCTATTTAGCGACTTGATTCATTAAGCGAGTTGATTGTGTTGCGAGTTGATGCTAATGCGACTTTGCTATTTAGCGAGTTGATTGCTTAAGCGAGTTGATAATTAAGCGAGTTGTGTGGTTAGCTACTTGTTCATTTAGGCTTGTTACTTCTTCGTGATACATTCTTACGGTTGTTCTTTTGGTTTAGTAAAATCCCGTGAAAGAATCAATTTCTCGGTTTAATCAAAGAATAGTAAAATCCCGTAGAGCTTGAAACATGTCTACCAACGTTCCTACTATCATTTCCACTGTTGCCGAGGATGTTCAAGCAGCTGGTTCAGATACTCGTCCACCCATGCTTGAAAGAACTGACTATGACTCTTGGGCTCAACGAATCAGATTGTATTGTCTTGGAAAGGAAAATGGGGTCAACATTCTCAAATCCATTGATGAAGGACCTTATCGAGTTGATACTACTAGAGACTTAATTGATACAGTTGCTGATGGAACAATGATCTATGGAATAGACAGACCAAAGACATATGATGAGCTCGATGATAAAGAGAAAAAGAGATTCGATGCTGATATCAGGGCTTTTAACATCATACTTCAAGGTCTCCCAAAAGATATCTACAAGCTTATCAATCACAACACCGAAGCAAAGGCTGTATGGGATAATGTCAAGATGCTTCTCTCAGGTTCGGAATTAACTGTTGAAGACAGAGAATCACAACTGTATGATGAGTTTGAGCACTTCAAGATGAAACCTGATGAGAGTGTCTATGAGTACTATGTGATATTCCATAAGCTTGTGAATGACATGAGGAACATCAGAATGACCATGCCTAACATTCAGTTGAACTCAAAGTTTGTAAACAACATGAATCCCGAATGGCACAAGTTGGTCACATCTGTGAAGCTCACTAAAGGATTGAAGAACACAAACTATGAGCAACGATATGCCTTCCTTCTCCAGAATGAAAGACATGCTATGTTTGAAAAAAGGATTCTGGAACAGTTCAAAACCAATCAGGGAGAAACAAGTTCATCCAATGACTCAACTGCTTTCTACACAAATGTTGGGATCACCACCAAAGCTTCTCAAGTTGTACCCATGGGAAATGGAAATCACAAACTCATTCCTGATCCTATGTTCAAACAAGCTGATGCTGATGCATCCGTTGGAAACTTCATTAGTCAACTAGCTCTCATGATCAGTCAAAACATGAACACTCTCCCACACACCAACAACAATCTCAGAACAACATCCAATCCACATAATCAAGCCACTGTCAGAGATGGGAAGGTTATGGTGCAGCCAGTTCAAGAAAGGCAGTACGATCAGAGAAGGGGTGGAGCAGGTGGAGGCTATGGAGGAAATCAGAACCGAGGAAGGACTGGAAATCAAGGACAAGCAAAGCCAGTCAAATGTTACAACTATGGTGGTGAGGGACACATTGCTAGGAACTGCACATCTCTAAAACGTCCACAGAATGCAGAGTACTTCAGGGATAAGATGATGCTGGTGCAAGCTCAGGACAATGATGCTGCTTTAGACGAAGAGGAGTTGTTGTTTCTCGCTGAGGGAAATGCCAAGACCTATGATGCAGATTTGGATGAGCAGCCTATTCAGGAGATAGGTCACAATCATCATAATGCCTTTCAAGTAGCTGAATGTGATGCATACGACTCTGATGTTGATGATGGACCTACTGCACAAACAATTTTCATTGCTAGCATTTCTCCAATGGTCTCTCCTAAGGTCTCATCTTCACCACAAACTGGACCATCCAAAGACAAAATCATCTCAGAGTTATTAAAACTATACGATGAAGTTGATATGCAAAAGATACATAATGAAGTACAATCAACTAAAATCATTGAGTCAGATATTGAAAATATGGGTAATATCAATGTTGTCCCATATGATCAATATGTGAAACAAAGTGAAAGTGTGATTGTATCAAGTGATGTATCTTTTGCAGTCAATGATGACTATGTTTGTGATGAATACACTGCATGTGCCCCTGATGATTCTGTTATCTCTGAACTTAATGCCTATAAAGAAAGAGTTGCTATTTATGAACAACGTGCTAAGTTTGAGTTGACCACTCGTGAGCAGGAAATGGATGACCAAATGCGTACAATCATTAGAAAAAGTAATTTTAGAGAAGAAGTATTAAAACAAGAGTTAAATTCCTTACAAGAAAAGCTTTCTAAAACTGCTAAGCAAAAGCAAGAACTTCAAGAAAATGTCAAAAAGCTTAAGCAGGAATTTAGTGCTAAGGAATCAAAACTTTTGAATGATTTTTCCAATCTAAAAACTTTGAAAAACAAACTAGAAAACAAGCTATACGTACGAGGTAACACCATTCAGACTGCTCACTTGATCACTAAGCATAGAGTTTTAAGTGACAAGCATAGTATTCCCATTATTAAGGAATCCAATCCTGAGTATGTTAAGAAAGCTAAAGAAGCCCAAAAGGTAATCTATGATGGCAATGAAATCCTTAAGCCTAGACAAAAACCTAGTTGCGCTGAGAGCACTGAAGAAGATAAGCAATTAGAAGATGTCACTAAAAGGAAATTGGATGAAAAACTTAAGAGCCCTTCTTGCATTGAGAAAAGAATCAGTTTTAAAGCACCAAACTACTCTAAGGAAAATTGGATTGCTTTTAACAATTTTAAGCCTCAAACGTTGTTAACACCTGAACAAGTGTACTGGAAAATGGACTTAGATAAGCAGAAATCGGAAAATATTGTTGAAACAAACCCTCCCCTTAGGAAAATGCCTAAAGCGACTGTGTATTCTCCCAATACACCAATGCATCTAGTCCCTAGAACTATTGCCACTAAAAGCAAGACCTTAATCAGTCAATATGTTATCTTTCAACTATTTGTTGATTTTGAGAAAACTTGCAAGAAAAGGATCACACCCACTGGTATAACTGAAGGAGAAAGGGGTTTTGAGCAAACTAAAGAATGTTATTTAACTAAAGTCATGCCTTTCTTTAAACAATTAAAATATTAATTTGAGAGTCTTAAAAAGGGAATGAATTCTGACATTAAAGAAATGGAAAAGGAATTTGATGCAATGATAGTTGAGGTTAGTGATTATGAGCGAGCATTAAAATATAATGAGATTGAGAGGAAGAACTTGCATACCTTAAATGAGAATCTGATTTCTGAATGTATTGCTCAAGATGTGTTTTTCACTGCTACAAATTGTTCCATTAATGCTTCTCAATTTCATGAATTATCTATTGCTCTGAAAGTCTCACATGATCGTGTCATTGAGCTTGAAATGATTAATTCGAAACTTAATGAGAAAATTGATCAGGATAATCACGATAATTTGGTAAAGAATCTTTCTAAACTAGAAGTTGAACATTTAGATTTACAACTAAAATATCAACATCTAAAAGAAAATGTTAAAACCTCAAATATCAAGACATCCTTGGATGCTCCTGAATTTGATGCAGTTTTTGAAATCAGCAAACGTGATAAACAGATTCGAGCTCATTGTAACACGATCAAAAAGTTGAAAGCCCAAATCTCTCAATTGAAGGGTGAAAAGAACAATGTGACTGGATCCCAAATGCCTCCTCCTTTAGATTCTCAGTACTCTCAAACTTTTCATCTTCAAAACTTAGTTAATGCCTTACAAAAGTCACCCGTGACCAAAAAACGAAAAAATAACTTCTTTACAAAAGGAAATTGAGAATCTGATAAGTCATGGAAATGGGAAACTGCCACTTGTTTTCAATAAGAATGTTGTCTCAAAGTCACCCTTAGACTGCAAATACACTGTGACGGTTAAATATATTCCTCCTCATCTTAGGAATAATGAACATGCGTTTCATGAATATTGTGCTCACCTTAAGGATAGTCTAGAATGTCTCAGTTAGATTGTTGAAGAGGATTTCATTAATAAACCTCTTGATAGTGAAATTAGGTTTGCTTGCCTCCAGGCCAAACGATCTCAAGAGCTGCTAGAATGTGTAATTGCAACATGTCCTAAATCCTTAGGTGCAAAAGGCAAAGCGGTGATGTCTTGTTCTATGCCTAATGCCAAGCATGAAATCCGTTCTATGCCCAATGTTATGAATGTGAACCTTAGTGTGCCTTCAAGTAGTTCAGATTCCAGATATGTTAGTGCTAATAAAGCGAACTCTAGTGTGTCTTCTAGGAGTACAAATCCCAGTACTTCTGATGTTAAGAAAGTGAAGTTTAGTGTACCTGCAAATAGCTCAAATCAGAGTTTTAAGAAAGTGAACACTAATGTGCCTTCTAGTAGTTCAGATCCCTGCACATCAAGTTCAGGAATGCAAAAATTAGATCAACCATATAATTTTCCCATTCCCTCTACAGGAGTAATCAGTGACATTAAAGCGAGCAGGTCAAAGTCTCAAGACAATACAAGGAATGATAGGACCTTGCAAGCTAAGAATGTGCATTGGAAGAGAGTAGAAGACCAATCTAGGAACTTTAAGTTTGGGTCAAATAAAACAAATCGTGTTGATTCTAGTATTAGCCATAGGCGTACTGTAATTAATTCGAATTCTGATACTATTTGCAAACCTTGTGATGATGTCTGCTTGAATTCTGTTGCTAATCATGAATGTGGTGTGAATGCTTTGTCTAATGCTATCAAATGCCCAGTTAAAATTGTTAATGCTAATAATCGTGCAAAGAAGGCTAAAAGGCAAAGACGAAAGATTGTTAGAAAACAGTGGAAACCCACAGGAAGAACATTTATAAAGATAGGTTATTATTGGATACCTTTTGGCCATAAGAATAATCAGTTTTGCCCTCAAACTGCTAAAACTATGCCCACTAGAAAATGGATGCCTACTGGTAGAAATATTCCCTTAAGAAGTGAACATACTTTGAATAGGTCAAATACAGACACCAGCATTGCATCTATTCCCAATGATTCCATTGCTTCTACTTCTGATATGGATGTTTCTATTTCTGATGTGGGTGTTCCAATCATAGTTACTAACCAAATGGAACCCATTCTTGCATGGGGATCCCAATTATCCAGTTATCCATTCTTGTCTGTGTTCAACTGCAGATCGTTCAAATCATTCTGTGGTACCTGGACTCAGGCTGTTCCAAGCATATGACTGGAGACCGGTCGCGGCTCATGAACTTTGTGAGTAAATTCATTGGGACAGTTAGATTCGGGAACGACCATTTTGGAGCTATTATGGGTTATGGAGATTATGTGGTTGGTAAAAGTGTAATTTCTAGGGTATATTATGTGGAAGGTCTTGGTCATAATTTGTTCTCTGTTGGTCCATTCTGTGATTCTGATCTAGAAGTGGCCTTTAGAAAACATACTTGTTTCGTTAGAGAACCTGATGGTGTGGAATTATTAAGAGGTACTAGAGGTTCAAATTTATACACCATCTCTATCGATGACATGATGAAGTCTTCTCCAATCTGCTTGCTGTCAAAGGCTTCTAAAACAAAGTCTTGGTTATGGCATCGTCGTCTCAATCACTTGAACTTCGGCACCATAAACAACCTTTCCAGAAAGGATCTTGTCAGAGGTCTACCCAGATTAAAATATGAAAAAGATCATCTCTGTTCAGCTTGCCAATTAGGAAAAAGCACTAAATATGCCCACAAACCAAAACCCAAAACAAATCTGTAATGGAAGTTCTTCATACCCTTCATATGGATCTATGCGGCCCAATGAGAGTGCAAACTATTAATGGGAAGAGATATGTGTTAGTAGTGGTTGATGACTACTCCAGATTCACTTGGGTTAAGTTTTTGAGGACGAATGATGAAACTCCAGATGTCATCATTAAACTCATTAAACAACTTCAGATTCGACTCAACAAAATAGTTCGAATCGTCCGTACTGACAATGGAACCGAGTTTGTTAATAAAGAACTCAATGAATTTTATGGAAATGTTGGAATCAGTCCCCAAAGAAGTGTCCTCGAACTCCTCAACAGAACGGTGTAGTTGAAAGACGAAATCGAACTCTTGTAGAAGCTGCAAGGACAATGCTGATTTACTCAAAGGTTCCAATGTTTCTATGGGCTGAAGCTATTGCCACTGCTTGTTACACTCAAAATCGATCTCTAATTCACACTTCTCATGGAAAGACTCCTTATGAACTTGTCCACAATAGAAAACCTGATCTATCATACCTTCGTGTGTTTGGTGCTTTATGTTATCCAACTAATGATGGTCAAGATTTAGGAAAACTGAAAGCTAAAGCGGACATTGGAGTTTTTGTAGGCTATGCACCAAACAGAAAAGGTTACCGAATCTATAACAAGAAAACCCGAAATATCATGGAAACAATCCACGTCACGTTTGATGAGCTGACCGGTCAAATGGCTCCTGGAAAATCCAGTTCAGAACCCACACTTCAAAGCAGTCCCATTGGTTCATCTCTTGTACCAAACTCCTCATCAGCAACTCCATATGTACCTCCCTCAGAAGATGATTTAAAGAAGTTGTTTGATCCAGTGTTTGATGAACAATTTGAGCCTAGTAACAATGATATGTCAATCCAATCAATAGAGGCTGCTTCTATCCCTGTCAATGAAATTAACCCTTCAACTTCTATGTCATTAAGCCAAGAAGCGCCTGCTGCTGACCAATCTGTTTCATCAACAAATCTTCAATCATCAAGTGTACATCATGGACATGCTTCTGATTCACAGGATGAAGTCAATCCCTTTGCTACTCCCGAAGATGCTCCATTTGAAAACATATTTGCTCCTGAATCATCATCAGAACCATATTCTTCAGGAGACATCGACTCTGCTAATTCAGTCCCTCAAAAACAGCCACATGAACACCTCAGAAAATGGACTCACGATCATCCATTAGACAACATCATTGGAAATCCCTCTCGTCCAGTATCCACACGGAAACAACTTGAAACAGATGCCTTATGATGCTTCTTCAACTCCGTACTCTCTAAGATCGAACCAAAAGATGTTAAATCCGCCATGAATGAAGACAGCTGGTTCAATGCCATGCAAGAAGAAATTCATGAGTTTGATCGACTTGATGTATGGGAATTAGTACCTGCTCCAGATTGTGCTATGATCATTGCTCTAAAATGGATCTTCAAAGTGAAACTTGATGAGCATGGCGATGTTTTAAAGAATAAGGCTAGATTGGTTGCAAAAGGATACCGTCAGGAGGAGGGCATAGACTTTGAAGAATCATTTTCTCATGTGGCTCGAATCGAGGCAATCAGAATATTCTTGGCTAATGCTGCAAGTAAGAACATGGTAGTCTATTAGATGGATGTAAAGACGGCATTTCTGAACGGAGATCTTAAAGAAGTCGTCTACGTCAGCCAACCTGAAGGCTTTGTGAATCCAGAGCATCCTACTCATGTTTATCGTTTGAAGAAGGCTCTTTATGGTTTAAAACAAGCTCCGAGGGCATGGTATGATACGCTATCAAAGTTTCTTCTATCTACCAGATTCAGCAAAGGAGCAGTTGATCCAACATTGTTCACCAGGAATTCAGGCAAACATTTAATTCACGTTCAAATTTATGTTGATGATATCATATTTGCCTCGACTGACCCCAATGAATGTGATCGTTTTTCAAATGAAATGGGTTCCAAATTTTAAATGTCAATGATGGGACAAATGTCATTTTTCTTGGGATTACAAATTTCACAAAGTCCCGAAGGCATTTTCATAAATCAATCTAAATATGCAAATGAGATTTTAAAGAAATTTGGATTTGATTCTAGTGACCCTGTTGACACTCCCATGATTGAGCGTACAAAACTGGATGAGGACCACTCAGGGATCATGGTAGACCAAATGAAATATCGTAGCATGATCGGATCCCTGATGTACCTCACAGCCAGTAGACCTGATATTATGTTCGTTGTATGCATGTGTGCTAGATACCAGGCTAAGCCTACCAAAAAGCACCTTGAAGCGGTTAAACGGGTCTTTCGGTACCTCCAAGGAACCATCAATATGGGACTTTGGTACCCGAAGGACACCGATATGTCACTAACAGCATATGTAGATGCAGATCATGCAGGGTGTCAAGATACTCGTCGAAGTACGTCTGGAGGTGCTCAGTTTTTGGGTGATAAGCTTGTGAGCTGGTCTTCAAAGAAGCAAATGAGTACTTCTATTTCCTCTACAGAGGCTGAATACATAGCCATGTCATCTTGTTGTGCTCAAATCCTATGGATGAGATCTCAATTAACTGACTATGGCTTTGTATTCAACAAAATCCCTCTGTAATGTGATAATAAAAGTGCTATTGCTCTCTCATGCAACAATGTTCAACACTCAAGAGCAAAGCATATCGACATTCGACATCATTTCATCAGGGAACAAGTGGAAAAAGGTGTGGTGGAACTCTATTTTGTGAGGTCTGAATACCAGTTAGCGGACATCTTCACCAAAGCTTTTCCAAGAGAACGTTTTGAGTTTATTCTTCCACGACTTGGCTTGAAAAGCCTTCAACCAGAAACTCTCAAACGTCTTCAGGAGAAAGACGAGGAGTAAAGGTCTATCTTCATCTATCTCATGTATATATTTATTCAAAAAGCAAAACACAAAATTATAAAACCCTCAAAAAGCAAATAGAAAATTATAAAACTTTCAAAAATCACTAAAAACTAAAAAATCTTGAAAAATTCCAAAAAATATTGTTATCTTGTCTTGTTTTTTTTTTCTCTTTTTTCGATATCATCTACGGACTTTGTGTTGATATTCAAAAAATGTCACGGGTCTTTAGATGTTCATCGAATGTACATTTTTTTTTTTTTTTTTTTTTAATGAGGCGAAGAAAAATGGTGGTTTATTGTCATTTCAGGCAGTAACCCGTGTTAAAAAGAAAGAACAGAGTCATGCTTTATCTTGTTTTTTCAAATCTCATGCTCTGATTCTGAAACAATTTCTCACTATCCAATGAAAACTAATTGCTTTGAAAAATTACTCGGGCTCAATTTTTGAAAATCATTTGTACTAAACGGTTGTTAAAACTATCTATCTCTCAATCAACAACTTATGTCATTGATTGAGGGGGAGAATGATTTTTAATTAAAAAGTGTATTTTTTTCAAACAATGGTTTGTTTTCAAAAGATATTCAAGCATGTTTAAATCTTTGGAGTCTAAAGTCTCAAAATTCGATCCTTATCAGTTAAAACGTTTTTAAAATCAAGTCACAATTCTCCTTAAAAAGCTTTAAATTTAAATCTACAGAGATCATGATTCTCAAATGATTTGATAATTGTGATCGGGGGAAAATTTGTAATTTAAATTGGATTTATACTGATAATTCGATAAAAGGTTTTATAAGGATGTACAAGCTATCATCCCCGCATGTGACAAACGATTTCAAATTTCTCATGCACATGTTGAGGGGGAGCATCTACTTTAAACCTGAAATTATTGAAACGTGATTGAATTGTCACTAAGTGCATGTTCCTCCTAATAGGTGCAAAACTCTTTCAAACTTCGAGGCACATATTGAGGGGGAGCAAAATTTTGAAAACCTCATCCTTCCTCAAAATGATGTATCTAATCAAATGGATTGGGAAGTGATGATGATATCTTTTAGAAAATGGTAATCAAAGAAGTTAATCCTTCCTCTTGCCTCGTTGTGCTAAACGATTTCAAAACATTATGCACATGTTGAGGGGAGCTCTTTTCTCTTAAATATCAAAAATTAAATCAATTCAGGTACAAATGCTTTGATAATATATCACAAGTATCTGGATTGATTTTCAAATGGTTTTCAATTTGTTCCAATGGCAGATGAACAATACCAAAAAGATCGACCAACTTTACATTATATATGGTGATATAAGGATGATAAGGTTAGGTATTAGTTCCCATGATCCGCCAAAACGGAGGGATCTACCCAGGGACAATCCACTAGATAGTGTAGAGTCCTTAGGTATATTGATAAAAGGAGAAAAATGAGATATGGGAAGAGTGCGGGCTGAGACTGAGCTAGTACTGGAATAAACCCAACAAGGTTCTAGTCATGAAGTCTCGGTAAGCACTGAAGGGGTTGAAGAATGAAAAAGAATTGGAATGTGAAAAGGGTAAAAATAAATAGCCCTCCAATAATTCAACCTTAGGGCAGAAACCGGGTTCAATTCATATGCTACTGGTGGTTACTAAGGTAACACTGGTATTGAAGACAATACATCATGGACCCAGTGACGCACTGCACTAAACTTCCCAAGCTACTCAAGTTCCTCTTAAAAGGGCTTGTTTCATTCTCACGGGGAACCTACATAATCTATCGACTCTCTCTTAGAGATTGTTGATATTGAAGAAGGAGACCCTCTCCCTAGTCTCCGGCACAGGAAACCAAAAGAGCACTAATTGAGTCTAGAGCCACGAGATCATCAATTAATCTCTTTAGGACACTTATTTCTTGTAGACTCACTATTTCACACAATGTGGAATGTGAGATTATATCTTTGAGTCCTACGCACTATCCTTGTGGTATTGCCAAGACTTGATTGTGACATATGGACCTCATCAGTTGGAGCGATTCCAAAATTGAATCAATCCAGGTCCAAGAAAATGGATTGACGGATGCCTTTGAAAAACCGGTTGTTGTGTTTAAAAACTCTTTTCTTTAAGCACATCGACTGTGTACAATTATTTCAAATCAAAAGGTGTTTATGATTGATAAATGAGTTTTCACTAAAACTTTGTTGTATTGCAAAAACAATTTCTATTGAGCGATACATGATTGTTTTTCAAATCTCTTTTCATCAATCAGTGAATCTCTATTCGTTGGTTCACTCACTCCGTGTGTCTTCTTTGAGACGCTCCGGTTTGAGAAACGGCTAGAGCAGCTGGAAACCCTGTCAAGGAAATTCTTCGGAATTATACCTGATCACAGGCAGTACTTGTACTGATCAACGGGGAACCGTGGGCCGTGTACCTCAATTCAACGAAAGTGATCAAAGATACTTTTGTGTGCTTTATTGCTAACTGTTGTATGTAGGTACGCCCGACGTTTGCAGCTGATCAGAATGGAGCGGTCAATCCATAGCCGCATGCTCACACAACACATTCATTTCTAAAGAAATCATGATAAGTGCATCAAAGACTCTGATATTATCACTCCATGCTTCTGCTACACTGCTGCCAATATCATGAATCAACAAAAGCTTCCGCTACTCTGATAAGAAGAAATCATGATCCAGAATGTGAGCATGTCTGTCCAAATGTCACAACATCACATATTATCAACACCACATAGGAAGAGTCAGATATTTAATGTGGCTGATGATCTCAAAGCTGGCTCAAAACTTATTATCACGTGGATCAGTAAAAGACCTCCACCTGGATTAACCAAACATGCATTGTGAAGAATCAGTGACTACGAGCTTCAGAGCAAAGTAATTCATCAAGAGTGCAAGAACAATTTATAATGTAATATCAGTTTGTATTCAATGTAAGTTTAATGTGTGTTTGAGGTGACCTCCCTTAGGGGGAGATTGTTAGAAATTAGAAATTCCGGGTATTAAAGAGTCGGTCACCTCAAGTATATGTAATCGTTAGAGAGCTCGTAGTCATAGTTATTTTATGATTAAGTAGTATTTAGTTTTGTAACACTGTGGAGGACGGGTGGGTCTTTACCCACTGTATGCCTGATCCACAGCCCGTAGGTGGCGTTTGTTTGTAAGATACTATAAATACCCTCTACCTCCCAAGGTAGAGGGTTGGAGCTTCAATACCATTTTTCTTTGTTTCACATAGTTCCCAACTCTCTTCCTTTCTATCAGTAGAACTTTCTCTCTCTAAACACTTTTGTACGCCTACTTTGATTAAGGTTTAGTGTGATTGTGAAATCCTATATATTACATTAACCATAATGTATGATAGGAGTTTTTACAATGTTTTGGTTTCTTACAAACTAAACATTACATATGCATTTACATATTTCTAAAAATAGAAAAACAAACATATGACATCATGTGATGCATCATTGAAATCATTGGAAGATTTCACAAGATATTTTGTGTAGATTTAGGCTCTACATATCTTATATAATCTTGAATAGATATGGTTGACTTTGGGAAGATTTAGAGATCTTGCTGTCAGACCTCGGCGGCACCAAAATTTATAAGGGGCGGAACCCTTTAAAAGGTTCCGTGGTCCGTGGTGCTTGCTGAGAGTTTTGGCTATAAATAGCAAAGCCAAACCAAGTAGTTTCTCATCCCTTTCTATCATACTCTCATACATTTCTTCTCTTTAACCTTTCTAACTCAATTTCATATCATATTAGTGATCTCTTTTGTAGCAAAGAAGATCAAGTCACATTCAAGCTTCAACGAGAAGTTGGAAGTCTTGTTTGTTTGGTGTTGTATGATCTTGTGTTGATTCATACTTCATTGTTGTACCAAACTATCATCATCTTGTGAGTGTAGTGGTTAGTATTTTATTCCTCAAAATACATTGTGTGTGGGAGTGGTTGTACCCTTGGAAAGAACTCAACATTTAGCTTAGTGTCAGAAATAGTGTAAGCGAAGTGTAAAGGTTTCTCCCCCGGTGAAAGGAGCTTGTTGACTAGTGAAGTTAAACTCTCGAGTGTGAGACTCGGGGAGTGGAGTAGGGCAAGGAAAAAGAGTCCTTGTAGACCGAACCACTATAAACAACTTGTTGTAGTTTGATTGTTTCTTTCCTTATCTACTCTTTACATATTGTTTACATATTTCACTAACATATCTAAGATCAACATCAATTGATCTTTCAATAAGTTTCAAAACAAAGTTTTTAATTGGTAAACTATTCAACCCCCCTTCTAGTTTTCTACAATTGGTACCAGAGCCTCTTTGCTCAAGAATTTCTAAAATATATTGTATTTTATAAACTTGAAACGATCCATGGATTCTGAAAACTTTAAAGAAGGGCAATCTATGGAGGCCTTCGGACTTGACCAACCTTGTCCATTTCCCTCGTCAGATTACGTCTAACCCATGCGACGTTAAGCGTGGTGCGAAGAAACTCTTTCCTTTCAATTTTCCGTACATTGGAAAATTTTTCACCCGGTCCCAAGTGATACTTTGTAACTTCAAATATTTTTGCTACAATCGGTGGGGCTCTTGTAAGGAATACCAAGAAGTTTACATCTCCGCTGCGCGTAAGCTTCATCATCTGGATCTGTGAACCCATCATGAACTTGTAAATCAAAGTAATCCATGATCCTTTCTAAATGACCGTCATCGGATTTCGTTCCCTTAAACCACTTGTCATCAAGCAAGTATTCAACAAGTTCACACTTACAACGCTCTTTTTCTTCTCCCCATCTAGTTTTGTAATCTTCTTTCTCTTCTTCACACTTTTCATTAGGATTCTCTTCCTCGCTTGGGTCTTCTTTTCTCATGCACCCCTTCCAAATCTTTTCTTTAGTGGAAGCGTCAACTTTTCCGTACTTTATCATGATCGAATCATCAAATCCTAACTTGTCTAACCATGGCAATTCGCTTCTCTCTTCGTCGTTTGTTGAGGTCCATAAAAGATTGTCATCCCCAACTCTTGCCATGCTACTTCCTCCGTTACAATCTTCGTCAAACGGGTCACAAGAGGCCCAAAATACTTCTCCTTTGGTCCTTATCTTTTCACACCAATGCTTCCGTTTAGTCTTCACATTATCGTTTGCGTCACTTGTGTAGTTATCAATAACTTCATTATCCGAGAGTGGTTTATTTTGCGCTTTAGGATCATTATCAACGATGGGGGTTTCACAGATGTGAATGCGGTTTTGGTCCTCTCAAATGCTCATCTTAGCCTCATTATCAACCTTTCCATATATAATTTGTACCCACTCGTCGAAGGTTATAGTTCCTTTCCATTTAAGGTTTTTTCGTTCTTTATCATTTGTGGAAGAGCACATATGCTTGTTATTTCTTAACCTTGCCTTATCGTCCCCACCATCGCAAATATCAACATTAGTGTCACATGAAGCCCAAAGGTCGTACCACCTTTCATTGTCCACCGGTATGGCCTTGCACCAATGGTATTTCTTTTTAATCACCTCTGGCATACTTGAATGCGGAGCCGTATCGGGATTGGGCCCTTTTTTACGATTTCAAACTCTGGTTCTTTTGATGTATTCAGATTACGTCATAACTCGGTGCAAGAGTTACGGCGTATTTCTCCACTGATGCACGTCCGAGCTTCAATTTTCTGCACATTGCTAAAATCGTGAAAATTGCCGTTAGAATCATTTACCAACTCATACGTAAAGACAACCTTGCATGCCACCATAGGTTTACTTCCTTGTGTTTCAGGAACTGTATTTCTTCTTTGCACCTCTTCGCTAAGCTTTCTGATAACATCAAATTATCCTCATATTCTAAGTGTTAATTTCCCCCTTTATCATCACATTATGATTAAAATGCTATTAGAAACATCCTTATTCCTTCTTATTTCATTTTAGGAACTATTTACTATGAAGAAGCGCTATTTGGACATTTCTAAGCTCAAGGACGGTTTTCTCTCACATTTACTGAGGACCACGGTGTAAATAAGTGACAAAGTTACGCCGTAATCATTTGCACGTGGAATACGGCATAACAATAAGGTGGAGTTACGACGTAACAAGACTATAGAACATTTTACGAAGAATACGGTGTAACAAAGGAGTGAAGTTACGCCGTAATATGATTACATATTATGAGGCATCAACTTACGCCGTAACCGTGGATAAGTATTAAATTATGAAGAGCTACGGCGTAACTAGTTAATAAGTGTTACGCCGTAGCTAGTATTCAGGCCTATAAATAGATGAAGATTTCATCAGTTTTAGGCATCTCTCCTTTCCCAAACCTTTCTAGGGTTTGGGGAGATCAAACACAGAAGAAGAATTATGGCTTAGGAGCATGAAGAACGAAGTTCTCGTCTACGATTTCCTTTGTATTCGAGTTTGGATTCCTTTTTTATTTTTCTAGGGTTTATATTATAAATTCATGTTATTATTTCAAGTTTGCATTTATGTTATTGATCTTCTCTTTATTTCTTTATAGACATCTACTTAGTCTTGTCATAGATCGCTAGTCTCAGTAATATTATAAGCTTGTTAGTATCTAAAGGGTTGGGAGAATTGACCAACTGACCTCAGCCTAATAGGTTGCGAAGTATAGAAGGAATTGGCCATAGTACAACCGTTCTTTATGTGCGAACTGACTAGATGATCACCTATCAAGTGGAGGTAGTTAAGAAGCTAGGGGTAACCTAAGTTCCTAATGGTCGGGTTTCCGTAGACTAGATTTAGTAGATTTGGCTCTTAATGACTGCTTTTAGGTTATCGAATGATCCCGGGTGACCTGTTCATCTCGGTGAGGAATCTAAGAACCATAGGCCATGACGAATTAACCAAAGGAGTTTGGCGATAATTAACCACTATATTGAACCTTTATTTTGAGAATAAATTTTTATCTGTAACATTGGTTAAGCTTCGCTTTTTCTATCTCTTTATCCTAAACTCTTATATCTGTGTAATTAGAATAATTATATCTATCTTATCATATTAATATCAAATTATGTTACCTCTAATCATCTTAGTTCTTTCAAGGTCACAGCTCTCTTGGGACGACACTCGGATTTACCTAAGGCTTTACTTCATCTGATCGGGTTCTCTGCCCGTTAGCATGTGTTTATCCTAGTTTATCTCAAATTTATAAATATTAAAAGCAGGATGAAATAGCACATCAGCTTTTTGGCGCCGCTGCCGGGGAGCATTTAATGAAAGATCTAAGGTATGAACTATTATATTGACCTAAGATAAGAGACGTGAATACTTTCAATAACGTATAAGGTACGTATCTCAATCTCTCGTATTGCAATTTTCCACGTTTTCTATTTGAAGCTATTAGTTACGGCGTAACTTCTATTAAGAGTTACGGCATAACCATTAAATAATAATAAAAACAATTAATAATTAAAAATTAATTACGGCGTAACCTCATCTTCCAATTACGCCGTAACCTTGGGCGGTATAAAACCCCAGCTACGGCTGAGAATTAGGTTTTTACCAACATATCATCTTTTCACCGCCCCTAGCTACAGTAAAAAATTTCCCAAAAATTCTTGTGAAGATTATCTCATTCTTTCAATCGATCAATGGATGTTAAGGTCTATCACTACTCTTTTTTTATTCTTTTCCAGTTATCATTATTCAATTAGGGTTTATGTGTTCATAATTGGGGATCTTGCTTCTTTCACGATTATTATTGCTATTTGACCTGATTAATTTATGATTAAGAATGATTCCCCTTATTCTATTGATTCGTGTTATATCATTATTGGTTGTTTAGGTTGTTTTGATCAATTTTAAAGTGGGTTTTGGTCAAACATGAATATAATGATTTAGTCGCGGTCCTTCAGCACTCCATTGGTTAAAAACTTAAAATTCTTTTTACCTTTGGGATAAAATTGGTGATTACGGCGTAATCTATTGTTGGTCGTAACCATGTGATGTGCTGAGTTTTTGGGGGGAATTACGGCGTAATCAGTGGCGATATTACTGTTGAGGTTAAGATATATGATATACAAATAATAACATATAGACATCACAGAGTACACAGCGGAAGACTTAGAATATAACAGCAGTTAATTAACTAAAATAAATGCGTAACGTACCTCTTGCAAATGGTTAGATCTCTTGGACAAAGAAGATGAAGTGGTTTAAAGAGTTTTCCCTTACCGTTTTACAACTCAAACAAACTGGTGTAACAATAGTCTGTTACACAACGTTCTTGTACACACGTACTATTAGCAATTCGATGTGAATGCTAGTTCCTGATCACAATAGATTAACCAAACACCTTTGTTATGCTCAAGGTCACTCGCAAATCCCTTACATGGGGTTTTACTCGTCGACCTAAGAACAAGAAGGAAGAAAGAAGAAGTTTGGCCTTCTATTGAAATCTAGTGTACCAAAGGATGAATACATAGGGATGTATTTATAGCCTTACGGTAGATTTCAAGATTACTATGGTTTTCGATGTGGGATTCCATAGTTTCGGCCAAAAAAGGCCCAAAAGAGGGTTCCTAAAACCTTCTCTTGGCTTGTTAACTTTTCCTCATATCCCGTTGACATTTAACGACCGATAGTCACTTCCGATAAGTACTTATCGCTCGTTAAGTCGTTTATTGTGAATTTAATAATTAAACATAATATTTTATATTAATTATTTAAACATCGAGTCTCATACGTAAAGTGTGCAATCCCGTGGTCTCGAGTTCGAATCCGGTCATACGCATATTAAATATATCCATAAACCAACAATTACGCCGTAACCATGTTCTGTAATATAATTCAGTAACTTGTAATATGGGTTTCGCCGTAACATGTCATCAGTCAGCAAGAATAATGATTAAGTTTCTTTTTCTTTCAGTAAAAACAACAATCCCACCCAATGGGTAAGATTCTTGTCCTATGACGATGAAATATGGAAGCTATGCAGAGAAGACTACGCGAAGTTGGAAAAGAAGGAGATTGATACCCCCGAAGCTCTTGATTTTGATGCGTTCGAGGAAGTGAATGAAGGGTCTACTTGCAGGAAATTGAATTTTTTTTGCAGGATCAAGTACACGGTGCGTAGTTGTTCGTTTACCTGCAATGCGTGGCTTAGGCTCTTCAAGATCAAAGAGCCAGTGATTCTCGAGTATGTCAGGGAATTCTTGGCGTCTGTTGAGTTCAGACATGAAATTAACAATGATGATCAAGTCGCGTTATAGTTTCAGCTTGGAGGGTAAGAAGGGAGTTGACTTTGAATCAGTTTATGGTTAGAATAGGATTGTACACTGAGAGATTTGGACAACAATTTGTTTGAGGAGTTTATGGCACTTGTTGGAAGTTCAGACCCGAGTCATAAAACCCCACCACCTATTTCAATAGCATATCTGCAGTAGAGGGGTACAGCTCGAAGCACCCCCTTCATACACCATTGTAAAGAGTCCGATTCGCCGGCTTGTTCACAGATTGATTGCATGTTCTCTCAAGGCAAGGCATTCAGCGAAAGAAAAAATAACTATGGATGATCCTTATCTCCTTCATGGTATGGATGGGGGGAATCACATTGATGTTCCTCATTTCTTGGCTAGGTTCATGGCTAATGGAGCTAAGGGCTTCTCCACGAAAAGTCCGATTCAAGGGGCCCATTTCATTGGCAGGTTAGCAAGGAGCTACGATTTGATGAATGATGAGGCTATGGCGTAACTAGTTAATAAGTGTTACGCCGTAGCTAGTATTCAGGCCTATAAATAGACGAAGATTTCATCAGTTTTAGGCATCTCTCCTTTCCCAAACCTTTCTAGGGTTTGGGAGATCAAACACTGAGAAGAATTATGGCTTAGGAACATGAAGAATGAAGCTCTAGATCTCGATTTCCTTTGTATTCAAGTTTGGATTCCTTTTATATTTTTCTAGGGTTTATATTATGAATTCATGTTATTAATTCAAATTTGCATTTATGTTATTGATATTCTCTTTATTTCTTTATAGACATCTACTTAGTCTTGTCATAGATCACTAGCCGGTAATATTATAAGCTTGTTAGTATCTAAAGGGTTGGGAGAATTGACCAAGTACAAACCCTAATAGGTTCTTGAAGTATGGAAGGGATTGGCCATAGTACAACCGTTCTTCGTAATACTGAACAGACCAAATAATCACCTATCAAATGGAGGTATTTAGAAGTAGGGGGAACCTAAGTTCCTAACGGTCGAGTTTCCGATCACATCCAACCGTCAAGCTTTATCCTTGAAGCGACCACTTGTGAATGGTCAACCGTAACAAACTTAAAACAGCCCGGAAACAAATGCAATGAAGATCAGGAGAATACAGTGGATTCCCAGGTCGTTAAGTCCCACGGAGACTCAATGGTGTGTAAAACGATTCGAGATAATGGAATGATCACTAAGGATAGTGATCTGTAAAGGTTTTGATTAGAATTATAACACTACTGATTGATTGGAATAGAATGGAGCAGTTTGGAAAGCACAACAATCAGAAGAAAGAAACGTAAGCGTAAGTTTAAAAACTACATATCGCACAAAATAAAAAGTGAAAACTAAGAAATAAAAAGCCTAAAAATATGAAAATAACATTTTTGGAATCCTAAAATAAAAAGAAAATTATTAGAAAAAGAAAATTATTTTTAACACTATTTAATTAATTATTATTAATTAAAACTATTTTAACTATTTAATAAATACTCTAAAATAAAAGAAAATAGGAAATAAGGCTAGAAAAATAAACTTATGATTTTGAAAAATCTAAAATACTATAAAACTAATTTTAAAACTAAAAATATATTTTTCACACTTTTTATTTAATTATTACTAATTAATAACTATTTAAAATACACTTAAATACTAGAAAATAGAAAATAAACCTGGAAAAATAAAATTTTAACTTTGAAAAATCTAAAATATGATAAAACTAATTTTAAAACAGAAAATATATTTTTTAGACTTTTTAATTATTTATTACTAATTAATTACTATTTTTAACTAATTTAAATTATAATAAATACTAAAAAGATAGAGAAAAATCTGAAACTTTTTCTAAAAATCCTATATGATGACAGAAACCTAAGAAAAATGGAAAAACAAGATTAGCTTATTAAAAAGATGAAAAGAAAAATCAAAAAGCTAGAAAACCTTAAATAAACACTATCACTGATTTTTATTTAGACTTTTTCTGGATTTTCTTTTTGAAAACTACTTTACTACTGATTATATGAAACTTTAATAAAGACTAAAAATTTACAACTCACAAATAAGCAGTTTTGATGAGCTTATGATCCAACAGTGGCCTTAATAGCTTATTTGGAGGCAATAAGCTCAAACAAGCTTGACAGATGAAACAAAAGCTCAAAGTAGATGTGAACAAGCTATAGGAACAGAAATGAAGCTAAAAGATACCAAGTAGCACTCTAAAAAGCTATGAACAAACAAATAAGCACTTGGCTTTGAAACAGAAATGGGACAAAATACAAGCTAGTAGCGACCCTAGCTAATAAGCTCAAAAGTGAAAAACAAGACTTGATACTTCAAGAGGACCAGGTTGGCTTTCCAAAGAACTAGAGAACACAAGATTTGGAGCACTAATAAGCTCTATGAAAGCTTATCAATATGAGCCAAAAGCGTACACGAGGCAGTTATATGAAGCAGTATCCACAAAAGCGTTGAATAAGCACTTAAAAGGCGAGAAACCAAGAACTAGCATTTTTCTATTTTTATACACCAACCAAACTTTAATACCCCAAGAGATTATAAGCTGAATCTATTTAATAAACCCACAGTGAAATTCCCAAGTTTATTCAAAAACGACCCATTGAGAATTTTGACTTTTTGCAAAACTAAAAGTTGACCAAAATGAGATTTGATCTGATCTTAAGTACTTAATATGTTGTTTTAAGGTGAGATAAGACTAACTTAAGCAAGGTTAACAACTTTTGAACACAAAATGATGATCATGGATCATGAAATCTCAACAGTGACTGCATAAGGCACAATCAAATGAAATTTTGACTTTCAATGAACAAAGACTTGTTTTTATGACTGAACTTAAGTATTTAGACTTAATTAGACAGAATTCCAACAAAACCAAAGACCAAAGTACTTGCAAACTCAAAGAACCAAACACCCCTATATGTTAACTGTTATGAAGTTTTTCAAACCAAATCACAATTAGAAACCATAAGCTTGATTGCAGACCTTTAATAATCACTTATTATGACTAATGAAGCCTAAAACAACAATCAAAACAACATCAAACTCAGAATTGATGATTATGCCATTTCAGTAAAACCAAGTTTTGTAAACTACAAATTGAGAAGAACAAGCTCTGATTTTAAAAGCTTCACAACTTATGACTAGATATCACAAAGAAACAGAAATATAAGATAATTAACCACTACAATAGTAAAATACCAAATTTATCAAAAAGCTTACAAATGCTTCCAATGCTTAAAACTGAGAACCAAGATCAATGAGCACCCCTATAAGCTTACCAATAAGCTACTAACCCAAGGCCATCCACTATATACCACTGCTCCAGTGTGAACACTTCCATGGAACCTTTTTTATTTTTCAAATATTTAATTGGTATTTTTGTGATTTTTCTATTTTTGACTCTCAACTGAATTTTAAGATAACTAAAAGCTTCAATAAGCTTTCTAGGAGCTTAAGTGACCTATTCTAGTCCATACAAACAACTGAAAACAACATTTGATCATTAATGAAATTTTGCATAAACATGAGATTTTGCATAAATGTAATAGAACTTATAACAAATTGATGATTCGAGCTTTATTATAGCATGAAAACTTAAAATACAGAGTTTGAAGATAAAAACATACACTTAAACTTGAAAATGCTTAAAAACGACAATAAAACTTAAATTACACTAGATATATTTTTTACAATACATATCTCTCTCTCTTTTATAGACTTTAGTATTCCATGATATCCTCTGAATCTATCCCACCACACTTGAGCCTTGGATCACTCGGAATCATCGAAACCGTCCACCTTGCTTTGGCCAATTATTTCTTTGAGCAGGTTTAAACCATTAATGGGTTTTGTTTGAGATAATTATGATTATTTGGAGGTTAGAGGAGGTGGAGGAAAAAGCAAGGGAGGGGAAAAGCAAGGAGGAAACCATGACTGGTTTTTGAGATTTCAGTGTTTGAGAGGGATGAACGATTAATACGGTTTTTGGCGCGTTTATCTGACTTTACTTTGTAGAGCCTTAACACATGGGGGTCAACAATTGGTTGTGGGGTTGAAGGTAGATTTGAATTGGGGTCAAGGTGCAAGGGTCAAAGCGGTGGGTTGGGCTTGTATTTGGATTGGATATGGGCCTTAGATATATGTATAAGGATCCGTTTGGTTTTAGTAATAAACAAGGACCAAAAATGTAAATTTGCCAAACTTCAAGATGAAAGTGATATTTTTCCAATGCTCACAAAGGACCAAACTTGACAACTTTTGATAGAACAAGAACCCTTTTTGCATAAAATCCATTTTAAAAGTCCAAGGACTAATTTTGCAAAATTTCAAAGTTTAGGGACTTTTCTTGCCAATTGACCAAAGAATCATTCAAGGATCATTTTTAACAACTTAAAAGATTTCAGGGACCTTGAATGATAAATTTCCACATTTTGATATTTCAGGGACTAGATTTGACAACTTTTAAAACTTGGGGGACTAAAACTGCCAATTTTGCAAACTTGATACATTTTTCATCTGATTTTGATATTTTTGCATTTGAAACACATAAAACACTGATTTGTGATATTTTGATCATTTTGATATGTTTCTGAGTGTTTTGAATGATTTTGATTTAGATTATACAAAAATGATGAGTATTTTGACACTCATCAATCCCCCACACTGAGATATTGCTAGTCCCTAGCAATTATTTAAACTTTAATGGATTTTAAAAACTCTTTACCAAAAGCCATCACTTCTGGAGTAGCCAAATGTTTTGATTCAAGTAAGAATCTTGGTACAACGATAACCAAATGATTTATTGGCAAATCATAAACCATATAACGGTTTTGATGTGTCTTTACCGAAGCGTACCTTACTGACTAGCCAACTCTTAGATAAATTATCAGAATTATCTTTGGTGAGTTGAATACCAATTATGGATTTTCCACTGCCTTTACCACAAGCCATAACCTTGCGGGCTAGCCAACTCATTATCTTTTGAGGATGATGGGGAGTTGAGAACCATACAATTTTGGGCAAATTGCAAGCCATATAAACGGATTTGAGAAATCTTAACCAAGAGCCGTTTGTCTCGGATTAGCCAATCCTTTTGTCTTCGAGACATGGCGATTGATAACCAAATGAGTAAGTGTAAAACACTTACTCCAAAAAATTTTGGCCAAAAGCGGGGTGGTATAATTATATGATGAAATTCGCGAGAATTCCCCACACTTAGAAATGAATATTGCCCTCAATATTCAAAGTACCGGCGGCTATGCCGAAACAAATAACGTAAAAGGGAAATACTACGGCCATTATTTGAAAGAAGATTTTTTTAAGAAGACTCATATACACAACATGTGGGGCAACCCCCACACTAGGGTGGTAGAACAGAGAAAGAAGACAGAAATATGGGTGAAAACCATATGGTGCGTGCTAATGTTTTGATAACCGAGTCACTAGCTTGACTCGATTCCCGCATTCATTGGTTCATGGGGAATGTTTGTAAATCCGGGACAACCACAGGGGGAATGTCCTCTCCAAAGTAATGCTTAACTCGATGACCATTCACTTTAAAATTAGGACCATCGGGTTGAGATAACTCAACGGTACCATAAGGATAAACCTTTGCAATAGTGAATGGACCAGGACAGTAGGGACTTGAGCTTTCCCGAGAAAATCTTCAATCTTGAATTGAAAAGAAGGATTCGATCACCAACGTTGAAAACGCGGTTCTTGATCTTGGAGTCATGAATCTTCTTTGTCTTTTGTTTGTAGATCAAAGAGTTCTTATAAGCTTGATCACGAAGTTCATTTAGTTCATTCATTTGAACTTTTCGTGATCACCGGTACATGCGTATATCGAAGTTTGCATGCTTTAAGGCCCAGTAAGCCTTGTGCTCTAACTCGATCGGAAGATGACATGCCTTTCCGTACACTAGCTTGTATGGAGTACACTCGATTGGTGTTTTGTAAGGCTGTCACGAAAAGCCGAGTGCGTCATCAAGCTTATCCGACCGAGGACGGTTTTCGCCAACCGTCCTCTCGAATTCTTTAATACCACGGTTTGAAACTTCCACCTGCCACTTGTTTGGGGTGGTATCACGATAGAGAGGCGATGGGTAACACCATATTTTTGCATGACTCTTTCAAATTGGTCATTACAAAAATGTACGATCCACGATTATCGCTCTCCGGAGTTCCAAACGGCAAACGAGATTTTAAAACTTCACAACAACTCGGGCATCATTGGTGGGTAAAGCTTTTGCTTCAACCCATTTTGACAGGTAGTCAACAGCCGCAGTATGTACTTGTTACCACGAGAAGATGGAAATGGCCCCATAAAATCAATACCCCATATGTCAAATATCTCACGAACTTGAATGGCATTTTATTTCATTCCTTTAGAGATATTACCATGACGTTGACAAGCGTCCGCAGTTTTGACATAATCATGGGCATCCTTATAGATTGTGGGCCAATAGAACCCGGAATCAAACACCTTTTTGGCGGTGTAGTTTGGACTATGGTGGCCCGGTGGGTCGGCATGACAAGCCTTGAATGTCAAGAGCTTCTTGTCCATAAACACACCGTCGGATGACTTGATCCGCACAGATTTTGAACAAGAAAGGGTCGTCCCAGAAATAATGTTTAACATCTTTGTAGAATTTGTTCTTCTGGAGGTCGACATCCCTTTCACAATGAAGTTACCCGCATGGTAATTTGCAAAGTCAGCAAACCATGGGGTGGTAGAATTTCCATGAAAAGAAACCGCATTGAGTGTCTCGAGAGGAAATGTTTCATTTATTTCCTTTTTCTCGAACACATCTTGGTGTGGGTTTTCTAATCGGGAGATGATCAGCAGACTAGATTCTCGGCTCCTTTTTTATCACGTATAATGATATCAAATTCTTGGTGGAGGAGAATCCAACGAAGCAATCTCGGCTTTGCATCTTGTTTTGCAAAGAGATATTTAAGAGCCGAGTGATCCGTATACACTACGCATTTGGTCAAGATAAGATACGGCACTTCTCAAAAGCATACACCACGGCTAATAGCTCTTTTTCGTGGGTGGTGTAATGAGTTTGAGCTTCAGTCATAGTTTTGCTTGCATAGTGAATAGGCTGAAAATGCTTGTTTCTTCGTTGCCCTAGGACTGCACCGATAGCAAAATCACTTGCATCGCACGTGAGCTCAAAAGGCAAGTCCCATCGGAGCAACGAGAATGGGTGCTTCAGTAGCTTTTCTTCAATGTTTCAAAAGCTATGATGCACTCGGGTGAGAAGATAAAAGGATCCTTTTTGAAGATGGGTCATAGGTAGGGCGATTTTGGAAAAATCTTGAATGAATCTGCGATAGAACGGCATGACCAAAAACTCCTAATACCTTTGATGTAGGAAGAGGTAATTTAGCAATAACATCAACTTTTGCTCTATCTACCTCAATCCCGTTCTTTGAAATCTTATGGCCAAGGACAATGCCTTCTTTGACCATAAAGTGGCTCTTCTCCCAGTTTAGACAAAGATTGGTATCTTTACACCTTTGAAGCATTTTATCTAAATGGGAGAGACATGATTGAAAAAATCCCCAATGACGAGAAGTCATCCATAAACACTTCCATTGTTTCCCCGATCATGTCGTGGAATATGGCCATCATACATCGTTGGAGCGTGCGGGGAGCATTACATAAGCCAAAAGGCATACGTTTGTAGGCAAAAGTTCCGTATGGGCAAGTGAATGTGGTTTTCTCTTGATCATTTGGATCAATGGGGATCGAAGTAACCCGAAACCATCAAGGAAACAATAGTATTCGTTCCCGCTAATCTCTCAAGCATCTGGTCCATGAAGGGTAGAGGAAAATGGTCTTTACAGGTGGCGTCATTCAACTTACGATAGTCGATGCAAACACGCCATCCCGTAACCAATCGAGTTGGAATTAACTCGTTATCTTCATTTGTGATAACCGTAATGCCACCCTTTTTCGGAACACAATGAATGGGCGACCCAAGGATGCGAGATCGGGTAAATCAATCACGCATCAAGAAGTTTGATAACCTCTTGTTTGATAACATCATGGATTTTTGGATTCACTCGTCTCGATGTTGAGCTGCTGGTTTAAAGTCATCCTCCATCAAGATTTTATGGGTACAAAACTCAGGGTTTATACCTTTGATGTCGGAGAGTTTCCAAGCAATTGCTTGCTTGTGTGACTTCTAGATTTTAATGAGAGCGACTTTTCATCTTTACTCAAATCTCGAGCAATAATGACGGGTAATTTATCATCACCTTCAAGGAATGCATACTCGAGATGAGGAGGTAAGTCCTTAAGCTCAACCTTAGGAATTTCATCAGTTTTCTCAAGCGATTGACTTCCTTGTTATGAAGTTTGATGGGAAGGAGAGGAGGAGAAGTATCCAGGTTTGACACTTTCTTTAGAAGAATATCTCCCTCCAAATTAATCTCATTTTGATTAATCTCAACTGGGATTGAATCACTAGGATGAGGGGTTGATGATGGATCATCATTGAGCAACTTCTCAATAAGAAGTATATCCCCCTCAATATCAATTGGAGCGTGATCAATTTCCCAAGGCATAGAATCACTAGCCAAGTATGCCTCAATCTCTTAGAGATGGAGTCATTTCCCTCAAAAGGAGTGATAGAAGGAGTGGAATTGGCTATGATAGGTTGAGAAGATGTGGTGGAATCCCCACTCGTAATTATGAGAATAACCAAGAACTTCTTGAGTACTCTTGATGGCAACATCAATGATATCTATTAGTTAACCGAGGCTTCGAATCATAATTTGCGGAGTACCTCGAAGTTTGGTCAAGGTTGAAGGTGACGACTTATTACCAACCGTAATGTGATTTCTTGCTCAAATACATCTATGAGAGCGGCCGTTCTTAGGAATCCTCGACCAACAATGAGAGGAACCCGATGATCGGCATCAAAATCAACAACCACGAAGTCAGTTGGGAAATGGAACTTTCCTACTTTCACAAATACGTCCTCGGCAATGCCAGAGGGCCGGGATATGGAAACGATCTGCAAGCTCGAGAGTCATGCATGTAGGGTGAGTTCGGAAGAAAGTTTCTTCCACACTGAATATGGCATAAGGTTTATGCTTGCACCAAGATCTGCTAGGGCAAAGCATTCAACCATTCTTGGGAATACACAAGGTAAGAGAAATTTCCGGGATCTCCAAGCTTTTCGAAAGCTTCTTCGGGATACCGCAGGCGAGTTCGTTAAGAGGAGTCTTAGCCATTTCAAACAACTTTTCCTTATTGCTTAACATGTGTTTGAGAGTCGATGCAAACTTTCGGCATGATAGCATCCGCAAAGCTTATGTCAAAATGTAACTCTTGGAAAATTTGGAAAAATTTATCCATTTGATGACTAGCTTTCTCGTGGAGCTTTTGCTCATTCAAGCGTGATGGGTAAGGAATAGAAGATTTGGATTTCTGATTTTCAACAGGAGCTACAGGAGGTTCAAAAACAACTCCTTGATTTGATTTGGGTTTCTGGACCACTTGAGTTTGGACTACCGAAGGTTGGGCGTGTCTGCGGTACTTCGTGGGCTAGAATAATGCACCTTGTCCGTTGTTTCCATGGTAACTTGACTCATTGCCACGGGGAGGGGGGGAGTCGAGTAAGTCCATTGTGTTTGGAAGTTCACTGTCCACTACCTTTGGGAGAGCGAGAAGAAGAAGAGGTAGTAGAACAGCAGAGTCCATGTATGAAACACCACCGGGTTGTGATCGCCTTGGCATCGCCTCGGGTTAGCGATCGTGTTGCTCGTAAAGTACTGAGCCGAGGGTCGATCATTTAAAGACTTTTGAGATCAGCAATTTGGTGACCAACAACTGTTCATTTCATCTTGGGACTTCATGAACTGCTTCATAACTCATCGGATGATGGTCCCGGAGGAACAATAACGGGAGGAGCCTGGAGGGATAAATTGAGGCAGTATGTTTTGATTATAGCCAAAATTCCCTTGATTAGGATTCACATTCCTGAACCGATTCCCTCGATTGAAATTGTTTTGATGAAGGTTTCCTTGATGTTGGAAACCTTGATTGGGTCCCGGATAGAAATTACCTTGGTTTTGATAACCTTGGTTCATTCTTGGTTGGTTGATTCGGTTTTGCATGTTGTGATTACGTTTAAAACCGGGTGGTGCACGATTAGTGTTAGCGGTAGTGTGGTTCATTTTGAGGGACGTTGAGTACCTCCTTCTTTGTGACTACCGACTAGAGCATTGGCCTCAAAAGGACTACCATCGGTGCGATACAATTGTAGTAGGCATGAGGACCACCACAAGTGACACAACTTTCAACTTTCTTCACTTCACGATTGTAGGATGCAGTGAAGGAGACTTTCTTCGGTTAGCAAGAACCAAAGCTCGAACAATGTGAGTTTATCAATCTTAGCATCGGTGCTAGATGTACTCACGGGGGATGAAGAAGAAGAAGAAGGTCCAAAGATGAGACGATATGTCTTTGCTCTGAAAGGACGGACCGAGATTTGTTCTCAATGATCGCAAGGCCTCTTTGGTGGTCTTGCTCAAATCTCAGCGGAGGCATTCAAAGAGTCTTGATTGACCTGATTGAGACCATTGTAGAAAGTATCCATTTGCATTAACTGGTAAAACGTGATGCGGACACTTGCGAAGCAACTCTTTGTAACGATCCCATGCCTTCCCGAATGATTCATCAAATCTCTGAGAAAATTTCATTATCTCATTCTTAAGACTTGTTGTTCGGGATGGAGGATAGAACTCGTTAACGAACTTGGTGACAAGATCTTCCCATGTCTCTATAGAACGAGGGGGTTGTTTCTCAAGCCAATTCGGGCTTGTCCTCTCAGAGAAAATGGGAACAGAAGAAGCTTGATAGCTTCGTGTGGGACATTCTTATATTTGATGGTAGATGCTATCTTGTTAAACCATCGAATATGTGCATGAGGATCATCCCGCTCAAAACCATAGAATTGGCTTTGGGTTACTAGATTAAGCAACCCGGTTTTGAGCTTGAAAGTGTCACCCACGATGGCGGAACAACAATGGCATCTCCGTAACCCTCGATGGGTGCTTGGAGAAGCTCAGTCATAGGTTTGTCTTCGCCATTTCGGCGGGAGGTGGTGGTGGTAGACGTTCCTCATCACGGTGAAGGAGCTGGCGTCCTCTACGTCTCGAGGAATCTTTCCAAGTTCTGAAAGTGGACTTGTAGAACTGGAAGAACGAGTGCGCATGCACTATGTATAAAAACCAATTTTCAAAACAAATGAGGCAAAACACAAGTGAACTTAACCAATAATCACAGATGAAATGGCTTCTTTGAAAAAGGTACACCAAATCACAAGTGACACAAAGGCAAGTTTTAAATCTGATGTTCGGGAACTTATTAATGGTCGCACCCCCGGTTAGGTAGTGCCTTTGCCTTGATTTCGGTGGTTGATTTTATGTATATTTTAAGTACCACTGAAAAGACGTAGGTTAGATTTGTGCGGATGGGTTCAAAACTTTTGGACAATATTTTTCTTATCGTCCGTTTAACCAAATCATATCTCTTCAAGAATCACCTTAAAAGAGAATACAAAATAGAAAACGTTCCGATTGTTTTGTTGTTTTATATTTTTTTGGTGTTATTAACACTTTAGGAAAAGTGTTAATGACTTTTGATTTTTATAACTTTACAAAAACTTTTACAAATGATGGGTATGTGCAACAATGGATCTGAAAATGGCTAAACACACGCTAAAAGCATCCCGGCGTAGGAAATTTGATCTGTCCCGAACCGTCAAGCTTTATCACGCAAGCCGACCACTTGTGAATGGTCAACCGTAACAAACTTAAAACAGCCCGGAAACAAATGCAATGAAGATCAGGAGAATACAGTGGATTCAGTGGAGTTTAAGTCCCGGAGACTCAATGGTGTGTAAAACTGATTCAGATAATGGAATGATCACTAAGGATAGTGATCTGTAAAGGTTTTGATTAGAATTATAACACTACTGATTGATTGGAATAGAATGGAGTACAGATTTGGAAAGCACAATAATCAGAAGAAAGAAACGTACGTAAGTTTAAAACTACATTATCACAAAATAAAAAGTGAAAACTAAGAAATAAAAGGCCTAAAAATATGAAAATAACATTTTTGGAATCCTAAAAATAAAAGAAAATTATTAGAAAAAGAAAATTATTTTTAACACTATCTAATTAATTATTATTAATTAAAAACTATTTTAACTATTTAATAAATACTCTAAAATAAAAGAAAATAGGAAATAAGGTTAGAAAAATAAACTAATGATTCTGAAAAATCTAAAATACTATAAAACTAATTTTAAAACTAAAAATATATTTTTCACACTTTTTATTTATTTATTACTAATTAATAACTATTTAAAATACACTTAAATACTAGAAAATAGAAAATAAACTTGGAAAAATAAAATTTTAACTTTGAAAAATCTAAAATATGATAAAACTAATTTTAAAACAGAAAATATATTTTTAGACTTTTTAATTATTTATTACTAATTAATTACTATTTTTAACTAATTTAAATTATAATAAATACTAAAAAGATAGAGAAAAATCTGAAACTTTTCTAAAAATCCTATATGATGACAGAAACCTAAGAAAAATGGAAAAACAAGATTAGCTTATTAAAAAGATGAAAAGAAAAATCAAAAAGCTAGAAAACCTTAAATAAACACTATCAGTGATTTTTATTTGGACTTTTTCTGGATTTTCTTTTTGAAAACTACTTTACTACTGATTATATGAAACTTTAATAAAGACTAAAAATTTACAACTCACAAATAAGCAGTTTTGATGAGCTTATGATCCAACGATGGCCTAATAGCTTATTTGGAGCAATAAGCTCAAACAAGCTTGACCGGATGAAACAAAAGCTCAAAGTAGATGTGAACAAGCTATAGGAACAGAAATGAAGCTAAAAGATACCAAGTAGCACTCTAAAAAGCTATGAACAAACAAATAAGCACTTGGCTTTGAAACAGAAATGGGACAAAATACAAGCTAGTAGCGATACAGCTAATAAGCTCAAAAGTGAAAAACAAGACTTGATACTTCAAGAGGACCAGGTTGGCTTTCCAAAGAACTAGAGAACACAAGAATTGGAGCACTAATAAGCTCTATGAAAGCTTATCAATATGAGCTTAAAATTACGCAGGCGTTATATAAACGGTATCCACAAAAGCAGTTGAATAAGCACTTAAAAGACTGAGAAACCAAGAACTAGCATTTTTCTATTTTTATACACCAACCAAACTTTAATACCCCAAGAGATTATAAGCTGAATCTATTTAATAAACCCACAGTGAAATTCCCAAGTTTATTCAAAAACGACCCATTGAAAATTTTGACTTTTGAGAAACTAAAAGTTGACCAAAATGAGATTTGATCTGATCTTAAGTACTTAATATGTTGTTTTAAGGTGAGATAAGACTAACTTAAGCAAGGTTAACAACTTTTGAACACAAAATGATGATCATGGATCATGAAATCTCTTGATGTGCATAAGGCACAATCAAATGAAATTTTGACTTTCAATGAACAAAGACTTGTTTTTATGGTGAACTTAAGTATTTAGACTTAATTAGACAGAATTCCAACAAAACCAAAGACCAAAGTACTTGCAAACTAAAAGAACCAAACACCCCTATATGTTAACTGTTATGAAGTTTTTCAAACCAAATCACAATTAGAAACCATAAGCTTGATTGCAGACCTTTAATAATCACTTATTATGACTAATGAAGCCTAAAACAACAATCAAACAACATCAAACTCAGAATTGATGATTATGCCATTTCAACTGTTTAAACCAAGTTTTGTAAACTACAAATTAGAAAAGAACAAACTCTTGATTTTAAAGCTTAAACACACTAACTTATGACTAAATATCACAAAGAAACAGAAATATAAGATAATTACCATATAGTAAAATAAATTTTAAAACGCTTACAAATGCTTCCAATGCTTAAACGAGAACCAAGATCAATGAGCACCCCTATAAGCTTACCAATAAGCTACTAACCCACGGCCATCCACTATATACCTGCTCCAGTTGTGAACACTTCCATGGAACCTTTTTTTATTTTTCAAATATTTAATTGGTATTTTTGTGATTTTTCTATTTTTGACTCTCAACTGAATTTTAAGATAACTAAAAGCTTCAATAAGCTTTCTAGGAGCTTAAGTGACCTATTCTAGTCCATACAAACAACTGAAAACAACATTTGATCATTAATGAAATTTTGCATAAACATGAGATTTTGCATAAACTGTAATAGAACTTGTAACTGAAATTGATGATTCACAGAAGCTTTATTATAGCATGAAAACTTAAAATACAGAGTTTGAAGATAAAAACATACACTTAAACTTGAAAATGCTTAAAAACGACAATAAAACTTAAATTACACTAGATATATTTTTTACAATACATATCTCTCTCTTTATAGACTTTAGCATTCCATGATATCCTCTGAATCTATCCCACCACTTGAGCCCTTGGATCACTCAATCATCATCGAATCCACCTTGCTTTTTTGGCCAATTATTTCTTTGAGCGAGTTTAAACCATTAATGGGTTTTGTTTGAGATAATTATGATTATTTGGAGGTTAGAGGAGGTGGAGGGAAAAACAAGGAGGAGGAAAAAAGCAGGAGAAACCATGGTGGTTTTGAGATTTCGATGTTTGTGAGAGGAGGGATGAGCATTAATCGTTTTGGGCGTTTTATCTCTTGGTTTGACTTTCATTGAGAGGCCTTAATAACACATGGGGGGTCATGATTGGTTGTGGGTTCAAGTAGATTTGGGTGGGGTCAAGGTGCAAGGGTCAAAGGCGGTGGGTTGGGCTTGTATTTGGATTGGATATGGGCCTAGATATGCATAAGGATCCGTTTGGTTTTAGTAATAAACAAGGACCAAAAATGCAAATTTGCCAAACTTCAAGGACTGAAAGTGATATTTTTCCAATGCTCTCACAAGGACCAAACTTGACAACTTTTGATAGAACAAGAACCCTTTTTGCATAAAATCCATTTTTAAAAGTCCAAGGACTAATTTTGCAAAATTTCAAAGTTTAGGGACTTTTCTTGCCAGTTGACCAAAGAATCATTCAAGGATCATTTTTAACAACTTAAAAGATTTCAGGGACCTTGAATGATAAATTTCCACATTTTGATATTTCAGGGACTAGATTTGACAACTTTTAAAACTTGGGGGACTAAAACTGCCAATTTTGCAAACTTGATACATTTTCATCTGATTTTGATATTTTTGCATTTGAAACACATAAAACACTGATTTGTGATATTTTGATCATTTTGATGTGTTTCTGAGTGTTTTCAGATGATTTTGCAGTTTAGATTACACAAAAATGATGAGTATTTTGACACTCACCAGTTTCCATAGACTAGATCTAGTAGATTTGGCTTTTAATGACTGCTATTAAGTTACCAAATGATCTCGGGTGACTATCTCGGTGAGGAATCTAAGAACCATAGGCCATGAAAAATTGACAAAAGGACTCTGGCAATAATTAACCACTATATTGAACCTTTATATCGAGAATCAATTCTTATCTGTAACCTTGGTTAAGCTTCGCTTTTCTATCTCTTTATCCTAAACTCTTATATCTGTATAATTAGAATAATTATATCTATCTTATCATATCAATATCAAATTATGTTACCTCTAATCATCTTAGTTCTTTCAAGGTCGCAACTCTCTTGGGATGACACTCAGATTTACCTAAGGATTTACTTCATCTGATGGGGTTCTCTGCCCGTTAGCATGTTTTTATCCTAGTTTATCTCAGTTTTATAAATATTAAAAGCAGGATGAAATAGCACATCACTTTCCAATTATTGCCTCTAAACTCTTTAGAGATTCATCATGGTTAAAGAGGTTTTTGCTTGTACTTTCTTGAAAGCTTTTCAAGCATTCGTCTTACTCTTTTTTCCTTTTGGTTGAGTCCTCAAAGTATTTGTTGATAGTTTCCTCGAGGTTAGACATTCTTTCTCCATAAGGTGCATGATTGTAGTACCCCGGTGGTCCTACACGGTATCCATTACCATTTTCATTGGATCCTTGGAAAGATCTATTAGCTTCACCATACTTGACCTCTTCAATTTTCCTATCTTCATCATTAAGAGGGAAATTTTTAGCAAGGTGAGCTCCACCACATGTTTCACACCCAACTTGAATAGCGTGCACACTTTCTTTAAGTTTTAACATATCACGGCCAAGAGTATCAAGTTTGTTGGTGATAGCGGTGATACCATCCAAACTTCCGCCTAAACTTCCATGGCTCCCTCCTTCATGCCACTTTTGAGAGTGTTCAGCCATGTTTTGTATAGCTTCCAACACAAGAATAAGTGTTATTCCATGGATCATCCCCTGAGAATCGAGCATCTGCCTTGTAGCAATTCCAATACCCTTATAGAAGATGTTGACGTTTCGCTGATTGTTGAGGTCATGAGTATGGCATTTGTAGAGGAGGTCATTAAACCTATCCCAAGCTTGGTATAATGTTTCACCATTTACTTGTCTGAAATTGTGAATCTCTTCTAACTGTTTTGCCATTCTTGAGGGAGGGAAAAATCTTTGAATGAAAGCTCTTTTGAGAAGATTCCATGTGTCAATGGTTCCACCGGATAATCTATCCACCCATCGCTTAGCCAATCTTGTAAGTGTCATAGGGAATACCCGAAGCATGACCGCATCTTGAGAGACACCAGGGATGTTGAAGAGGCTTGCGATGTATAAAACATTTTCAATATGCTCGTAAGCATCTTCGTTCTTACTTCCGGAAAAAGGGTTTGCGCTTAACTCCCTCATAAATTGGTCCTCGTTCTCAAATCGGACCTCCGCTCCAATAGCCGGCCTAACAAGCTCTGTCCCTTGCTCATCCCGAGTCACTGCGAGGTATTCCTCGAGAGTGAGGTTTTTGATGTCTACAAATACCATGGTATCTGAAACTGAAAGTAGATCGTGAGAAAAACAAAAAAAAATAAAAAAAGATAAAAGACTTAACAAAAATCATAACATAGCTCCCCGGCAGCGGCGCCAAAATTCTGATGCAGGATTTCCGACCAGGATTTAAATTTAGAAGGTCTCGTCTACCTAAGGTCTACCTATTGCACCAACGAACAGTGAACCCGGTCATGTGTAGTATAGAAGGTGGTAAAGATGAGGTCATTTCCAAGAGCTATGTAGATTTGGATCCTTATTAAGTCTAATGTCACGGTTTTTAAAGATATTATGTTGAAAGGCTAATTAAACTAATAAGCAAGAAGTAAATTGCAGAAATAAAATGAGGTTGTAAACAATAGAGAGAAAGCATGCTAACCTAATCATTCAACCTATCATGTTATGTCTATGTTTTCTAATTACTTCCTATCGCTTCAAGTGGGGGTTCAATTCGCTAGACTCCTTTGGTCAATTCGTCATAGCCTATTAGACAAAGGTTCCTACCCTTTGGGGTGACGGGGATCTCTAGCAACCTAAGCTAAGTCATTAAGTACCCTACATGCAAGATTCGAAACAATGTGTGCCCAGGCTCTAGCATCTTAGACACACATCCCCAACTTCTTAAGTTCCTCTTTCTGAACGGTGATCCTTTGGTTAATTCGCACAAGAGGGATTGATAGTCCTTTAGTAAATTCTTACCAACCCTCTCTACCTACTTCCCTAGGGTCCTTTGGTCAATTCTCCTAAGCAAGTAAATACGACCGCAACTCAAAACTACCGAAGCTAGGGTAACTACCAACGAACTATGCATGCATACACTAGAAACAATAATAGAAGTGCGAAAACATAAAAAACACAATCAATGAATCATAATTAGGCTATCACCAAAGGTTTTTAGCCGATCATATTACAACACACAATCAATTCAATGTTTAACATAATGAATGAAGACATGAATTAAAGTGTAATGAAATAGAAATCGCTAAAGCTTATCGATGATATAGTATGATTTCTCCATTGGAAATAGCTCCCTATGCTAAGTATGATCTGCCTTTGGAACCCTCTTCACGTTCTCTGCTTTTGTGTGGTGAGTGATTGATGAATAATGCAGATTTCAGGGCTTGAATTTATAGGCCCGATCATAGTTATAAGTAACCTAATAATGTAGTTACGCCGTAACTTAAATATCTTCAAATATCAAGTCTTGTAGTGATGATTACGGCGTAACCTTAAGAATAGTTACATCGTAATTCCATAAGCTCCATCGTAAACTCAATAAATGACTACGTCGTAATCTTCAAAGATTCCATCAGAACTCTCGTAGTGCTGGTTACGTCATAACTCATGCTGAAGGTTACGGCGTAGTTGATTGAGGCGCGAAATTCCACAAGACCTAGATAGTTACGGTGTAACTTAAGTTGATAGTTACGCCCTAACTACTGTTGACTTGGTCTTCATAAACGTTATCATAGCTACGGTGTAATTAAGAGTGAGAGTTACGCGTAGCTACTTCTAGGAAAGCATACTAAGGTAGAAATCATTAAGTATATTCTCAAAACCGCGTCTCTTTGCTCCTATGCTCATATATTACCTGGAAACAAAATATAAAGGAATAAGAGTATAAATCCATATAAACAACATAAAATATGAGCATAATCGGGGGAAATTGACACTTAAAAATCATGATTATTTGATGTTATCAGCCACACATGTACATCAGTATATATTAGTCCAAGTATATCTTTGGCTCTTTCCAATATATGCGGAGAAGGCTTGCGCACCATCTTTCTAGATACACCATACACACACTTATCAAAAGACTCATCGTCAATTTATTTTAAAAGCCCATCATGTTGTAGTTTTTCATTGCGTTTTGTTTATATGTCCAAGACGACAGTGCCATAAAAAAGTAGAATCCAAGTTGTGCTTCGTTCTTTTATTGCTAACATTATATATAGAATTATCGTTTGATATCAGATTATGCATGTCAATCTCAAAAATACCATCATGAGGAATAACAATAAAATAAATAACATTATTCTTATAAATAGAAATACCATAATCCGTAAAACAATGAATAAAACCATTGTCCATTAAACGAGAAATTCAAACAACGCCTCTAGTAATAAAAGGTGCATAATGACAATTTTCAAACACAATACATAAACCATAAGAAAAATTAAATCAAAACTTCATATCACTTCAACATTTGCATGATTTCTGTTTCCCACGTACATGTTCAAAGTGCCTTGTTTCAACTTCCTGCTTCCCCTAAGCCCTTGAGTTGTATTACATATGTGAGAACCACAACCAGTGTTATAAACTCATGATTTATTAGGAAACGAATAGAGTGCTATAGTGAAGATACCTGATGTACTAGCCATGCTAGTTTTATTTTCAGTAAGGTAGGCAGCACAGTTCCTCCTCTAATGACCCACCTCTCCACAACGATGGCAGATCGAGTTGTTTACCGGGTGCTCCTTCTTAGGTGGTGGGAGGATGTTTGGTTTAGGGCCTTAACTGATGTGTTGTATCGAGCTTTAAGTTTATAGTATACCGAATCCTTTAGACAATCACCAACACTTACGAGCAGTGTACTCGATCAGTGTAATATAGTGAGTCGGTAAGATCGGTTCGTTCATAGGGAGTGAAGAGATCCTAAATGCCTAGCAGTTTTTTAAGAGTTGTCACGTACGTTTTAAATCAACCGACTATGTTTTTAGTACTAATAAATCAAATGAACAGATAATAAAATAAATAAACATATAGATTGGTTTCGGTGGAAAGAAGATCAAGAGATAAAGGCATGCTTTCCTTGCTAATCCTCTAATTCATTAATGATCAAATTCTAGTACAATGTTTATCTAGTGTGCTTTGGTGAAATCAAATATGTAGGGAGTCACTTGGTTATCGATGTTCCCCTACCTTCTGCCTAAAAGTTGGGCACGCCCACCAGGTTCTGCTACCCAATATTCCAAGCATTAATTTTGTTCAACTTATCTATGTAACCAACATTTTGTGTGGTTTGCCAGGCCACTTAGTTTTCTTGACAAAGGGTAAACAGCCTTGGTTATTGGTAAGTCGCTAATGTCACTACTAAATCTTACACCTTATTGTGTACCATTTCTAACATGGAGAGCGCCCTTGGTTATCGGTGTATCACGCTCACCTCCAATATGTGTGCCAATAGTTTATAATATGTTCAGCATCGGTACATAGGAACTTACAGCTACTGATGTCATGTCATATTCTACATCTAAGTAGTGGTAACAAATCTAAACAAGTAACCATGATCTACGCAAAGGCATAAGTCTTTAACAGTACATAATATCATCCAAAACACACATAGAATAAACTAAAGAGCTTCAATCATTAAATAAAGAGTAAACTACACCATTCGTCCTTGTGGTATACGTTGACCATCAAGTATCGTCCTTTGACCAAAAAAATTGCACCGTTGGTCCTTAACTGCGAAACGTTACTCAGCGTTGGTCCCTCACCCTAACGGACCACACTAACGCTCGTTAAATGTCTACACATGGTATCCACATGAGGGTATTTAGGTTTTTTTACCATAAACTTCATCTTCCTCCTTTAAGATCTTATCATCTTCATCTTCAAACATCCCATTTTCATATTCATCACCACCACCAACACCACCGTACACCCACTCTTACCACCTCCAACCACCTTCACAATCCTCAACCATCATATTAACAAGATTTTTTTGCAAAAAAATCAAAGAAACCATCAACCACTATATTAATAAGTTCTAAGAAGTAAGAACATTTTACCAAATAATTGAATATCCATTTTAAAAAAGACAAGTCATGGTACTGCTAACCATTTTGGAACAATTATAGTCCCAACAATTTGCTCTTCCTAAAAAAACCCAAATTAAACACAACAAAAAAACACGCACTCTATTTCTTTCTTCCTCTTCTTTAGTCTAAACTGCGAACACACTCATTTCACCTCCAAAAACACGCTAATTTCACTTTCAAAAACACGCACTAATTTTACTCGGATCTGAAAATGAGAGGACCAAAATTGAATGCTATTGTTGCTCAGAAGAAACTCAAAAGCCAGTGAAGAAAATTAATAAGGCTAAGTTAAAGAAGAAAAAATATCTCGTTGCTCCGAAGCGACCTCTGATTTCTTCGTCTTCATGGACGAAGCGAACTCCATCTGCTACTGTTGTACACTAATTTCATATGCCTTATCGCGAGTATTGACATGTAGTGGCGATGGCAGCAACAAAAGGTGGTGATGTATATCATTAGAGGGATTTGTATGAATGAATATTATTAGTAAATTTAGATCAGATTGATGTGTTTCTTATGTGTTTTTTAGAAATATTTAGATTTTTCTTTGTTGTTTGACCGGATCTGAGGGAAATTGGTGAAATCTGATTCTGATGGTGAGGGTGGTATTAAAATGGTGATTCTGCGTGTGTATTTATAAGATACAATGAACACTGGTATTGAAATGATATCTTGAATGAAAGATGCTATGAAAAGACAAATATACCCTCCACTTAAATAGGCTTAACGCCCGTTACTCACACCAGTTAGGGTGAGGGACCAACGCTGAGTAACGTTTCACAGTTAAGGACCAACGGTGCAATTTTTTTGGTCAAATGACGATACTTGATGGTCAACGTATACCTCAAGGACGAATGGTGTAGTTTACTCTTAAATAAATTAGGTTCATAACAAGACAAGCATAAAAGGCTTAGCCTTCCATGACAAAAGATAAACAAATATTATTCAGAGTAGACATAATAATCGAAATTATAATGAAAAACTGATAATCTAAGGTTTATGATGCGTTAAACCTTCACTCTTGGTGTCTTATAGGGTTCTCTAAACCTTGTAGAACTTCATAACCTTGCAACTATTCCAAAATCTAGAACTCCTTAAATATATGGAATAGGGTTATATTTATAGGCCAAAATTAGGTTTGGGCCGTCCATTGATATGGTGTATGCACCTTGATGGTGATATGTCGTGTCTTCATTAATTAACTCAATCGAATCTTCTAGAATCCTTCCTTACGGCGTATCATTAGATGTTGGATATGTCGTATATGTAGCAAATCATACTTTACAGTTCATTATTTACCTTTTCACTCAAAACTCTTACTTTGAAAAGTTTACTTATTTACCTTTGCACGTAACTGTAAACTGAACCACATAAACCCGAAAATGACATTTATCATGAACTGTCAATTTTCTAGGTCAATATTTGACCAAAACCTCAAAACATTTACTTTTAACATTTATGTGATCACTTAAACCCAAAACCGGGAGATAAACACGTGTAATGTGAAAAAAAACAAAATTAACGCATACCGACACTAAAAAAAATGGTTCACATCAAATTAGCATGTTTTGACATTTTTAATCCTACTCTATTGGTCGCGTAATTAAGTTTACCATTTTTACATGAAAACACATATTTTCACATTTAGCTTGCATAAGCATGAAAAACGTCCAGCCGACACACCACTGTTGCATCAAACATCATGACATTCACTAATACATCAAAATTTGAAAGTTTAAAAATTCATTCCCCCCCCCTTGGTCCCCAATCGGCCGAACCCCACCCAAAGACAACACCACATGGTTTTTGAACTTATGCGTAACCAATTTGTAACCAAATTTGTCATTTAATCCAGGTACACTGCGTTACCTCCATCGTACGCCGTGTATGTGGAGAATAGGCTTTTATTACCCATCATATGTCTTGTACACCCACTATCCTTGATCTATTCATTTGGTTCCTAATCTACTTTTAGACATACCTATAAACATAGACCAACTCAATCGTTTGGTCCCCAATATCTCATGGTCCATTTGCGTTATACAAGCCATTCATATGATTCATATAAGGGAGTGGTAGATATGTATTCCAGGGTGCAAAGTTTGGTGTTTGATAACCATGGTGAGGACTGTAGTTCCAACTCAATTTGGTTGAAATTTCTTTTTGGGTAAATAACGTTTGGTCTCCTAAAAGGTGAGTTTGGTTTAGATTGTGATATAGGTTTACCTTTTATAATTCCTTGACCATGTTTTAAAGATGGTGGTGTACTTACGCTTCTAACAGAAGCATTATGCATGTTCTTTTTAGTTATGACTATAAAATCTGTTCTAGAAGATTTGGTCGGGTCAAATTTTGGTTTTACTACATCAGGTGCTCGGATGACTAGCTTTTTGCTAACCGGATCCCTTTTCAAGGGATCCGCCTGATCAGAAGACAGTTTCTCAACAGTTTTAACAAATTTTGTTTGTTTTACTTCACTAGTGGAAGCAACATAATCTGTAAATCCTAGACAATTTTTATTATTAGGTAACCTTTTCATCTAAGCATTGTGTACTAAATCTAGCGAGTTTAGACTTACGAACGTTATTCTTGTTTTGAAGGTCCAAACAAGATTCGCACTCTAAGTCAATCTCTTTATCTTTTTCTAAACTTTTTATTATTTCTTTTATTTCAAATAACTCATTATCTAATTGTTTATTCTTACTATTTAAGTCTTTGTTTTGTTAATGACTTTAAGGCTAATTTTGCATAGTTTGTTATATTCGCTATGTAAGGTTTCATCATCTAGAGATGAGCTACTATAGTAGTAAGAGTCAGAATGTACCTCATCGGAATCTTTTGCCATGAGACAAATTTTGTCCTTTTCTTCTTCGCTTATACCCTAAGAGCCGCTTCCAAATGCCTTTTGCTCATTGTTGGAGTGTTTGGGACAATCACTTATGAGATGATCTGGATCACCACATTTAAACACTTACGATCACCCTTTGCCTTCTTACCTTCCTCTGATTTCCTATAGGCTTTCTTATCATCGTAGGGTTGTTTCACGAACCTTCCTTTTCTTCTAAAGAAATTTATAAAGTCCCTTATCGCCATAGCATATTCTTCATATTCGCTATCCGAAGAGGAAGTTTCTTTGTCGCTTGACTGCTTCTTGGATTTTAGTGTTAGACACTTGTACTTTTCTTTCTTGTCTTTGGAAGCCTCAGATTCTTTTGCCAACACCACTTCATAAACCTTTAGATTGCAAATGAGCATGTCGAGAGAGAGAATCGACAAGTCCTTTTATTCTTTTATGGCAGTCACCTTTGGTCTCCCTTTGGTTGGAAGAGCTCTTAGAAATCTCCTAACATGATTACGATTTTAAAAAGATTCGTCAAGTGCTTGTAATGAAGTAATAATAGTATTAAATTTAGAAAATGCATTATCATACTTTCTTCATCTGATATTGAAAAATAATTGTTGAACAAATAGATCAATTTTATTATTTTGCACTTGTTTATTTCCTTGATGAGCGATCACCAAAGAGTTCCAAATATCTTTAGCTGTTTTATGCATAAAAATTATTTCGTATTCCTTTTTGGGTAAGGCATTGTATAAAACCATTTTTGCCTCATTGTTTTTGGAAAGCTTTTTCTTTTGTTCATCTTTTGACTTTCGTAAGAAACACTATCATCTTTGTCGGTGGGAATGTTCTCTACTACCGATTAATAATCACCATCAACAATAATGTTCCAAAGATCAATATCTTTAGATTCCACATATGTTTCAAATATATTTTTCCAATATATAAAACCGTTAGCTTCAAATAGTGGTGGTCATTGCCCTTTTTTATAGTTTTCGAAATCTATTAGATCAAAAAAGTTTTAAAATATTTTAGAAAACATTCTCTAATACCAATTGTGGAAAACTAGAATGGGGTTGAATAGTTTTACCGATTAAAAAATTAGTTTCAAGATATTTAGATCAGACTTATGTGATATCTTGAGGGTGGTCAAGTATTAATGATGCAAGAATATAAATAAATATGAACCGCAAGAAAGTAAAGAATGATAGAACCGTGACACAAGTAATTTCTAGTGGTTTGGCTACAAGGATACCTTCCTTGCCCTACTCCACTCCCCGAGTACCCAACTAGAGAGTTCATAAACACTATGTCAACAAGCTCCTTTACCCGGCGGAAAAGCCTCACAACGTCGCTTACACTTTTTTCGTTTAAAGCTAAATACCGGGTTCTTTACAATGGAAGAACCAACCCAACAACACAAATTTAACGCTGCACATTTATGGTAAAATGAGATGAATGAAATACAAGAATCAAATCAGTGATCTTGTAGTGTAGGTGAAGGTTAACGACACTTCTTTTGAAGCTTGCAAGTCTTGTATGCAAAATCGTGATCTTGTCTTTTATGAAGAGCTTAAAGAGAATCACAAAAAACAAAGTGTTTACAAGAATGATTTATGATCTTAAGTTAGAGAGATGATATAAGAATATAAGAAAAGTTATGCAAAAGATGGGTGAGGAACAATAAAAAATGTCTTGGTGTTTATAGGCTAAGAACCACTGTTCATCCAGATCCGCCAGATCCTACCTAAAAAAGGGATTCGGCTAGTGTATTCGGAGGGATCTGACCCTATGACACAGAAATCCGGTTTTTTCTTAATTTAAACAAAGCAATCTTGTGAAATCTTTCAAGATTTGATGTGACAATACATCAAGGTCAGCGCTTTGAGTGATGTCATGCATGAGGGAAAAATAAAATTATATTTCTTTTATACCTTAGTGTATTTTAATAACATGTAAATAACTATTACTTAAAATGTCTAAATTGTGATCATTTTAATAGATTTCGTTATATGAAAAGTTTTGTATTCTATTATTTTACTTACAAAGATTTTATGATTTTTATCGACAAAACATAAGAAGATCGTAGAATAAAATTAAATGTTTTTATGGCTTATTTGTATTAGCATGTTCTGTCTACCCCTATGCCAGAGTTGTTGGAGGATGATGCGATGGAAGTAGTCAGACGCAGATTGAAGTGGGAGAACAACGACTACATCTATAGAGGACACATACTAAATGATATATTTGATCCCCTATTTGATATCTATCACAACGTAGAATTTGTAAAGGAGTTGTGGGATTCTCTTGAATCCAAGTACATGGCATAAGATGCTTCTAGTAAGAAGTTCCTTGTAATTAATTTCAATTATTACAAGATGGTCGACTCAAGACCTGTCATGGAACAATTCAACAAAATCCTTATAATCCTTGGACAAAATACACAACACATTCTGAAAATGGATGAGTCAATGTCCGTTTTATGTGTGATAGACAAGTTGCCTCCGATCTAGAAGGATTTCAAACACAGTTTGAAACATGGTAAAGACGATTTGTCTTTGGTACAATTTGGTAGTCACTTGCGTATAGAGTTATCTCTATGGGCGCACGAAAGTGACAAGGGCAAAGGAAAAGAAGTTGTTGGACCTTCAGTTAATATGATGGAGGAGGGTGGAAAAAAAACAAACAAAACACAAGAAAGAAATGTGGTTTCAAAGACGATGGTTTTGTTTCCAACAAGAAGCCTAAATTCGCATGTTGGAAATGTGGCAAATTTGGTCACTCTAAGAAGGATTGCCGTAGTAAAAACACGAAGGATGGCGCAAGCACTAATGGTTCCGGAATTTAGTACATGGTTGGAACAAATTTATTAAATATTCTGTTTCACTAATTTATTAAGCATTTTATGTGCAGATTGATGCAATTGCGTGATGGATTGATTTTGGTTCCAGAACTCATGTTTGTAAAGATAGTTGTTGGTTTAAGACATTTGAACCTGTGGAAGATGGATATGTCCTTTACATGGGTGATGATCATTTCACTCATGTTCATGGAAAAGAAAGTGTGCTGTTGGAATTCAGTTCTGGAAAATCTATTACTTTGTTTAATGTGTTGTATGTACCAAAACTTCGTAAGAATTTAATCTATGGTCATGTATTAAATAAGTGTGGATACAAACAAGTGTATGAATCCAATGATCTTATCAAAGTCTGGTGTATTTTTAGGATTTGATTATTATAACTATGGAATGTTCATGTTAAAGTTGAATAAAGTTCCTGATGATTCTAGTTATGTTTATATGTCTAGTTTTGATGTTGTTAATTCCTCATTATGGCATGCTCGTTTAGGACATGTGCACTATAAAAGAATGCTTAAAATTTTTAAAGATGATTTAATTCCTATTATTGATGGAAATACAGAAAAATGTAATACTTGCATGTTAACAAAAATTACTCGACAACCATTTAAAAGTATAACAAGGAAATTTGTAATACTTGAACTAAGACATAGTGATTTATGTGATTTCCATGCAACTCCATCTTTAGGCAATAAAAAGTATGTTATCACTTTTATAGATGATGCCTCTAGGTTTTGCTATGTTTACTTGTCACATGCAGATGAAGCCCTAGATAAATTTAGAATTTGTAAAACAAAAGTCGAATTACAACAAAATGATTTAATTAAAACCTTATGCGCGGATAGACGTGGTGAATATTATGATCCTGTATTTTTCCAGTCTGTAGGAATCATTCATGAAACTATGACTCCTTATACACCACAACAAAATGGTGTGGTTGAAAGGATAAATAGAGCTCTTAAAGAAATGGTTAATGCCATGTTATCTTACTCGGGTTTGAGTGACGGGTTTTGGGGAGAAGCTATGTTGACGGCTTGCTATTTATTAAATAGGGTTTCTAATAAGAGGAACAAGACTACCCCATATAAACTTTTGTATAAAAAACGACCCAACTTGACATTTTTACAAGTTTAGGGGTGTAGGGCCGTTGTTAGACTTTCGGATCCTAAAAGAGAATTTTTGGGTGAAAAGAGTATTGATTACATCTTTGTTAGATATGCTGAGCATTCTAAGGCATATAGGTTCTATGTTATAGAACCTAATGACTCCATTTATGTTAAGACAATTATAGAATCAAGAGATGCAATATTTGATAAGAATCTTTTCTCTTCAATACCTAGACCAAAGGATATTATACCAATTTCGGATGAATCTCAAAAGGATGATCATTCAAATGATGTACCAAGTGAGACACCCGAATCTCGTAAAAGTAAAAAAGCCAGAAAAGCTAAATCATATGGTTATGATTTTCAACTATATCTAGTTGAGGGATCAAAATATAAAATAGAATCTCAATACTCTTACTATTATAGTATAGAGGAGGATCCAAGAACCTATGATGAAGCTATGAAATATTGAGATGTTGCTTTCTGGAAAGAAGCAATTGATGATGAGATTGGTTCTATTATGGAAAATAATACTTGGCCTTTCGATTTTAACCAAAATTAACCGCCATAATTTTCATATTTGTTTATTGTTTAATAGACATAACTGGTCTCTTCAAAACATACATAAACTCACAATTCTCTCTATTTTTCTTTGTTCTCTTCTGCATAGAAAAAAAGTGTTCTTCTCGAATTATCTCAATAAGGATTTCGAGATACCAGGCACCAATAGGGTCGAAATACTTTTTACAGAAAGTGAACTTACAGGAATCATGAAGATATCCAAGATTATCATCACTCTAACCCCAATTTCTAACATTTATGTGGTTTGATTATATGTGACAGTGAACTTAAACCTCATAGATTAGCCGGCTAAAAGATTTTAATACATTATTACTCAAAAAAATGTTAATGAGTTTTCTAATGTTGAAAACTCAACCAAATTATCATGAGAAATTGAAATTGTTGACTGTGAAGCACGTCTTGCCTTAAAGACAATTGTGAAAGACAATACTGAAACTGATTCATAAATTATCAAACTTATGGAATCAATGCTCAGCCATACGTTAAAGGTAAAAGGGATAACTATTTCTTAATGTATCCGACTAATCTATGTTTTTTTTGTGTATCGATTTTTTTCCCTATTGTATATACAAACTTTTAATAACTTTTATTGTGTCTATCAACCATTGTCTCAAAATTATAGTCCATATTTCTTTCTCGGGATATCTCAAAATAATTGTCCAATTTCCTTTTTAAGTAAAAACTAGAGAATTTAGTAGGGAACATTCTATTTGAGTGGTTGAAATTTAAAGTGGTAAACTATGTGATTTTTGTCTCCTGACAATAATTTTGAGAGGAGGGGGTAATAACTTCTATTGTATGTATAATTACAATGAGATTATGACGTGACCTTATTTAATTCCTTAGCGTTGAATAAAAACATGTTTCGTTTATACTATAACCATGAATACCTCAAATGCCCCAAACACAAAGATTTTGCACAAATGGTTCTATTTAAGTTAATGCTAGTATAGTATTTATGCACCCACTAAGCTTATTTCCAGCATGTAAAGTTCTTATATAAACCATCAACTTGTGATATAGTTAATGTATGCTTATCTTCTTTTTTCAAATTTTTTATTTTACACCCTCATTGTTATACATATATATCTGGGGTTTGATCATGTATGTACATAACTGCATCTTGGGACCGGAATATTTATAACGAATATTTCAAAAGAATATTCTGTAGGACCTTGAATATATCAACTATATCACGTTTATAACCCGGTTATGGTATGGTGACTTGATGTAAATGCGTATGAAACAAGAGAGAAAGATGAAAAGAAAGAACTTGTAATTCACAAACAAAACATACACTTACACACTCAAGCACACACCCCTCAAATGTGTCATTTGAGGTGTATTTATACTACATGTAGAATGCCCTAAAGGCTTGGATATGGGCCTCGTTTGGGCTTGGATTGGATTGGGTTGGATTACAAATGACAAGAGACTAGCTTAACATAACTAATAACCTATTAGCTTAGCCCAATCCACGAGTCTATTAAAATATCTAACACACGTTACAAAGTTCCTAAACGTGAATGACCATCACTTTCTATCTCTTTCTATTAAGGCTAACAATCTCCCCCTAAGGGTGGTCATTCAAAAGATGCTCCACTTGATTAGGTCTTTAGTCTTCTTGAGCTTGAACTTTGTGTGTCGGCATGAGTAGTCTTGATTCTTTGTTCCTTCATGCTTTGTGATCATATAATGGTGTTATCTGCCTTTCATCAACATCTTTGTTGTTGGTGCGTTATCTTCCTTTCCGACATGCTCATACTTCTTGATAACTTTGAATCTTCCTACTTGTCTGGCTCTCAACTTTTAACATTGATCTTTGTATTTTAACTTTGCAGATTCTTGGACTTTCGCGTAGAATCTTTCTGAACTTTTCTTTTGCGTAGATATTTGATGAGACTATCTTTATGATGCGAGTATGAGCATTCGGAAATAGATGTTGATGATAATGGTGGTGGTAAATGGTTTTTCCTCTAAGGGACTATCATCAGTACATGCATAAATATGTTAGTTGAAAGTACCAATCGATCACGGTGGACTTTTCTTATAGAATAGACGACTACGATTGTTTTATAGATGAATGTCTTGATTCCATTTACATTGGTAGGGAACATTAGCCGTCCGAATCCCGTTGAGGGACAATTATCATTTCATTGGATAAATCCAAGTAACGACCCACGTCTTCAAGATTTGATTCGTGAAAGGAATCTCCTTGGCGGGATTTCCAGCAGTTACAGGTTTGAATGTCGAGAGTATTAACAACATAATGTGAAAATACTTCTCTAATCCTTACAAAGTCTGTTCCTGAATTGGAGGCCCTCAAGAAGGCTAACAAGATATATCGAAGTGTATCAACAATTCAAGTGATTCGCTGAAGTATACCGAAGTATCACTCCATGATTGTAGACCGTTTGAAACCATTGATAACACTAAGCGTAACCCGTAAAGAATTACCGAAGTGACCTGCTATCAGGGCTGTTTGATGTTGACCCTGGCAGGAATTTCCTTCAATCACTGAGAATCACATTTGTAAATCCTCTCATAAATGTTTTGGCAGATTGCTAAGATCTGCGTAGGACTATGATATTAACCACTTGCGTTCTTATTTTTTGAACGTCAAGTATAGAAATGTTTAGTGTTCCTAAGAGATTTTTTGATGAATCTCGTAGCTCTAGACTAGATTTGTGCGTTTTGGTTTTAGTAGTCGGAGACTGAGCAGTGTCTCCTGTTTCAATATCAATACTTCTCGTAGTAAAAGGTCGATAGATTATGTTGGATTCCCCGTGAGAATGAAACAAATCCTTTTAAGAAGAATTGAGTGGCTAGAAGGTTAAGTGTAGTGCATCACTGGGTCCATGACGTCTTTGTCTTCAATACCGGTGTCATCTTAGTGACAACCAGTACCATATGAATTGAACCCGGTTTATGCCCTAAGTTGAATTATGGAGGGCTATTTCTTTTCACCATTTTCTTTGCTTTTATTTTTAATTCTTCAACCCCTTCTTTCTTATTTTCTCATATAGTCCTTTTTTCAATCATACCTAAGGACTTCTAATACTAACTATGGGCATTGTCCTTGGGTAGATCCCTTCGGCTCTGGCGGATCATAGGACGTGTTTTCCTATCCTTCGTCACCTTATAACTCCATGATTGTTCCTATGTTGCCATAAAACCTTTTTTTTCTTGAAAATCTCTCAAAGTGTTTGTGATTATGAAACATATTTTGTTAACACCTTGAGATTTTTGTATTTTCAGAAATACTCCCCCTTCACATGTGCTTATATTGTTTTAACTTGAATTTGTACAGTGAGGGTAGAGTTCGCACTTTTGAATTGATCGGCTCCTGATAGACAATTCCCTGCGAGACACGGTTACGTTGCTTAGTTAAAAGGATCCATTATCAGCTTTTAGGTGATAACTAGCCCTAATAACTAACTTGAAGCTGTTAACTCTCCTCGAATAGGGAGGTTAGACCCGTCAAAGTGCATGTCTATAACGAGTAAATGGAAATGGTACATTTACAGGCTTTTATTTCTCGTTAATTCATTGGTTGCAACTGAGTCGAGCTCTTTTGAGATTCAAACAATAATCTTTAAACATTTTTTTATCACATTTTAATTACGTCTTCTCCCCCTCAAAAATAGCATATTCGTGATATTTTTTATATCAACAGATTAGGGAGACAAACTGATTTGATTTTTGCATGAAATTGGAATATTTTACTTTTATACTCCCCCTTTAATAAAGCATAATCAATTAAGGTTTTGGAGGGAGTTATCTTGAGCACAAAATATTTTGAAAGATTTTGAAAAATCGTTTTAAACAATCTTTAAAAAGGTGCTCAAGATGATGATGATTTCTCACCAGTTTTAAATGTGGTGCACTGAAGCATACTGATAAGGATTTAAAAGGTACACTTTCGAGGGGTCATTTTAGCCCTTAATTGACCACTTTTATATCCGTTATTGTTTAATTTCGTTTCTTTTCATTTTTTAGGTCTCTTGAAGGCAAAATGCTGGAATGATGCTTATTTGGATGAAAAGGCGTGAATATGTGAAGAAAATGGCTAAAGTCAAGATCAAGATACTCAAGCTGCTGGAAGTGCACCCGACGGTGTCACAAACAAAGAGCGACGCCGTCCCTATAATTGCGATGGCTTAGAAATGAAATTGCTATTTTGTACCTGATGGAGTCAGGCTTTGAAGAGTAGGGCATCACGAAGACCTAATTCCAGATTCAGACGGCGTCAGAAGTTGAAGCTGACGGCGTCACAACCACAACATGACGTCGTCCCATAGTTGACTTGGTCAAGACGAAACCCTAAAGGCGGCGATCTGACGGCGTCACAATTAAAGAGTGATGCCGTCGCATTTGTAACTCTATATATAGAATTCGATTTTCAGACTTTTAGAGAGGTAGATTTGTGGAGTAAAAACCTAAAACGATTTTGGTTTGTCTTGGGCAGTGTCTTAGGGTTCTCATACCCTATTTTACAACAAGATAAGTTATTTACTTCATTGATTTCATTATGTCTTCGATTTTATGTGTGTATGCTTGCATGTTTACCATGTCCGGCTAATTTACTTGTGTGTTTGCCTAGATCCATGAAACTTAGTTATTAATTATTGATTGGTTGTCTCTTATCTTAATTGTAATTGGCTTAGGATTGCAATAGGCCATCGTTGTGTTTTTAATGCTTGAGTAATCTTTGTGAACCTTAGTTTATGATCACCTAGAGTAATTGTAGGCTAAAAATCTAAAGATAACCTTCGAGTTAGTTTACGAATCCTAGAGATTTTGTAGGCAATAACCTTAAGGTATTCTCAAAGAGTTAGGGAGAAAAGCATACCCTACGACCTTAGAAAACACAACGCATTAAGAATAAGGACGTGACAATTCAACAACCAATAAAAGATAACTAAGGAGTGTCACGTTTTGACAAGCGTCACAGTTTTGAACAAGTGTATGTGCTTCTTTGAATATTGTTGGCCAATAGAATCCAGCATCAAAAACTTTCTTAGCTGTGGTGGAAGGACCATAATGTCCCCCAGTTGGGCCATGGTGACATTCGTCAAGAATTTTACGAGTTTCAGAACCAAAAATACATCTTCGGATCATCCCATCGGGACACATTTTGAAAAGATATGGCTCTTCCCAAAAGTAGTATTTGAGTTTCGAAAAGAATTTGCTTCTTTGAGCATGAGTTAGTCCTTTTCTGAGAATTCCTCCGGCGAGGTAGTTTGCAAAGTCAGCAAACCAAGGATCGTCATTTCCGTCGATGGTCATGAGAGTTTCATCGGGAAAATAATCATGGATTTCTTCTTCTTTCAATTCCTCAAGATTAGGATTTTCGAGACGAGATAAGTGATCAGCAGCAAGATTCTCTGCTCCTTTCTTATCTTTGATTTCGATGTCAAATTCTTGGAGTAGCAAAATCCATCGAATAAGACGTGGCTTAGCGTCTTGCTTGGTGAACAGATACTTGAGTGCTGAATGATCGGTAAAACGCTGTTTTGAGAGCACAAGATATGATCTGAATTTGTCAAAGGCAAAAACGACAGCCAGTAATTCTTTTTCGGTGACGGTATAATTTTGTTGGGCACTATTCAGTGTCTTGCTGGCAAATATATAGGCGAAAGTGTTTTCCTTCGCGTTGTCCTAAGACAGCTCCAACAGCAAAATCGCTTGCATCGCACATAAGTTCGAAGGGTAGTGACCAATTAGGTGAAACCATGATCGGAGCACTAGTAAGTTGAGATTTCAATGATTCGAAAGCTTTTATGCAATCAGCATCGAAGTCAAAGATAGATTCTTTCTCAAGAAGTTTTGTCATTGGTCGAGATATTTTGGAGAAATCTTTGATGAATCGGCGGTAAAAACCAGCATGTCCTAAAAAACTCCTAACGGCTTTGACGTTGGTTGGTGGTGGAATTTTTGAGATGACATCGACCTTTGCTTTGTCTACTTCCATTCCGGCACTAGAGATTTTGTGTCCAAGCACAATTCCTTCGGTTACCATAAAGTGGCATTTCTCCCAGTTGAGAACAAGATGTGCAGCTTCGCATCTTTCGAGCATTTTATCGAGATTAGAAAGGCAATCTTCGAATGAATCTCCAAAGACTGAAAAATCATCCATGAAAACTTCCATGGAGGTTTCTAGCATGTCTTGGAATATGGCGATCATACACCTCTGAAAAGTCGCGGGTGCATTACAAAGACCAAAAGGCATACGCCGATATGCGTAGGTTCCAAAAGGACAAGTAAAGGTGGTCTTTTCTTGATCGTTAGGATCGATGGGAATTTTGAAGTATCCTGAAAATCCGTCGAGGAAACAAAAGAATTTATTTCCTGCTAGTCTTTCAAGCATTTGATCCATGAACGGGAGCGGAAAGTGATCCTTTCTGGTGGCTTTGTTTAACTTACGATAGTCAATACAAACACGCCAACCGGTGATAGTTCTAGTTGGAACTAGCTCATTTCGCTCATTAGTTACAACCGTCATTCCTCCTTTCTTGGGAACACAGTGAACGGGACTTACCCAAGGGCTATCCTCAATTGGGTAAATGATTCCAGCATCGAGAAGTTTAATGATTTCCTTTTTAACAACTTCTTTCATGTTGGGATTGAGTCTACGTTGACGTTCTACCACAGGTTTAATCCCTTCTTCAAAGTTGATTTTGTGTTTGCAAAAATTAGGACTAATTCCTGGATATCGACGTTTTCCAAGCAAAAGCTTGTTTGTGATTTTTGAGCACGGAAACTAAACTTTCTTTCTCATTATCCTCGAGCAATGAAGATATGACTACGGGAAGAAGTGAGTTCTCCTCCAGATAAGCATACTCGAGATGATTTGGGAGAGGTTTGAGTTCGAGATCCGTGGGAGGTTCTTCGATAGAGGATTTTATTCGCATCTTGTCATTGAAAGTAATTTCCTCAAAATTTTCTTCCTCTTCCTCCATTTCTTCTTCTTCTGAGTTATCTCCTTCGAATTCTACTTTCATGAAATCATCAAACTCTTTGTCAGAATCTGTTTCATTGATTTTTTCAGAAGTAGTCATGAATGGATCGGATTCGTTCAATAATGCATCTAATTCCTCATCAGTGACTTCATCAATAACATCGACGTTAAAACATGTGTCATCACTGGAATGTGGGTAGCGCATTGCTTTATCGATAAGGAAAGTGATTCGATCTTCCCCAACTCCAAGGTTGAGTTCTTTTCCTTTAACTTTGATGATTGCGTCGGCGGTATTTAGGAAAGGTCTCCCTAAAATGAGTGGAACTTTACTATCTTCTTCCATTTCCAAGATTACAAAGTCCACGGGAAAAATGAATTTACCGACTTGAACAAGCATATTCTCAGCGATTCCCACAGGATATTGATAGGAATGATTTGCTAATCGGATGCTCATTTTGTTGGTTTGGCTGTTGTTGCACAACTTGGAATAGAGTGAATAAGGCATCAAATTGATACTTGCGCCAAGATCGGCTAAAGCATCACATTTAACGTTATTCCCGAAAGTACATGGAATAAGAAAGCTCCCAGGATCTCCGAGCTTTGGTGGAATTTTGTTTTGAACTATAGCTGAGCATTCTTCGTTAAGAAAAGTTGCTGATATTTGCTCAAGCTTGCTTTTGTTATTAAGAAGTTCTTTCAAAAATTTCCCGTAATTGGGCATTCCGGCTATAACATCAACGAGAGGAACATTGAGTCTAACCTCTTTGATTATTTCGATAAACTTCTTATAACGCTCTTCCATCTTCTCTTTCTTTAGGCGTTGAGGATAAGGAATTTTTGGTGTATACGCCTTGACGGATGGAATGTATTTATTTTTGGTGGTTTGAGTTGTGTTTGGTTCTTCGTTTTCATCCTCACTATCAATGGTGACAGGAGTATTAGGATTAGGTGGTGAATCGTACGAGAGACCACTTCTCGTGAAAACAGCATTGATATGTTCATTTCTGGTTTGGGGTGGACGGTACGTCTTATCATTTGATGGTTTTGGATTGGATTGAGTGTTACTTGGCAATGAACCAGATGGTCTAGAGGAATGTTGGTCAGAAAGTCTGCCAAGCTTGTTTTCAAGATCTTGGATAGATGCTTGATGATTTTTCTGTCCTTGCTCAACTTTGGCTTTGAGATTGAAAATTTGATTTTTTATAAAATCATTTGGATTTTTTGACCAACCACGAATTCTCTCATGGTTTTTTCGAATTCGGTTTCTTCTGTCTTTTTGTCGGAACTTTGGTGTGGTGGATCGTCAGTTCGTGGTTGAGAGTCACGGTTGTCATCCCTTGGTCGGCGATCTTGCCAATTTCCAGAATTTCGACCGTAATAATTACTACGATATCCTCCTCCACGGTATCCTCCTTGAGCGTAATTTGCTTCTCCTTCTTTCGGTCCACCCATAGGTTTATCGTCGCACTCGGACGATGGATGATTTCCTCCACAATTGTTGCATCCGTCTCGCATGTCTTTCATTTCATCTTTGATATCCTTGTATTGCGAGTCAATTTTTGAGGTTAACGCTTCCATTTTCTCCAAGAGTTTTGAGGTATCGGTGTTTTCAACAAAAGCAACGGTTTTTCAGAGAGGTTTGGTTTTGGAATCTTTGGACCAATCAAGTTTGAGAAGTACTCGATCTTCGAGCAACTGATGTGCATCATTGGGAGTTTTATAGAGAAAAATTCCTCCAGCATCAAGGATGCCTTGAGAAATTTCATCTAGTCCATGGTAAAAGATTTGGATAATGGTTCCTTTTGATAATCCATGTCCATGACAACTACGAAGCAAATCTTTCATTCGAAGCCAAGCTTCGACAAGTGATTCGTTTGGGTTTTGGTTGAAAGCACGAATTTCTCCCATTAATCGGTCAAACATGGCAGGTGGAAAGAATCGGCTCACAAAAGCTTGCCTCATCTCCTCCCAAGTATTGATGATTCCTGGGGTTAATTCATTGTACCATACTTTAGCATCTCCGGCGAGTGATGATGGGAAAAGTTTGAGTTTGATGGCATTGACATCGGTGTCGCCATAACGAAACATGCCGCAAATTTCGATGAATTCGGCAATGTGCTTATGCGGATCGGCCCGCGCACGGCCATCGAATTGTCGGTCTTTGATCATAGAAAGGTGGTGTCCCTTCACGGTGAAGTTGTCACCAAGGTTAATAGCAACAATAGCACTTCCGGGAGTTGGTGCTACGGTTCGGTTGGTTCCCCACATGGGTTGATCGTCCGCCATGGGAAAAGGTAAATTGGTGAAAGGATTGTAAACAACTTTGGCTTCAATGAGGTTATCAAATGGTGGGTTTGGTATTCTTGGTACACGATTTTCCAATGGTATGAAACGTGTTCTCCTTCTTCTTCGAATTAAACGTTCGGGGTTGGTAAGAGGTGTAATTGGTTCAATTTCCGTTGCTCGAGTGTTCATACAATGTCCTAGAGAATCCAGGCAATATCTAAACACACGGACAAACAACGAAAATGGTTTCTATGGGTCAGAGAAGGTAACCGGATCGGTTGCGGGATGCGACCGATCGGTTAGACTAGTTGAGTGATGGAACAAATTGTAACCGATTCGGTTGAGGGACAACCGGATCCGGTTAAGGTTTCTGAGATTTTTTTTTTTTTTTATGAATCGGCTGAGGGAAATTCAAAAACTTGTTGAAACACAATCAAATCCCCGGCAGCGGCGCCAAAAACTTGATGTGCCCGGTTGGTGCAAGTTTTAAATTTATAAAAGGTGAATTACCAATATTACCAATAACACATACGAGCAAGTATACTCGTCCGTTATAGCAAGATTATGAAGGTAAGTCGGGATCGTTCGCAGGGATTTGAGTGAATCTAAGCACAAGTTTGAATTAACGGAGTCTTTCCAAAACATATAACAAAGCAAATAGATATAATGAAATTCAGATGATTAAAAACTACACTTGCTTAAACTAGTTTCATATCATAGATTAATGTGATTGTGTTAACCTCTTAACATGTTGGTTGTGATAATTAGTTGGTAGACTAATCTATTGTTCTTATAAGTTAAACCTTCGTCAAGATTTTAGTTCATAAAAACAAGCTTTAAGTTTAACCAATTAATTCAAGATCAATTCAAGTTTCATAAGTCTACTTTCATAAACTTAAACACAAAAACATCCACTTGTTCATCAAATTGCTTGAGAAATGGTCAATACAAAGGTACCCATCATAGACAAAGGCTACAATTGATTCTCAACAACTAATCTTACGACCATTTAGATGTTTCCAACCAATCCAATTTGATAATCAAAAAGCGTTTCAATTACAACCACACCTTAGTTCTTTTGTATAATCAAGAATAATGGGTAAAAACAATCATCCATAGACAAAATGATTATGACTAGTTGAATAATACGAAGTTCTTTCGACCCCAACGATTATTACCAATTAGCCAAACTTGATTAACAAATGTCACTATGAAACTTTAGCACAATTGGATCTTAGAATCAACTTGAAATTGAATTAAAACATGTTAACACAACCACTAACTAATCATATGATAATCAACATCATTTAAGCAAGTGTATAAAGAAACTAGCCACTCATAGCAAACATAAACATAAACTCAGAACTTTGAACATTAGAAAACATGATTAAAGGTCTTACAATGCTTGGAATAAGATTACAAATGATGTAGTAATGATGCCTCAAGTATTGGTGATGACTTCTTGATGGTTTCACCTCCAAATGATGACTTCTTGGACCTCCAAAGTTTCCTGGAACTTTATGAACGAATTTAAGCTTTGAGAGAGTAGTAATGGTGGTAAGATAGGTGTGAGAGAAGATCTCTCAAGTTGTGGTGTTCTCATATGCTCACAATTAGCCTCTATTTATACTATTTCCAAGGCCTAGGGTGTTAAATGCTTAACTTGGCCTCCAAGGAGTGAGGAAGGGACTAGAACACACCAAGAGAAGGACCTAGAATCGTTTGGATGCAAAGGGGAAGCTTAGTGATGAAGATTTGACAATTGCAGCTTCTCCAACCGGATCGGTCATATGACCAACCGATCCGGCTGGTCTTCAATAATAACACACCGACCGATCCGGTTGCGGGTTGCGACCGATCGGTCGGTTATGGCAAAAACATTAATTCCGACCAAATGCCAACCGATCCGGCTGAAGGTGTAACCGGATCCGGTTGGATCTTCTGAGATACAAAACTTGATCTTTTCTTTTCACTCTGTCTTGTAGAACTTGGTTCTTCAATCACTAAAGTCTTCAAAGGTACTTGAGATTTAGCTTTACTGAAACGGGAATCTTCGATTAGCTGCATATTTCCACATTTTCCTCCATTTCCCTGCACTTGGTTAAAAATACTAGACAAACATCTCTAGATACGATTAAGTACTAAAATCACGCAAATATAACCAAATAACAGATATAAAAGTACACATAATGCTACTAGAAACATGCACAATCTGAGTGTTATTAGATATCAATCCCGAGGCTTACCCTAATACTACACTACAACGATTAGGTTCACTGCCTAAGTGGTTGAAAAACTTGCTCGAAGAAAAAGGAAGTTTCCTTTGACCCCGAACACGCGTTGTACGCGTATCAAGTTTTTGGCGCCGTTGCCGGGGAATAGAATACCTAGTTATATTTTTATCTCGTTTTGGTTCCCTTGCTTGATTCCTATCAAGTAAGATTTTTTCTCATTTTTATCTTCTTTGTAGTCTATCCCCCTTCTTTGTGTTTGTGTTCGTAAAACCCTTTTCATTTGTCGCTATGGCAAGTGAAGTTGCATTTGAATCATTAACAAATGAGGAACAATCGAATTTTACAAATTGGATTGCTTTTTATTGTTATAATGAATTTGTGAGTGATCTTAGAGATATCGAAAAGGAGACGGGTGTAAGGTTGGATGGATTTGATAAATTTTGTGCTTGTGTGGCTTCTATTCAACGATCATTGTTAGAATCAACTCCTTTTAGTGAGACCCTTTAGAAATTTTTTGAGAAAAGCCTCCTAAGCATAAACCATCAGTTAAATGATCTTAGGCACCATGATAAAAAAGACCTAGTTTTTAAAAACATGGAACCTAAACCTGAACAAGATTGTGAGATGGTTAAAGTTGAACTACCTAGTTGCATGTGTGGGATAGATTTCAAAACATATGACACGCATGAGAAATCCTTTAGGCAAATAGAACATAATGATCAAATTTTTGAGAATGATTCTTATGAATCAGACCAAGAATTTGAAATGGCTGATAACGCTACACGCGTCGTTCGGGGTCAAGGAAACTTCCTTTTCTTCGAGCAAGTTTTATAACACCCTAGGCAGTGAACCTAATCGTTGTAGTGTAGTAATTAGGGTAAGCCACGAGTATTGATATCGTTCTCTAGGGGAATAGGAATGCTAGTAAGAAGTTACTACGCTAAGGTTGGGGTTGAGGAAGATTATTTTTTATCTTTTTATGTTTTTTAGGAAATTGAAAGGTACGAAACTCGGGGTTTGGATTTGGGGGGTTGGTATTGCTACCGATTACTCTACTTATCTAATTATCTAATCTAAGGTGTATGTAGTCTATGTCTAATTATTGTGTGCTCGTATGATAGTTTAAAGATGTGTTTACTTAGGTTTTACTACTCCTTAATTATCTCCTATTGGTGGTTGAATTGTCACGTCCTTATTCTTAGTTGCGTTGTGTGTCTAAGGTTGTAGGGTATGCGTATTGATGAGTGTGTAAATACTCATCATTTTTGGTCAAATCTGAACTGCAAAACATTTAAAAATGCTCAGAAATGCATCAAAATACTGAAAATATCTCAAAGTTACATTTTATATGTTTCAGATGCAAAATGTTTAAAATCAGATGAAAAACGAGCAAAGTTTGCATAATCGGCAGTTTCAGTCCCCCAACTTTCAAATCTTGTCAAAAACAGTCCCTGAGCACTTATTTTAAAAGAAAAATCACCAAAGGTCCTTTTGGAATCATAAATTGTCATAATTAATCCTTTGGTGGAAAGTTCCAAAAGTTTTGAGAAATTACAGTTTTGATCCCTGGATTTTAAAAATGATCATGTTTAGTCCTTGGAATTTCACATTTGGCAAAAATGGTCCTTAACCTATTTGAGATTTACAAGTATAGCCCTTGGATCACTTTTCAGAAATTACATGCATGGTCCCTGGTTTTTCAGTTTTGGCAAGATTGGTCCTTGTGTGTTATTAATAAACAAACCAAACGGACCACTTGTATTTTTAATATCCCAAGTCCAATTCATCCCAGCCCAACACCCGGTCCAGTCCAAACCCACAACCCGACCCACGTTTTATAATAAAAACCAAACCCACCATTTTTCCATGTTGTCTTTCCTCCCAACTGCTCTGCAAACACCAGTCCTTCCCTCACCTCCAGCTCACAAACCCACTCCCTATCCCCTCCACCTCAACAACCAAACAAGAAACATTAATTGCTTCTTCAACCTAACACTCAAAACCTCCCCCCTGTTGCTATATTTTTTTGGCGCCAAAATCCATCAACGGCCAATATCTATTCTAAGCATCCAAAGGCCAAGATAAAAAGTGGGAAATGATCAGAGGGCTAGGGGAAGACTTTTTGATGATAAATAGAAGAAAGAGAAGCAAGAAGTAGTAGTTTTTTTGGTTTTAGTTTTCTTGTATGTCGTTTTCATTTTATTGTCTTCATCAGTTTTCTCAATTGTAATCCTAAGCTTAGACCCGTTTTAATTCTTGTGATTTTATTGTTTTATTAGTGTAACTTTAATTTCAATATTGTATTTTTTTTAGATAATCAATGCAGTTCAATTTTACTTTAAAGTCCATTGTAATGTGAGATTTGGTTAACCTAGCTCTAAATCTGTCAATTGCTACTAAAGTTGTTGTTTAAAACTCACAAAAGCTTGCTTAAGCTTCTGTGAGTTTATTAGTTCTCGGATAAATCTTAAACTTGAGTTTTTACAAAAAGTCAACATAAGTCACCAAAAGTCAAATTCAGAAGTCAAAGTGGTTTTTGGTTACATCCTGGATTTACTGTGTTTACAAGTTCAGTTTGATGTTAAAATTTTTACATCAATTCAGTTTAGGCCTAAACTCATCTCAGTTTCATAAAAAAAAAATTGTTTGTAGTCACTTTGAAGGAGTGTTTGGTATTAAGGGTAACCCATGGGTCAAAATGGTTTTTACCCACTTTGACCTGATTAGTCAAACCACTTTTAGTACATTTGAGTCAGTTTTGATAGTTGGGGAAAGCTTTTACAACTCCAAAGATTTTAGAGTTTCACTTTGATTTCAAAAAATTTTATTTTTGTCAGTTTTATGTCAAGTAGTTTGGTCAAGTCTTTTTTTTATGATAGAAAATTATAAAAAAATAAAAATCACTAGTTTGCTAGCTTGTTTATCTTGGGTCAAAAGGGAAAAATTCAGAAAAATATTTTGAGGTGTCTGCCATTGGGTCAAAGTGGGTGGACAGGCCAACCCACTGCTCTGTGCACTGCCTGCAATCCCATCCAAAGCTTTTTGCAGCTTGTTAACAAGCTGTAGACAGCTTGCTCAAGTCAGATATTAGGGGCAAAAGGGAACCAGCTGGGTGGACTTCAAGTACCCACAAGCTCAAGCTCTCACTCACTTCATAGCTTATTCAGAATAAGCCCAATTGGACCCCTCAGTCCACTGTTTTGAATAGCAGTCCCACAGGTCACTCAAGTCCTTTCTATTCTAGCTTATTTAGTGCTTATTAGAACTTCTGCTGGCTGATTAGTATAATTAGAATAGAGTAGGTTAGTTCTCAGTTTAGTATGCGCTTATTCATGCTCTTCCCTTGGCTTATTTTAGCTTAATTGCTTATTCTCCATTATTCTTAGTTTTTAGGATCCCCTTAGCTTGTTCTCATAGCCAACTGCTTATTCCCTTATTTTCTTTAGCTTATTTAACTTGTATTCAGCTTAGTTTACTTGGTCCTAGCTTATTTAACCTTGTGTTGCTTATTTTTCCTTTAAAACTGCTTATTTGTGTGCTTAACGGTTGTTTGGTTGTTCACTGCCCAAAACAGCAACAATAAGCCCTTCATACAGCTTATTTGTTAAGTTTCATAGAAAAAGTTTTCACAAACAATTGCTTATTTCATTGTTCTTCACAAGTTCCAAAAAGAAAATTTCAAAAAAAAAAAAATAGCAAAAAGGGTGGGAGGCAGGCTCGAACCTGAGACCTCCCAGCCTTTGAGAGTGATATAGGTGTACCTGTATGCAATTGCGCCCTTGGGTCTTTCTTGGTTTTTATTTGCACCGTTTAATATATAAGGTAATTTGCTAAGTTATAGCTTATTAGCTTATTTGATTTTTAACAGCTTAATTGTAGAAGCTGTTACACCCATTTTATTTTTCATAGGTCCGTGAGATCATCAAGTATTTTTACAAGAAGTTTCAGATTTTTCTAAATTGTTTTAGTATTTTTTTATCATTTAATTAGTCTAAAATAGTATTTAATTCATAATAAAAAATATAAAAGTCAAAAAAATATAAATCTTTTTTCTAAAATTTTCTTTTGTCATATAGTAAGTAAGAAAATTGTTTTTACACTCGTAGGACTTTTATTTCACAAATTTTACGTTTTTACTTGCGCATTCGCGTAATTTTTACATATAACGTGCGTTTTCATTCTAGGTCACGTTTTTAGGTAATTTAAGGTTACGCTTTAATTAAAATAGTTTATTTAAGTTATTTTGTTTTATAAATCAAGAAAACATCATTTTGCAAATAGTGATAGCGTTTATTTAATATAGTTTATCTTTTTAATTCTCTTTAATTTGCATTTAAGCCCCTGTAATTTATAAACTTTTTCTTTAGGTTTAATCAATCACAATCCTTTTCCGTTCAAATCCTCTCGATCACTATTCGTTTGATTATTCTCGCACAGCTCGTTGGGACTTAACGACCTGGGGAAACACTATACTCCTCTAGAGATTCATTGCATTGTTCCTGAGCTGTTTGAAGTTTGTTACGGTTGGCCATTCACAAGTGGTCAGCTCGTGTGATAAAACTTGACCGTCTGGGAGCGAATCAAATTTTGGCGCCGCTGCCGGGGAGCTGTGCTAATTATCTTACGTTTAGCAGATTAGTGATTTGAATATTCACTCCTTGTTCATACCATCTATATATGTTTATATTTTCTTATAAAAATCCAAAAATCCAAAAACATTTTAAAATCAGTTTTCAACAAACACAAAAACCAAAAATATTTTCTTTCTTATTTTTACAAAATGTTTATCCAAAAATCCAAAAATATCCATCTTTACCCTCTCACATCTTTGATTCTTCATCCCTACCCCTCTGAAAACATTTGATTCTTTCTATGTCTTATCCTCACCCTCTTGGTTGTCAATTGTGTGGTGGTCCTTATAATGGTGGCAATTGCCCCAGTTGTAGCATGGTGGAGTCAAGAAACGGGTCTGTCTATAACCAAGATCCCTATTCTTACCATAACACAACTGATTTATTCCATCAGCTACCACACTGTGAGACCCAGCAGTTTTACTGTTGTGAGTACTGTGGTGGTTCACACTACAGTTCTGATTGTCAATCGGAAACACGCTTGTCTATGAGCAGGTTCCTGATAACAATTATGACTACCACACATATAACTCACAGCCACATCAGTTTTACTGTTGTGAGTATTGTGGAGGTCCACACTGTAGCTCTGATTGTCAAACAAGGAATCCATTTCCTTGTAACAATTACGACTCTTCATATAATGACCAACCTCTACTATAGAATGAATCAGGCACCACCTCAGCCTGAGCCACTTCCTCAAAATCTTCTCCTTGATCTTTTGGATTTAGTGAAAGATTTGAAGGAATGTAAACATTCCCAAGATAATCCAAATCAAAAATCCATGGAAGAATTGTTAGCTGAAGAGCAAGCTGCTAAAATAAATTCCCAAATTGCGTTTGAAAAATCTATTAGGGAATCAATTGCAAAAGAAAAAGCAGCCAGATCCAGCTCTCAATTTCGTTTTATTCCTGATGACAGTGATGATGAGGATACACTTGATATCCTTCAATTCTATAAAGATTCATCAAGTTCATCAGACGATATCCCAGCAGTTGAGATTCATTCTCAAACAACTGCTATCACACCCGAGGTTCACACTCACTCTCTGAGCATGGGGGACGAGCATCTTGACACTGTTCCTAAAAAGGAACCGGACGAATTCATAAAGTCTAGTGTCGAGAACCTTGTCCCAATCCCAAGAGAGTCGCAGGGAATTCTCGAGTATTTGTGTGATATCCCTACCCCTCTTGTCTTCCCAAAAGATCATGTTGAGATGTTCTCCGATTCTGATGATGATGACTCGTTGTCTTGTGGAGACATCGTTTATATGGAAGATTTACCTTCTGAGCTTGTTAGCTTAGAAGAAGAGAATGATGAAGTTACTAACACTGAAATCAAAGATGAAGCACTTCGTGCAACATTATTGAATGTTAATCTTCTCATTTCTAGAATCAAGGCTTTTAATGAAAAACCTATTTCATCTCCTATCCCCATTAAGGATAGTGACATTCTTTCCGATGATTCTATTCCGGAAATGAAAGCCTTCTGTTTTAATAATATGGGAGAGAAGATTAGTGGCAGTACCACTTTTCATTCTCATAATTCTCTCCCCAATTATGAATCATTTACATTGGAGGAGTTCACTAGTGAACCCACTCATATCAATTCTGAATATGATTCATTCACCTTCAAGGAGTTCTCAGATGAACTCGCTCATATCATATCTCCGCCGGAGTATGATAATTTCTACTTTGATCTAGACACACCCATAATATGTCTTGATCAAGCAAGCTTAACTGATGAGATTCATGAAACAATGAATTCTCCTATTGAGGATGAAGAGTTAGTCATGATTTTTATCATGATTTTCTTTCTTTTCTTCATATATTCTGCCACTTCTCCTGTTCTTCACTCCTTCGGGAATGAAGACATTATCTTTGATCCCGGCATTTCCATGTACCATTATCTTGAGCCGGGAATATATCTCATCGGTGTGGAACTTTCACGCGCTTCAGATGTTGTCCAAACATCTTGAATGAAAGTCCGACGGAGATTGTTTCTTCCACTTTGCTTCCCCATGAACCAATGAATTCGGGGTCGAGTCAAGCTAGCGACTCGGTAATCAAAAACAGTAGTTAAACATGGGTTTTCACCCGTGTATACCACCCTAGTGTGGGGGAGTTGCCCCCCGCTGTTGTATATAAGTTTCATGATAAAAAAAAAATAAAAAAATTATCAAATAATGGCCGTATGGTCCAAACCATTTTGGTTGTAACTTCGGAGCTTTGAATTTGAATTTCATGTTAAAAAGAAGAACTTTATCTCCGGCTTTGAATTCTTTTCGAATTCGTAGCTTTTTATCATGATAAGCTTTTGTTCTGGCTTTATACAGTCTGGAGTTTTCATAAGCTTGGAGTCTTAATTCATCGAGTTCGGCAATTGCAAGAAATCTTTTCTCTCAGCTATTTTGAGATCGGTGTTACATTGTTTGAGCGCCCAATAAGCACGATGTTCAACTTCGAACGGCAAATGACAAGTCTTCCCATACAAGAGTCTGTAAGGAGTTGTACCAATTAGTGTTTTATAAGCCGCACGAAATGCCCACGAGCATCATCAAGTTTTCTTGCCCATAATGATGGATTGTCTTTTGTTTTTCCAGTATTCTTTTGAGAGCTCTGTTGGTATTTTCGACTTGACCACTAGTTTGTGGATGATAAGCAGTCGCAAATCGATGATGAACTCCATATCTTTTCATGGTTTTTTTCATTTGTTGATTGCAGAAATGAGTTCCTCGATCGCTTATGAGTGCTTTGGGAATTCCGTAACGAGCGAAAAGATTTTTGAGAAAATTAACGACGACACGAGCATCGTTTGTCGGTAAAGCTTCAGCTTCTGCCCATTTGGACACGTAATCTATCGCAACCAGAATGTATTCGAATTTGTGGGATTTAGGGAAAGGTCCCATGAAATTTATTCCCCAAATATCGAATATTTTGCACACTTGAATGCTTGTTAATGGCATTTCATCCCTTCGAGAGAGATTGGTGGTTCTTTGACAAGCGTCACAGTTTTGAACAAGTGTATGTGCTTCTTTGAATATTGTTGGCCAATAGAATCCAGCATCAAAAACTTTCTTAGCTGTGGTGGAAGGACCATAATGTCCCCAGTTGGCCATGGTGACATTCGTCAAGAATTTTACGAGTTTCGGAACCAAAAATACATCTTCGGATCATCCCATTGGGACACATTTTGAAAAGATATGGCTCTTCCCAAAAGTAGTATTTGAGTTTCGAAAAGAATTTGCTTCTTTGAGCATGAGTTAGTCCTTTTCTGAGAATTCCTCCGGCGAGGTAGTTTGCAAAGTCAGCAAACCAAGGATCGTCATTTCCGTCGATGGTCATGAGAGTTTCATCGGGAAAATAATCATGGATTTCTTCTTCTTTCAATTCCTCAAGATTAGGATTTTCGAGACGAGATAAGTGATCAGCAGCAAGATTCTCTGCTCCTTTCTTATCTTTGATTTCGATGTCAAATTCTTGGAGTAGCAAAATCCATCGAATAAGACGTGGCTTAGCGTCTTGCTTGGTGAACAGATACTTGAGTGCTGAATGATCTGTAAAAGCATCGTTTTGAGAGCACAAGATATGATCTGAATTTGTCAAAGGCAAAAACGACGACCGTAATTCTTTTTCGGTGACGGTATAATTTTGCTGGGCACTATTCTGTGTCTTGCTGGCAAAATATATAGGCCGAAAGTGTTTTCCTTCGCGTTGTCCTAAGACAGCTCCAAGACAAAATCGCGCATCGCACATAAGTTCGAAGGGTAGTGACCAATTAGGTGAAACCATGATCGGAGCACTAGTAAGTTGAGATTTCAATGATTCGAAAGCTTTTATGCAATCAGCATCGAAGTCAAAGATAGATTCTTTCTCAAGAAGTTTTGTCATTGGTCGAGATATTTTGGAGAAATCTTTGATGAATCGGCGGTAAAAACCAGCATGTCCTAAAAAACTCCTAACGGCTTTGACGTTGGTTGGTGGTGGAAGTTTTGAGATGACATCGACCTTTGCTTTGTCGACTTCCATTCTGGCACTAGAGATTTTGTGTCCAAGCACAATTCCTTCGGTTACCATAAAGTGGCATTTCTCCCAATTGAGAACAAGATGTGCCGCATCTTTCGAGCATTTTATCGAGATTAGAAAGGCAATCTTCGAATGAATCTCCAAAGACTGAAAAATCATCCATGAAAACTTCCATGGAGGTTTCTAGCATGTCTTGGAATATGGCGATCATACACCTCTGAAAAGTCGCGGGTGCATTACAAAGACCAAAAGGCATACGCCGATATGCGTAGGTTCCAAAAGGACAAGTAAAGGTGGTCTTTTCTTGATCGTTAGGATCGATGGGAATTTTGAAGTATCCTGAAAATCCGTCGAGGAAACAAAAGAATTTATTTTCTGCTAGTCTTTCAAGCATTTGATCCATGAACGGGAGTGGAAAGTGATCCTTTCGGTGGCTTTGTTTAACTTACGATAGTCAATACAAACACGCCAACCGGTGATAGTTCTAGTTGGAACTAGCTCATTTCGCTCATTAGTTACAACCGTCATTCCTCCTTTCTTGGGAACACAGTGAACGGGACTTACCCAAGGGCTATCCTCAATTGGGTAAATGATTCCAACATCGAGAAGTTTAATGATTTCCTTTTTAACAACTTCTTTCATGTTGGGATTGAGTCTACGTTGACGTTCTACCACAGGTTTAATCCCTTCTTCAAAGTTGATTTTGTGTTTGCAAAAATTAGGACTAATTCCTGGGATATCAGACGTTTTCCAAGCAAAAGCTTGTTTGTGATTTTTGAGCACGGAAACTAAACTTTCTTTCTCATTATCCTCGAGCAATGAAGATATGACTACGGGAAGAAGTGAGTTCTCCTCCAGATAAGCATACTCGAGATGATTTGGGAGAGGTTTGAGTTCGAGATCCGTGGGAGGTTCTTCGATAGAGGATTTTATTCGCATCTTGTCATTGAAAGTAATTTCCTCAAAATTTTTCTTCTCTTCCTCCATTTCTTCTTCTTCGAGTTATCTCCTTCGAATTCTACTTTCATGAAATCATCAAACTCTTTGTCAGAATCTGTTTCATTGATTTTTTCAGAAGTAGTCATGAATGGATCGGATTCGTTCAGTAATGCATCTAATTCCTCATCAGTGACTTCATCAATAACATCGACGTTAAAACATGTGTCATCACTGGAATGTGGGTAGCGCATTGCTTTATCGATAAGGAAAGTGATTCGATCTTCCCCAACTCCAAGGTTGAGTTCTTTTCCTTTCACTTTGATGATTGCGTCGTGGTATTTAGGAAAGGTCTCCCTAAAATGAGTGGAACTTTACTATCTTCTTCCATTTCCAAGATTACAAAGTCCACGGGAAAAATGAATTTACCGACTTAAACAAGCATATTCTCGCGATTCCACAGGATATTGATAGGAATGATTTGCCAATCGGATGCTCATTTTTGTTGGTTTCAGGCTGTTGTTGCACAACTTGGAATAGAGTGAATAAGGCATCAAATTGATACTTGCGCCAAGATCGGCTAAAGCATCACATTTAACGTTATTCCCGAAAGTACATGGAATAAGAAAGCTCCCATGATCTCCGAGCTTTGGTGGAATTTTGTTTTGAACTATAGCTGAGCATTCTTCGTTAAGAAAAGTTGTTGATATTTGCTCAAGCTTGCTTTTGTTATTAAGAAGTTCTTTCAAAAAATTTCCGTAATTGGGCATTCCGGCTATAACATCAACGAGAGGAACATTGAGTCTAACCTCTTTGATTATTTCGATAAACTTCTTATAACGCTCTTCCATCTTCTCTTTCTTTAGGCGTTGAGGATAAGGAATTTTTGGTGTATACGCCTTGACGGATGGAATGTATTTCTTTTTGGTGGTTTGAGTTGTGTTTGGTTCTTCGTTTTCATCCTCACTATCAATGGTGACAGGAGTATTAGGATTAGGTGGTGAATCGTACGAGAGACCACTTCTTGTGAAAACATCATTGATATGTTCATTTCTGGTTTGGGGTGGACGGTACGTCTTATCATTTGATGGTTTTGGATTGGATTGAGTGTTACTTGGCAATGAACCAGATGGTCCAGAGGAATGTTGGTCGAGAAAGTCCGCCAAGCTTGTTTTCAAGATCTTGGATAGATGCTTGATGATTTTTCTGTCCTTGCTCAACTTTGGCTTTGAGATTGAAAAATTGATTTTGATAAAATCATTTGCGGATTTTTGACCAGCCACGAATTCTCTCATGGTTTTTCAATTCGGTGGTTTCTTCTGTCTTTTGTCGGAACTTTGGTGTGGTGGATCGTCAGTTCGTGGTTGAGAGTCACGGTTGTCATCCCTTGGTCGGCGATCTTGCCAATTTCCAATTTCGACCGTAATAATTACTACGATATCCTCCTCCACGGTATCCTCCTTGAGAGTAATTTGCTTCTCCTTCTTCGGTCCACCCATAGGTTTATCGTCGCACTCGGACGATGGATGATTTCCTCCACAATTGTTGCATCCGTCTCGCATGTCTTTCATTTCATCTTTGATATCCTTGTATTGCGAGTCAATTTTTGAGGTTAACGCTTCCATTTTCTCCAAGAGTTTTGAGGTATCGGTGTTTTCAACAAAAGCAACGGTTTTTCAGAGAGGTTTGGTTTTGGAATCTTTGGACCAATCAAGTTTGAGAAGTACTCGATCTTCGAGCAACTGATGTGCATCATTGGGAGTTTTATAGAGAAAAATTCCTCCAGCATCAAGGATGCCTTGAGAAATTTCATCTAGTCCATGGTAAAAGATTTGGATAATGGTTCCTTTTGATAATCCATGTCCATGACAACTACGAAGCAAATCTTTCATTCGAAGCCAAGCTTCGACAAGTGATTCGTTTGGGTTTTGGTTGAAAGCACGAATTTCTCCCATTAATCGGTCAAACATGGCAGGTGGAAAGAATCGGCTCACAAAAGCTTGCCTCATCTCCTCCCAAGTATTGATGATTCTCGGGGTTAATTCATTGTACCATACTTTAGCATCTCCGGCGAGTGATGATGGGAAAAGTTTGAGTTTGATGGCATTGACATCGGTGTCGCCATAACGAAACATGCCGCAAATTTCGATGAATTCGGCAATGTGCTTATGCGGATCGGCCCGCGCACGGCCATCGAATTGTCGGTCTTTGATCATAGAAAGGTGGTGTCCCTTCACGGTGAAGTTGTCACCAAGGTTAATAGCAACAATAGCACTTCCGGGAGTTGGTGCTACGGTTCGGTTGGTTCCCCACATGGGTTGATCGTCCGCCATGGGAAAAGGTAAATTGGTGAAAGGATTGTAAACAACTTTGGCTTCAATGAGGTTATCAAATGGTGGGTTTGGTATTCTTGGTAGACGATTTTCCAATGGTATGAAACGTGTTCTCCTTCTTCTTCGAATTAAACGTTCGGGGTTGGTAAGAGGTGTAATTGGTTCAATTCCCGTTGCTCGAGTGTTCATACAATGTCCTAGAGAATCCAGGCAATATCTAAACACACGGACAAACAACGAAAATGGTTTCTATGGGTCAGAGAAGGTAACCGGATCGGTTGCGGGATGCGACCGATCGGTTAGACTAGTTGAGTGATGGAACAAATTGTAACCGATTCGGTTGAGGGACAACCGGATCCGGTTAAGGTTTCTGTGAAAAAAAATAATTTTTTTTTTTTTTTTTTTTTTTTTTATGAATCGGCTGAGGGAAATTCAAAAACTTGTTGAAACACAATCAAATCCCCGGCAGCGGCGACAAAAACTTGATGTGCCCGGTTGGTGCAAGTTTTAAATTTATAAAAGGTGAATTACCAATATTACCAATAACACATACGAGCAAGTATACTTGTCCGTTATAGCAAGATTATGAAGGTAAGTCGGGATCGTTCGCAGGGATTTGAGTGAATCTAAGCACAAGTTTGAATTAACGGAGTCTTTCCAAAACATATAACAAAGCAAATAGATATAATGAAATTCAGATGATTAAAAACTACACTTGCTTAAACTAGTTTCATATCATAGATTAATGTGATTGTGTTAACCTCTTAACATGTTGGTTGTGATAATTAGTTGGTAGACTAATCTATTGTTCTTATAAGTTAAACCTTCGTCAAGATTTTAGTTCATAAAAACAAGCTTTAAGTTTAACCAATTAATTCAAGATCAATTCAAGTTTCATAAGTCTACTTTCATAAACTTAAACACAAAAACATCCACTTGTTCATCAAATTGCTTAAGAAATGGTCAATACAAAAGGTAACCGATCATAGACAAAGGCTACAATTGATTCTCAACAACTAATCTTACGACCATTTAGATGTTTCCAACCAATCCAATTTGATAATCAAAAAGCGTTTCCATTACAACCACACCTTAGTTCCTTTGTATAATCAAGAATAATGGGTAAAAACAATCATCCATAGACAAAATGATTATGACTAGTTGAATAATACGAAGTTCTTTCGACCCCAACGATTATTACCAATTAGCCAAACTTGATTAACAAATGTCACTATGAAACTTTAGCACAATTGGATCTTAGAATCAACTTGAAATTGAATTAAAACATGTTAACACAACCACTAACTAATCATATGATAATCAACATCATTTAAGCAAGTGTATAAAGAAACTAGCCACTTATAGCAAACATAAACATAAACTCAGAACTTTGAACATTAGAAAACATGATTAAAGGTCTTACAATGCTTGGAATAAGATTACAAATGATGTAGTAATGATGCCTCAAGTATTGGTGATGACTTCTTGATGGTTTCACCTCCAAATGATGACTTCTTGGACCTCCAAAGTTTCCTGGAACTTTATGAACGAATTTAAGCTTTGAGAGAGTAGTAATGGTGGTAAGATAGGTGTGAGAGAAGATCTCTCAAGTTGTGGTGTTCTCATATGCTCACAATTAGCCTCTATTTATACTATTTCCAAGGCCTAGGGTGTTAAATGCTTAACTTGGCCTCCAAGGAGTGAGGAAGGGACTAGAACACACCAAGAGAAGGACCTAGAATCGTTTGGATGCAAAGGGGAAGCTTAGTGATGAAGATTTGACAATTGCAGCTTCTCCAACCGGATCGGTCATATGACCAACCGATCCGGCTGGTCTTCAATAATAACACACCAACCGATCCGGTTGCGGGTTGCGACCGATCGGTCAGTTATGGCAAAAACATTAATTCCGACCAAATGCCAACCGATCCGGCTGAAGGTGTAACCGGATCCGTTGGATCTTTGAGATACAAAACTTGATCTTTTCTTTTCACTCTGTCTTGTAGAACTTGGTTCTTCAATCACTAAAGTCTTCAAAGGTACTTGAGATTTAGCTTTACTGAAACGGGAATCTTCGATTAGTTGCATATTTCCACATTTTCCTCCATTTCCCCGCACTTGGTTAAAAATACTAGACAAACATCTCTAGATACGATTAAGTACTAAAATCACGCAAATATAACCAAATAACAGATATAAAAGTACACATAATGCTACTAGAAACATGCACAATCTGAGTGTTATTAGATATCAATCCCGAGGCTTACCCTAATACTACACTACAACGATTAGGTTCACTGCCTAAGTGGTTGAAAAACTTGCTCGAAGAAAAAGGAAGTTTCCTTTGACCCCGAACACGCGTTGTACGCGTATCAAGTTTTTGGCGCCGTTGCCGGGGAATAGAATACCTAGTTATATTTTTATCTCGTTTTGGTTCCCTTGCTTGATTCCTATCAAGTAAGATTTTTTCTCATTTTTATCTTCTTTGTAGTCTATCCCCCTTCTTTGTGTTTGTGTTAAAAAACCCTTTTCATTTGTCGCTATGGCAAGTGAAGTTGCATTTGAATCATTAACAAATGAGGAACAATCGAATTTTACAAATTGGATTGCTTTTTATTGTTCTAATGAATTTGTGAGTGATCTTAGAGATATCCAAAAGAGACGGGTGTAAGGTTGGATGGATTTGATAAATTTTGTGCTTGTGTGGCTTCTATTCAACGATCATTGTTAGAATCAACTCCTTTTAGTGAGACCCTTTAGAAATTTTTTGAGAAAAGCCTCCTAAGCATAAACCATCGTAAATGATCTTAGGCACCATGATAAAAAAGACCTAGTTTTTAAAAACATGGAACCTAAACCTGAACAAGATTGTGAGATGGTTAAAGTTGAACTACCTAGTTGCATGTGTGGGATAGATTTCAAAACATATGACACGCATGAGAAATCCTTTAGGCAAATAGAACATAATGATCAAATTTTTGAGAATGATTCTTATGAATCGGACCAAGAATTTGAAATGGTGATAACGCTACACGCGTCGTTCGGGGTCAAGGAAACTTCCTTTTCTTCGAGCAAGTTTTATAACACCCTAGGCAGTGAACCTAATCGTTGTAGTGTAGTAATTAGGGTAAGCCACGGGTATTGATATAGTTCTCTAGGGGAATAGGAATGCTAGTAAGAAGTTACTACGCTAAGGTTGGGGTTGAGGAAGATTATTTTTTATCTTTTTATGTTTTTAGGAAATTGAAAGGTACGAATCTCGGGGTTTGGATTTGGGGGTTGGTATTGCTACCGATTACTGTACTTATCTAATTATCTAATCTAAGGTGTATGTAGTCTATGTCTAATTATTGTGTGCTCGTATGATAGTTTAAAGATGTGTTTACTTAGGTTTTACTACCCCTTAATTATCTCCTATTGGTGGTTGAATTGTCACGTCCTTATTCTTAGTTGCGTTGTGTGTCTAAGGTTGTAGGGTATGCGTATTGATGAGTGTGTAAATACTCATCATTTTTGGTCAAATCTGAATCGCAAAACATTTAAAATGCTCAGAAATGCATCAAAATACTGAAAATATCTCAAAGTTACATTTTATATGTTTCAGATGCAAAATGTTTAAAATCAGATGAAAAACGAGCACAGTTTGCATAATCGGCAGTTCAGTCCCCCCAACTTTCAAATCTTGTCAAAAAACAGGTCCCTGAGCACTTATTTTAAAAGAAAAATCACCAAAGGTCCTTTTGGAATCATAAATTGTCATAATTAATCCTTTGGTGGAAAGTTCCAAAAGTTTTGAGAAATTACAGTTTTGATCCCTGGATTTTAAAAATGATCATGTTTAGTCCTTGGAATTTCACATTTGGCAAAAATGGTCCTTAACCTATTTGAGATTTACAAGTATAGCCCTTGGATCACTTTTCAGAAATTACATGCATGGTCCCTGGTTTTTCGCTTTTGGCAAGATGGTCCTTGTGTGTTATTAATAAACAAACCAAACGGACCACTTGTATTTTTAATATCCCAAGTCCAATTCATCCCACCCAAATCCGGTCCAGTCCAAACCCACAACCGACCCAGCGCTTTTTATAATAAAACCAAACCCACCATTTTTTTCCTCGCCACCTGTCTTCCTCCCAACTGCTCCTAATCAAGCAAACATCCACCCTTCCCTCACCTCCAGCTCACAAACCCAATCCCTATCCTCCACCTCAACAACCAAACAAGAAACATTAATTGCTTCTTCAACCTAACACTCAAAACCTCCCCCCTGTTGCTATATTTTTTTGGCGCCAAAATCCATCAACGGCCAATATCTATTCTAAGCATCCAAAGGCCAAGATAAAAAGTGGGAAATGATCAGAGGGCTAGGGAAGACTTTTGATGATAAATAGAAGAAAGAGAAGCAAGAAGTAGTAGTTTTTTTTTGTTTTAGTTTTCTTGTATGTCGTTTTCATTTTATTGTCTTCATCAGTTTTCTCAATTGTAATCCTAAGCTTAGACCCGTTTTAATTCTTGTGATTTTATTGTTTTATTAGTGTAACTTTAATTTCAATATTGTATTTTTTAGATAATCAATGCAGTTCAATTTTACTTTAAAGTCCATTGTAATTTGAGATTTGGTTAACCTAGCTCTAAATCTGTCAATTGCTACTAAAGTTGTTGTTTAAAACTCACAAAAGCTTGCTTAAGCTTCTGTGAGTTTATTAGTTCTCGGATAAATCTTAAACTTGAGTTTTTACAAAAAGTCAACATAAGTCACCAAAAGTCAAATTCAGAAGTCAAAGTGGTTTTTGGTTACATCCTGGATTTACTGTGTTTACAAGTTCAGTTTGATGTTAAAATTTTTACATCAATTCAGTTTAGGCCTAAACTAATCTCAGTTTCATAAAAAAAAATTGTTTGTAGTCACTTTGAAGGAGTGTTTGGTATTAAGGGTAACCCATGGGTCAAAATGGTTTTTACCCACTTTGACCTGATTAGTCAAACCACTTTTAGTACATTTGAGTCAGTTTTGATAGTTGGGGAAAGCTTTTACAACTCCAAAGATTTTAGAGTTTCACTTTGATTTCAAAAAATTTTATTTTTGTCAGTTTTATGTCAAGTAGTTTGGTCAAGTCTTTTTTTTATGATAGAAAATTATAAAAAAATAAAAATCACTAGTTTGCTAGCTTGTTTATCTTGGGTCAAAAGGGAAAAATTCAGAAAAATATTTTGAGGTGTCTGCCATTGGGTCAAAGTGGGTGGACAGGCCAACCCAACGCTCTTGTGCAAGACTGCCTGCAATCCCATCCAAAGCTTTTGCAGCTTGTTAACAAAATTTGTAGACAGCTTTCAAGTCGATATTAGGGGCAAAAAGGGAACCAGATGGGTGGACTTTGGTACCCACAAGCTCAAGCTCTCACTCACTTCATAGCTTATTCAGAATAAGCCCAATTGGACCCTCAGGTCCACTGTTTGAATAGCAGTCCACAAGTCACTCAAGTCCTTTCTATTCTAGCTTATTTAGTGCTTATTAGAACTTCTGCTGGCTGATTAGTATAATTAGAATAGAGTAGGTTAGTTTCGATTTAGTATGTGCTTATTCATGCTCTTCCCTTGGCTTATTTTAGCTTAATTGCTTATTCTCCATTATTCTTAGTTTTTAGGATCCCCTTAGCTTGTTCTCATAGCCAACTGCTTATTCCCTTATTTTCTTTAGCTTATTTAACTTGTATTCAGCTTAGTTTACTTGGTCCTAGCTTATTTAACCTTGTGTTGCTTATTTTTCCTTTAAAACTGCTTATTTGTGTGCTTACTGGTTGTTTGGTTGTTCTTGCCCTAAAAAAGATAACAATAAGCCCTTCATCAACTTATTTGTTAAGTTTCATAGAAAAAGTTTTCACAAACAATTGCTTATTTCATTGTTCTTCACAAGTTCCAAAAAGAAAATTTCAAAAAATAGCAAAAAGGGTGGGAGGCGGCTCAACCTGAGACCTCCCGGCCTTTGAGAGTGATATAGGTGTACACTGTATGCAATTGCGCCCTTGGGTCTTTCTTGGTTTTATTTGCACCGATTTAATATATAAGGTAATTTGCTAAGTTATAGCTTATTAGCTTATTTGATTTTTAATGAGCTTAATTGTAGAAGCTGTTACACCCATTTTATTTTTCATAGGTCCGTGAGATCATCAAGTATTTTTACAAGAAGTTTCAGATTTTTCTAAATTGTTTTAGTACTTTTTTTATCATTTAATTAGTCTAAAATAGTATTTAATTCATAATAAAAAATATAAAAGTCAAAAAATATAAATCTTTTTTCTAAAATTTTCTTTTGTCATATAGTAAGTAAGAAAATTGTTTTACACTCGTAGGACTTTTATTTTACAAATTTTACGTTTTTACTATTTGCAAAAGCTGCGTAATTTTACATATAACGTATGTTTTCATTCTAGGTCACGTTTTTAGGTAATTTAAGGTTACGCTTTAATTAAAATAGTTTATTTAAGTTATTTTGTTTTATAAATCAAGAAAACATCATTTTGCAAATAGTGATAGCGTTTATTTAATATAGTTTATCTTTTTAATTCTCTTTAATTTGCATTTAAGCCCCTGTAATTTATAAACTTTTTCTTTAGGTTTAATCAATCACAATCCTTTTCCGTTCAAATCCTCTCGATCACTAAACGTTTGATTATTCTCGCACTCTGTTGGACTTAACGACTGGGAAACACTATACTCCTCTAGAGATTCATTGCATTGTTCCCGAAATGTTTGAAGTTTGTTACGGTTGGCCATTCACAAGTGGCCAGCTCGTGTGATAAAACTTGACCGTCTGGGAGCGAATCAAATTTTGGCGCCGCAAGCCGCAGCTGCTAATTATCTTACGTTTAGCTGATTAGTGATTTGAATATTCACTCCTTGTTCATACCATCTATATATGTTTATATTTTCTTATCCAAAAATCCAAAAACATTTTAAAATCGAGTTTTCAACAAAACACAAAACCAAAAGATTTTCTTTCTTATTTTTACAAAATGTTTATCCAAAAATCCAAAAATATCCATCTTTACCCCCTCACATCTTTGATTCTTCATCCCTACCCCTCCGAAAACATTTGATTCTTTCTATGTCTTATCCTCACCCTCTTGGTTGTCAATTGTGTGGTGGTCCTTATAATGGTGGCAATTGCCCCAGTTGTAGCATGGTGGAGTCAGAAACGGGTGCGTCTATAACCAAGATCCCTATTCTTACCATAACACAGCTGATTTATTCCATCAGCTGCCACACTGTGAGACTTCACAGCGTATTACAGTTGTACGTATTGCTTCTTGTGGTGGTTCACACTCCGGTTCGATTGTCAATCGGAAACACGCTTGTCTATGAGCGGGTTCCGATAACAATTATGACTACCACACATATAACTCACGCCACATCAGTTTCTGTTGTGAGTATTGTGGAGGTCCACACTGTAGCTCTGATTGTCAAACAAGGAATCCATTTCCATGTAACAATTACGACTCTTCGTATCATGACCAACCTCTACAGTACCAAATGAATCGGCACCACCTACTGAGCCACTTCCTCAAAATCTTCTCTTGATCTTTTGGATTTAGTGAAGATTTGAAGGAATGTAAACATTCCAAGATAATCCAAATCAAAAATCCATGGAAGATTATTGTTAAATGAAGAGCGGTCGCTAAAATAAATTCCCAAATTGCGTTTGAAAAATCTATTAGGGAATTAATTGCAAAAGAAAAAGCGAGATCCGATCAATTTCGTTTTATTCGATGAGCGGTGATGATGAGGATACACTTGATATCCTTCAATTCTATAAAGATTCATCAAGTTCATCGGCGATATCCCAGCCGTTGAGATTCATTCTCAAACAAGCTGCTATCACACCGAGGTTCACACTCTCTCGAGCATGGGGGACGAGCATCTGTGACACTGTTCACGAAAAGGAACCGTGACGAATTCATAAAGTCTAGTGTCGAGAACCTTGTCCCAATCCCAAGAGAGTCGCAGGGAATTCTCGAGTATTTGTGTGATATCCCTACCCCTCTTGTCTTCCCAAAAGATCATGCTGAGATGTTCTCCGATTAGATGATGATGACTCGTTGTCTTGTGGAGACATCGTTTATATGGAAGATTTACCTTACGAGCTTGTTAGCTTAGAAGAAGAGAATGATGAAGTTACTAACACCGAAATCAAAGATGAAGCACTTCGTGCAACATTATTGAATGTTAATCTTCTCATTTCTAGAATCAAGGCTTTTAATGAAAAACCTATTTCATCTCTATCCCTCATTAAGGATAGTGACATTCTTTCCGATGATTCTATTCCGGAAATGAAAGCCTTCTGTTTTGATAATATGGAGAGAAGATTAGTGGCAGTACCACTTTTCATTCTCATAATTCTCTCCCCAATTATGAATCATTTACATTGGAGGAGTTCACTAGTGAACCCACTCATATCAATTCAGAATATGATTCATTCACCTTCAAGGAGTTCTCGGATGAACCATATCATCATCTCCACGGAGTATGATAATTTCTACTTTGATCTAGACACACCCATAATATGTCTTGATCAAGCAAGCTTAACTGATGAGATTCATGAAACAATGAATTCTCCTATTGAGGATGAAGAGTTAGTCATGATTTTTATCATGATTTTCTTTATTTTCTTCATATATTACGCCACTTCTCCTATTCTTCACTCCTTCGGGAATGAAGACATTATCTTTGATCCTGGCATTTCCATGTACCATTATCTTGAGCCGGAAATATATCTCATCGGTTAATGGAACTTTCACGCGCGGATGTTGTCCAAACATCTTGAATGAAAGTCCGATGGAGATTGTTTCTTCCACTTTGCTTCCCCATGAACCAATGAATTCGAGGTCGAGTCAAGCTAGCGACTTCATTCAAAAAACAAGATAGTTAAACATGGGTTTTCACCCGTGTATACCACCTATTGGGAGTTGCCCCATTTGTTGTATATAAGTTTCATGATAAAAAATTATTATCAAATAATGGTAGTATTTCCCTTTTCGTTCTCGGTTTAGGCATAAACGCCGGTACTTTGAATATTGATGGCAATATTCATTTCTAGTGTGGGGAATTCTCACTGAATTTTATCATGTAATTATACGCCCAATTCCCCATTTTTGGCCAAAATTTTTTGGAGTAAGTGTTTTGCACTTACTCAAACTTATGGTTATCAATTCCGCCATGTCTAATAAACAAAAGGATTGGCTAATCCATGAGCAAAGCGGCTCTTGGTAAAGATATCTCAAATCCGTTGACGGCTTGCAATTTGCCCAAAATTGTATGGTATTCATCTCACCATATCTTTAATTAGTGAAGAGTTGGCTACATAAGTTTATGGCTTGTGGTAAAGGCAGTTGGAAAACCATAATTAGTAATTAGCTCACCAAAGATATTTTATCTAAGAGTTGGCTAGTCCGAAGCAAACGCTTCGGTAAAGACAAATCAAATCCGTTGGAAGGCGGTGGTTTGCTCAAAATCATTTGGTTATCGGTGTACCAAGGTTCTTACCTGAAACATTTGGCTACTCTAGAAGTAATGGATTTTGGTAAAGAGATTCAAATCCATTAAGTTTTTCTCAAAAGATTGCTAGGGACTAGCAATAGTTTAGTGTGGGGATTGATGAGTGTGTAAATACTCATCATTTTTTGGTCAAATCTGAGCGCAAAACATTTAAAATGCTCGAAATGCATCAAAATAAGAAAATATCTCAAAGTTACATTTTATATGTTTCAGATGCAAAATGTTTAAAATCAGATGAAAAATAAACAAAGTTTGCATAATGCGGTTTCGTCCCCAACTTTCAAATCTTGTCAAAAAAGGTCCCACGAGCACTTATTTTAAAAGAAAAATCACCAAAGGTCCTTTTGGAATCATAAATTGTCATAATTAATCCTTTGGTGGAAATTTCCAAAAGTTTTGAGAAATTACAGTTTTGATCCCTGGATTTTAAAAATGATCATGTTTAGTCCTTGAATTTCACATTTGGCAAAATGGTCCTTATACCTATTTGAGATTTACAAGTATAGCCCTTGGATCACTTTTCAAAAATTACATGCATGGTCCCTGATTTTTCAGTTTTGGCAAGATTGGTCCTTGTGTGTTATTAATAAACAAACCAAACGGACCACTTGTATTTTTAATATCCCAAGTCCAATTCATCCCAGCCCAACACCCGGTCCAGTCCAAACCCACAACCCGACCCACATTTTATAATAAAAACCAAACCCACCATTTTTTTCCCTTGTCTTCTCTCCCGCGCTCACTTAACACGGTCCTTCCCTCACCTTCAGCCATTTCACAAACCCACCCTATCCTCTCCACCTCAACAACCAAACAAGAAACATTAATTGCTTCTTCAACCTAACACTCAAAACCTCCCCCCTGTTGCTATATTTTTTGGCAAAATCCATCAACGCCAATATCTATTCTAAGCATCCAAAGGCCAAGATAAAAGTGGAAATGATCGAGGAGGGCTAGGGGAAGACTTTTTGATGATAAATAGAAGAAAGAGAAGCAAGTTTTTTTGGGTTTTAGTTTTCTTGTATGTCGTTTCCATTTTATTGTCTGTCAGCTTTTCTCAATTGTAATCCTAAGCTTAGACCCGTTTTAATTCTTGTAATTTTACTGTTTTATTAGTGTAACTTTAATTTCAATATTGTATTTTTCAGTTAATAAATGCAATTTAATTTTACTTTAAATTTCATTGTCATTTGAGATTTGGTTAACCTAGCTCTAAATCTGTCAATTGCTACTAAAGTTGTTGTTTAAAACTCACAAAAGCTTGCTTAAGCTTCTGTGAGTTTATTAGTTCTCGGATAAATCTTAAACTTGAGTTTTTACAAAAAGTCAACATAAGTCACCAAAAGTCAAATTCAGAAGTCAAAGTGGTTTTTGGTTACATCCCGGATTCATCAGGTGTTTACAAGTTCGGTTTGATGTTAAAATTTTTACATCAATTCAGTTTAGGCCTAAACTCATCTCAATTTCATAAAAAAATTGTTTGTAGTCACTTTGAAGGGGTGTTTGGTATTAAAGGGTAACCCATGGGTCAAAATGGTTTTTACCCACTTTGACCTGATTAGTCAAACCACTTTTAGTACATTTGAGTCAGTTTTGATAGTTGGGGAAAGCTTTTACAACTCCACAGATTTTAGAGTTTCACTTTGATTTCAAAAAATTTTATTTTTGTCAGTTTTATGTCAAGTAGTTTGGTCAAGTCTTTTTTATGATAGAAAATTATAAAAAATAAAAATCACTAGTTTGCTAGCTTGTTTATCTTGGGTCAAAAGGGAAAAATTCAGAAAAATATTTTGAGGTGTCTGTCATTGGGTCAAAGTGGGTGGACTGGCCAACCCACTACTCTGTGCACTGCCTGCAGTCCCATCCGAAGATTTTTGCAGCTTGTTAACAAGCTGTAGACAGCTTGCTCAAGTTAGATATTGGGGGAAAAAGGGAACCAGCTGGGTGGACTTCAAGTACCCACAAGCTCAAGCTCTCACTCACTTCATAGCTTATTGAGAATAAGCCCATTGGACCCCTCCATCCAACTTTGTTTTGAATAAGCGTCCCACAGGTCACTCAAGTCCTTTCTATTCTAGCTTATTTAGTGCTTATTAGAACCTGGCGGTGATTAGTATAATTAGAATAGAGTAGGTTAGTTCTCAGTTAGTATGTGCTTATTCATGCTTTTCCTTTGGCTTATTTTAGCTTAATTGCTTATTCTCCTTTATTCTTAGTTTTTAGGATCCCCTTAGCTTGTTCTCAAATACCAACTGCTTATTCCCTTATTTTCTTTTAGCTTATTTAACTTGTATTGACTTAGTTTACTTGGTCCTAGCTTATTTAACCTTGTGTTGCTTATTTTTTCCTTTAAACTGCTTATTTATGTGTGCTTAACGGTTGTTTGGTTGTTCATCGCCCAAACGTGTAACAATATAAGCCCTTCATAACTCTGACTTATTTGTTAAGTTTCATAGAAAAAGTTTTCACAAACAATTGCTTATTTCATTGTTCTTCACAAGTTCCAAAAAGAAAATTTCAAAAAAAAAATAAATAGCAAAAGGGTGTTGGGAGGCTGCTCAGACACTGAGACCTCCCCTTTGAGAGTGATATAGGTGTACCAGATGCAATTCAGCCCTTGGGTCTTTCTTGGTTTTTATTTGCACCGTTTAATATATAAGGTAATTTGCTAAGTTATAGCTTATTAGCTTATTTGATTTTTAACAGCTTAATTGTAGAAGCTGTTACACCCATTTATTTTCATAGGTCCGTGAGATCATCAAGTATTTTTACAAGAAGTTTCAGATTTTTCTAAATTGTTTTAGTATTTTTTATCATTTAATTAGTCTAAAATAGTATTTAATTCATAATAAAAAATATAAAAGTCAAAAAATATAAATCTTTTTTCTAAAATTTTCTTTTGTCATATAGTAAGTAAGAAAATTGTTTTACACTCGTAGGACTTTTATTTTACAAATTTTACGTTTTTACTTAGCATTCGCGTAATTTTTACATATAACGTCGTTTTCATTCTAGGTGTCACGTTTTAGGTAATTTAGGTTTACGCTTTAATTAAAATAGTTTATTTAAGTTATTTTGTTTTATAAATCAAGAAAACATCATTTTGCAAATAGTGATAGCGTTTATTTAATATAGTTTATCTTTTTAATTCTCTTTAATTTGCATTTAAGCCCCTGTAATTTATAAACTTTTTCTTTAGGTTTAATCAATCACAATCCTTTTCCGTTCAAATCCTCTCTATCACTATTCGTTTGATTATTCTCGCACAGCTCGTTGGGACTTAACGACCTAGGGAAACACTATACTCCTCTAGATCTTCATTGCATTGTTCCTGAGCTGTTTGACGTTTGTTACGGTTGGCCATTCACAAGTGGTCAGCTCGTGTGATAAAACTTGACCGTCTGGGAGTGAATCACGTATTTTCCCTAAATCTTTGAACTTACCAAAGGGTCTCGTCTACAAAACCCACTAGGGATAATAAACTCTTACTCTAAGGCACTCTTTGGATGGTTTAGCTTACAACTACTCAAGGAGTTATATTCTAAGGTTCACAAAGATTTAATCAAGCATTAAGTACACAACGAATGACCTATCGCATTACTAGATCATTAATCAACTAAGATAAGAAACAACCAATCAATAATCAATAATTAAGTTTCATATTACCTAAGCAAACACACAAATAAATTAGCCGGACATGGAGAACATGCAAGCATACACACAAATAATCAAAGACATAATTGTATTAATGAAGTAAAGAATTTATCTTGATGTAAGATAGGGTTTGGAACCCTAAAATACTGTACAAGACAGCCTTGGTTCGGTTCTAGGTTTTTTACTCCAAAAGACTATACACAAATACTTGAAAAATTCGGATTCTATATATAAGATTACACATGCGACGGCGTCACCTTATGTTTTGTGGCGACGTCCGGTCGCATCATTAGGGTTTCGTCTTGGCCACGTTAGTCTTCGGCGTCACCTTTGTGCCGTCTCTTCGACCGGCCGATGCGATTGAATCTAGGCCGTCCCGAGTAGCGGCGGCCTACTCTTTACAACTAGGCCGTCACTTGAAAATAAGACTTTTGGGTTCTCGGTCACAAAATCCTTGAATGGCGTCCAGCGGATAAGCAGTGACGTCGCCTTATGTTTTCGCATTTTAGTGTCTCGATTCGACTTTGGCCATTTCTTAAGTATATTCGCCTTTTCGTCCAAATAAGTGCCATTCCACATTTTTGCCTTCAAGAGACCTAAAAGTGAAAAGGAACGATATTAAGTAATAACGGATACAAAAGTGATCAAATAAGGGCTTAAATGACCCTCAAAAGGTACATTTTAAAACCTTATCAAATATCCCTACACTTGGTATTTACTTGTCCTCAAGCAAATGTGCTTTTAGCCAATTAATTTATAAGTTAGGGGTCATGAAACATTGGTTTAAAACAGTCCACAACACATATAAGCCCCGCAAAAGTCATAACAAGTACGGAAATTACATACTAGCACCTCACATGGGGTGTTTGGATACTCACATCTCTCTCGGGTGTATATAAAATATAACAAATTGGAAATGGAAGATAAACACTCATTAACCGGTCCTAGTACATAGATTACCATAGGCTTGAGAATAGATCAAACCTCCATCGCTTTGGCATAAGCACCTAGGAAAGACTATCAAAGAGGTCTTTAAAGGGTTGTAATGTTAGGCTTATGGTAGGGAAACAAAGGGTTTGGTGGGATAGGCTATTTAGTGGTGGCAAGTCAAAAATCTCTATGTTGCAAGTATACGAAGAATGGCGTTGCTAAGCCAAGACTCGACACTCTAGACTCTAGCTAACTGAAACAAACAAACATAAATTTAAATGATAGATGTAGGATGGTAGCCCGTATGTTTTTGTTTTTTTTTTTTTTTTCATATACTTTTACTCTACCATCCTCTACGGTAACATCAAAATGATAGGGATTTATAGGCACATCCCTACACTTGAGTTTTTATTACTCTAATACTAATTTGACCCGAATTGAAAAGATTAAAACACTTGGGGTACATTATTACGCAAACAAAGGGAATTTGAATTTAACGTTCCCTTCCCGTCATTTCATAAACTTTAACTTTTCCCATGAATCCCAATCGTCCCAAAACTGTATACAAAGGATATGACTCAACTTAGCAACTCATGCAAGCAACCGGATAATTGAACTAAGGGTTTAGGGTGATAACAATAATGCACTAAAAGTGAGTGCATATAAGGTAGGCTAAGGCGATTTGGGTGTATATTTGGAGGTGGGGTGTAAACAATGCTCTTCATTGATATTCCAAAAACCGAAACATCGGGAACGAGAAGAAAAGGATAGGCTCTGAGGGGTTAACTAGGGTATCGTGTACTAAAGATGAGTACAACGCAAAGGGTGTGGGGGAATTACTCAACCAATGTGGAAGAAGTAATTATATTACGGTATCAAACAAGGGTTATCCTAATGCCTCTTATCATTTAGTTATTCCTAACTACACAAGTGTAGTCTTACTAGCGATCTCCGAATGCATCACAAAACAAGTTCTAGAATCTAATATACTACCGGTTCACACTCTAAGCATTAAAGATGAATGCTTTAATTCCTACTAATCTAAGGCGATCCTCACATTTTGGGTGGAATTTAAGTGGTAAAGGGTTTTTGTGCTAGTCATGCAACTTCCTATCCGTGAGACGCTTTTGTTAAAACTAATGGCCCACTCTTATATGTCATGAAAAATTAAAAATTTGGTGCCAAAATTACCCTAACCAACATTTTCTCATGGTTTATTACACAACTACAATTGGACAAAGCAAATAATCAAGGATAAGCATAGTTTCAAAGTTCCCGTTTTATTTTCCCTCCCTACACTTAAACTGAACATTGTCCCCAATGTTCCCCGAAAGTATCAAAGTTATGATAATGAAGGTAATTAAAAACGAAAGAAACTAGTACTCCCCTGATTAGCTCGGTAGGATCCGTGTGTGAAGTAGTGGTTAAATCCTTTCCAAGAAGAATGTGTGCGTGAAAACCTCCTTCCAATCTTTTGTTTCTTCTTCTTGATAAATTAAACCTGCACACTTGAATAAAAAAAACGAAACCTTCGCGTAAAATCGGCGGTAATAATATATATAAGACTCGACTTAAACTAGGATATAATGCTTGTGGAATGGATGTTTACGAAATTTCGGAAAATTAAGACCTGAAATTCCAAAATTTATAAGTAGCTGAAAATGAGAAAAGTAATGTCGATGTTTTACTCCTTCCGGACGCCGTCAGTTTTGCAATCTGACCGGTTATCCCGACAAAACCGGTGCAGATTTTCTGGAAAATTTACATCTTTAGAATCTGGAAAAATTTCTCGCAAAACATCCATTATGACTCGATACAAGCATTTGACTCTAACAAACACACATATATATCTTTTAATGAATTGTTATTCTCATGTTTACGTTTTTTTTGAAAACGTGTGTAATCCTCCCTACACTTATCCTTTATGTAAAATACCTTTATATGCAATTAAGACGAGGTTAAAAACAAAATAAAGCATTTTTACAAATTTACACATGAGCATAAACAATTAATAAAAGATATATGACACTAACAAGCAAACAATTAAGCATGGGTTGCCTCCCACGGCGCTTTTCTTTATTTAAGAGTCTTGTAGCTAGACTCGTAGTCGTGCCCTCACTTGACTTCATTACCGTCCCATCTCCTCCTCATGACGGTCTCTATTGGGGGATTCCATGTTGTAAAATTGCCCTATGATGCACCTCTCTAAGAGTTCATTTTCTCCCCACTGGTTCTATATTCGGTCCTAGGTTCAAGCAATCCTAATAGAATCCGAAAATCTTAGCCATAACATAATCTACTCCTTTTTCTTTATCCTCCTCATTCCTAGAATAGACCGATAGTTTAAGTTCCTTTTCATCATTAGAGAGTGATGAAAACTTATCTATCTTAAACGGCATTTGGTAAGCTATGTCATCGGTCTCATCCTTGAATCGCACTATTCCTAACGAGGAGTCATAGGTCATCCCTGCTTTCTATGAAAGGTTTTCCTAGAATAACGTGGGACAAGCTAGGGTCTATGGCCGTACTAATATCATCCACAATTATGAAGTCCATAGGAAATGTGAAACTACCTACCATAAGCAAAGACGGGCAATCCCTTAACTCTACCAAGAAAATTGCAACTAACACTAGGATCATCAGGGGTGCCTAGTTGAAAGTTGGCTTTTTCATTACCCAATTGTAGTAGGTGCTAGTCATTATGTTGATTGGGGATTTGCGGTTAATGTATGCCTTAGCACGAAAAGGTGTCCTATGCAACATGGTATGTTAAGATTCCAAGGGTTCCCAAACTTGATTCTAGGGCTTTTCCTAACATGCATGTGACGGAGGTCATGCTAAGTGAGAGGTGGCGAGATAGCTCTTCTTCCGTAGGAAACTTATTGAAATAGTCATTATCTACTTCACCCCTACTTCTCGGTTGTTTCATTATTCTCAAGTGTATGGTCCTCTGATCATTTGTTCCATTAGGTTTCACTAAGGCGATGGTATTGACGAATTGAACGCGTTTAGCTAGCTTACTTGGGTCCTTAATCTCTACATCGGAAGGCTCGGGAGTTGAGATAGCATTAAGCTTTCAAAAGGTTGTCTATCTTCCTATCCATTTCGGCTTGTTGTTGGTTAAAGCGGTCTAAGAGCTTAGCTATTTGGGCTTCTTGGGTTGCAACTAGGTTTTGCAACAACCCTTCTATGTTTTGTTGGTTAGGACCGTGGGATGGGGCCATGAAAAAATCATTGGAAGTGAATTCCTTGGTTTGTCCCCAATAGAGTAGAAGCTCCGCTTCCATATTCTCGGGTTTCATTGAAATTCCTAGGTCCGGTTATTGTAGGGAATCTTCCTCCCGTTCCATTAATGCATGGCGAGGATGCGTAGTCAGCGTAAGCATGTTCGGGATCGTGGTGCAAGAATGGTGTGTTATGAGGATCATAAAGCGGCTCACACGAGGAAGAAACTTTGTTCACATGGCGTGAAGACTTAGGGTTTTAGTAGGAACTCATTAGGAATTTAACTTGATCTTCAGGACAGTCGATCATCCCTCACAATTGGAATTGTGAGTCAATGGGAGGCAAGGAGATTGCCTTAACGGTTTTGGGCAATTCACGGGGGTCATTCCAACTTTTGTTGTCATAGAGAGCAGGTCCTCTATTACCCCATGATTCTTCGCGGTGAGATCACTAGAGTTTTCCACCCATCGCTTGGTCAATGGATGGCAGTGGGAAGTTGACATGATCATAAAATATTTGGACTTGAGCAAAGATCAATGCCGTGATGAGGGACTTTATGGAGTAAGTCCTGAATCGAGTCCATAGCCGAGAGAGATTCACCTTGACATTGTTGGAACATCAAGATGTCATTCCTAAGTTTGATGGTTCTCCCGTTGGGAAAAATTGAGCAAGGAACGAGAGGTGAGATCATCCCAACGAGATGGATTCGCGGGGATGCATCAAGCCAATTACTAGCTTGGTCAGTAGAAAGAATTGGAAGAGACCTTGGGTGCGTGGTCTCCGTGGTAGCATCAAGGTCAATGGAATAGACAATTTTGAGAAATCCCTCGAATGCGATTAGGATCTTCGGAGCGAAGTTCATGGAATGCACATCCGTTTTGCACCAACCGGATGGTGTGGCGGATGTGAGGCGTAGTTTGGGCTTGGTCGGGAAGCTCAATGGTGTTCTATAGCCTAGGTGGCTTGGTCTCGAGTATTCACCAAGAGTACAGGCTCTTGGCGGTTCAATTGGTGGTGGGTTGATGAATGGTGGGTGGTTATCACCTTCCATGATGAAAAGTGATGGGATTACGAACAAAGGTCACGAAGAAGGGGTATAGACTAAGAGAAAGCTAAAATGATAAAATTTACTTGATAGGAATCAAGCAAAGAACCTAAAGCGAGGGTGGACAACTAACTAGCTATTCTATTCCCGGCGGCGGCATAAAAAAACGATAACGCTACACGCGTCGTTTTAGGTCAAGCTTCCTTTCTTGAGCAAGTTTTATAACACCCTTGGCAGTGAACCTAATCGTTGTAGTGTAGTAATTAGGGTAAGCCACGGGTATTGATATCGTTCTCTAGGGGAATAGGAATGCTAGTTACTACGCTAAGGTTGGGGTTGAGGAAGATTATTTTTTATCTTTTATGTTTTTAGGAAATTGAAAGGTACAAATCTCGGGGTTTGATTGGGGGTTGGTATTGCTACCGATTACTCTACTTATCTAATTATCTAATCTAAGGTGTATGTAGTCTATTTCTAATTATTGTGTGCTCATTATGATTGTTTAAGATGTGTTTACTTAGGTTTTACTCCTTATTATTCTCCTATTGGTGGTTGAATTGTCATGTCCTTATTCTTAGTTAGTTGTGTGTCTAAAGGTTGTGGGGTATGTATGTTCCCTAACTCTTTGAACTTACCAAAGGGTCTCGCCTACAAAACCCACTAGGGATAATAAACTCTTACTCTAAGGCACTCTTTGGATGGTTTAGCTTACAACTACTCAAGGAGTTATATTCTAAGGTTCACAAAGATTTAATCAAGCATTAAGTACACAACGAATGACCTATCGCATACTAGATCATTAATCAACTAAGATAAGAAACAACCAATCAATAATCAATAATTAAGTTTCATATTCCTAAGCAAACACACAAATAAATTAGCCGGACATGGAGAACATGCAAGCATACACACAAATAATCAAAAGTAATTGTATTAATGAAGTAAAGAACTTATCTTGATGTAAGATAGGGTTTGAACCCTAAAATCTTGTACAAGACGACCTTGGTTCGGTTCTAGGTTTTTACTCCAAAAGACTACACAATCTTTGAAAAATTCGGATTCTATATATAAGATTACATATCGCGGCCCGTCACTTATGTTTTGTGGCCATCGGGTCGCCCGTCATTAGGGTTTCGTCTTGGCCCGTTAGTCTTGCGGCGGCATCACCTTGTGCTTGTGGCGCCGTCCTCGCCCGACCCGGCAGATGCGGGTGAATCTAGGCCGTCCGAGTAGCGACGGCCCTACTCTTTAAGCACCTGGCGTCGTCACTTGAAAATAAGACTTTTGGGTTACGTCGTCACAAAATCCTCGGACGGCGTCGTAGATAAGCGGTGGCGCCCGTCCTTATATTTTTATTGGTAGATGTCTCGATTGACTTTGGCCATTTTCTTACGATATTCGCACGCCTTTTCATCCAAATAAGTGCCATTCCAGCATTTTGCCTTCAAGAGACCTAAAAAGTGAAAAGGAATGATATTAAGTAATAACGGATACAAAAGTGATCAAATAAGGGCTTAAATGACCCCTCAAAAAGGTACATTTTAAAACCTTATCAATAGCTAAAGAAGAATTTGAGATACTTAGGAGTGTATTTAGGTTAGATCATACTAAAACACATGATGAACATTTAGGAGATCTAGATATAATTGAGAATAAGGTGGAAACTCCAAGCCCACAAGCCCTACCATCACTTGAGAACACACACGCCTATAACTTACCTCAAGAAGTAGAAGAGACTATAGGAACCTCGATTGATATAGAACCTTTGGACAAAATGCCACTAGAGAATTTAGGTTTAGATGCTTGTTGTCATGACCTCTCTCTTAGTCTTAGGGAAGTTCCTAATTTTGATGAACCGGAGCCTCAACCAAAATTACCCAATTTTCGTCTTTAGATGTGAATCTAGGAATTGAATTAGGCCCCAATCCACCCATCAAAATAAATAGTTCGGGTAGTTGCTTGATAAAGGTAGTGGACTCTAGGCCATGTAGAGTGGAAGCTAATATAGGAGTAACCCATGACCTTACACACTTACATCACCCATTCATGGTTGATAACAAAAAACATTATGGGTTTAAACCGGTTTTATTAGGTCAAGATGGATCATTAACTAAGAATCTCTTGAAGTTGATAGAATATGATCCATTTCTAGGAGAAAGACTTGATTCACCTTTACACCCATAGAATTAGGTAAGGTTATAATGAATGGAGCACACCCCTTTGAGAATATAAATCACCCATCACCTCTCCTCCGTAGAAATTTCCACCCTAAGGGTGTGTATCGCTACTATCACCCGAACTTAAGCTTAAGTGTAGAAAAAACTTCCCCTTTATCCGTTAAATATGGGTAGAGTCAAGCTCGTACTCAGAAAAAAAACAAGCTTTTGGGGAGGCAACCCATGTGTTTTTCTTTTTCTTTTTTATTTGTGTGTCATATATCTTTTCATTATTGTATGTTCTCATGTTTGAATTTGTGAAAATGCTTTATTTTGTCTTTAACCTCGTCTTAATTACATATAAGGTATTTTTTACAAAAGGATAAGTGTAGGAAGGATTATACGTTTGTAAAGAGCGATGAACATGAGAACTACAATTATTGAAAATGATATATATGTGTTTGTTAGAGTCAAATGCTTGTATCGAGTTATAATGGATGTTTTGAGATTTTTTTCAGTTTAGAAAGGTGTAATTTTCTAGAAAAAGCAGCGTAGAACCGATTTCATGGATAACTGACCCCGATTATTCGGATCATAACTGAAAGCGTCGGGAGTAGAAAGCGGCTTATTACTTTCTCTAATTTTCTGTGCTATTTATAAATTTTTGAAATTCTCGTGTCTTAATTTTCCGAAAAGCGCAAACATCCATTCCACAAGCATTATCTTATTTAAGTGGAACTACATCTTGTTGTGATTTTTCTTTGTGCGCTTTTGATGCTTTGGGTTGTCTGTTTTCTTAAAGTGTGCAGGTTTTATTTATCAAGAAGAAGAAACATAGCATTGGATGGAGCTTTTCACGCATACATTCTTCTTGTAGAAGAATTTAACCACTACTTCACACAGATTCTACCGATCTAATCAGGGGAGTATTAGTTTCGTTCTCTTTTAATTACCTTCCATTATCATAACTTTGATATTTTCGAGGGAATTTGGGACAATGTTGATTTTAAGTGTAGGGAGGAGAATAAGCGGGAACTTTGAAACTAAGCTTATCCTTGATCATTTGTCTTGTCCAATTTCATTTGTGTAATAAACCATGAGAAATATCGGTTAGGGTAATTTTGGCACCAAATTTAAATTTTTCATGACATGTAGGAGTGGGCCATTAGTCTTAATAAAGCGTCATGGATAGGAAGTTATATGACTAGCACAAAACCCTTTACCACTCAAATTCCACCCCAAAAATGTGAGGTTCGCTTGTAGGAATTAAAGCATTCATCTTTAATGCTAGAGTGTCGGTAGTATAATAGATTCTAGAACTTGTTTTGTGATGCATCCCTAGATCGCTAGTGAGACTACACTTGTTTAGTTAGGAAAAACTAAATGGTAATAGGCATTAGGATGACCCTGTTTGATACAGTATTATAATTACTTCTTCTACATCGAGTTAGTAATTCCCACCCTTGCGTTGTACTCATCTTTATTACGATACCCTAGTTAACCCCTCGAGCCTATCCTTTTCGCGGTTCTCGTGATGTTTGAGTTTCTAGGAATATCAATGAAGAGCATTGTTTACAATCCACCCCCAAATGTACACCTAAATCTCCTTAGCCTACCTTGTATGCACTCACTTTCAGTGCATTATTGTTATCATACTAAACCCTTAGTTCAATTATCTAGTTACTTGCATAAGTTGCTAGGTCGAGTCATATCCTTTGTATACAGTTTTGGGACGATTGGGACGATTGGGAAAAGTTAAATTTTATGGAGTGCGGGAAAGAACGTTAAATTCAAATTCCCTTTATTTACGTAATAATGTACTCCAAGTGTTTTTGATCTTTTCAATTCGGGTCAAATTAGTGTTAGAATAATAAAAAAAACTCAAGTGTAGGGATGTGCCTATAAATCCCTTATATTTTGATGTTATCGTAGAGGATGGAAGAGTAAAAGTGTATGAAAAAAAAAAGTGTTAAAAAAAATGAAAAAAACATACGGGCTACCATCCTACATCTATCTTTATATTGATGTTTTGTTTCAAAGTTATTTAAAGTTTAGAGTGTCGAGTCTTGGCTAAGCAACGCCATTCTTCTTATGCTTGTAACAAAAAGATTTTTGACTTTCCACCACTAAATCGCCTATCCAACCAAACCCTTTGTTTCCCTACCAAGTAAACTAACGTTACAACCCTTTAAAAGACCTCTTAGATAGTTTTTCCTAGGTTCTTATGCCAAAGTGGTGGAGGTCTGATCTAGTCTCAATCCTATGGTAATCTATGTACTAGGACCGGTTAATGAGTGTTTATCTTCCATTTCCAATTTGATATATTTCATATACACCCGAGAGATGAGAGTATCCAAACACCACTTGTGATATGCTAGTATATAATTTTCGTGCTTGTTATGACCTTTGTGGGGCTTATACTTGTTGTAAATTTTTCTAAACCAATGCTTCATGCCCCCTAATTTATAAATTAATTGGCCAAAAGCACATTTGCTTGAGGACAAGTAAATACCAAGTGTAGGGATATTTGATAAAGATTCAAAATGTACACGTTTGAGGGGTCATTTAAGCCCTTAATCAACCACTTTTATATCCGTTACTGCTTAATTTCGTTCCTTTTCACTTTTTAGGTCTCTTGAAGGCAAAATGCTGGAATGATGCGTATTAGGACGAAAAGGCGTGAATATGTAAAGAAAATGGCTAAAGTCAAGATCAAGACACTCAAGTTGCTGGAAGTAAACCCGACGGCATCACAAAAAAGCGATGTCCCTATGATTGTGACACGCTGAAGTGAAATTGCTATTTTTGTTTGTACCACGGCGTCGAGCTTGAAGAGTGGGCGTCGTGAAGAAGACCTTTTCCCTCGGGACGGCCTAGATCCAGATTGACGTACGCCCTAGCGACAAGCCCGCGACGCCGCCAAGTTGACTTGGTCAAGACAAAACTCTAATGGCGATGTCGACGTGGTCTAGTTAAAGAGTGACGCCCGTGTGATGCTAACTCTATATATAGAATTCAATTTTTGGACTTTTAGAGGTAGATTTGTGGAGTAAAAACCTAAAACGATATTGGTTTGTCTATGGCATTATCTTAGGTTCTCATACCTATTTTACATCAAGATAAGTTATTTACTTCATTGATTTCATTATGTCTTCGATTGTATGTGTGTATGCTTGCATGTTTACCATGTACGACTAATTTACTTGTGTGTTTGCCTAGATCCATGAAACTTAGTTATTAATTATTGATTGGTTGTCTCTTATCTTAATTGTAATTGGCTTAGGATTGCAATAGACAATCGTTGTGTTTTTTTTAATAATGAGTAATCTTTGTGAACCTTAGTTTATGATCACCTAGAGTAATTGTAGGCTAAAAATCCAAAGATAACCTTAGAGTTAGTTTATGAATCCTAGAGATTTTGTAGGTAATAACCTTAAGGTATTCTCAAAGAGTTAGGGAGACAAGCATACCCTACGACCTTAGAAGACACAACGCGTTAAGAATAAGGACGTGACAATTCAACCACCAATAAAAGATAACTAGGGAGTAATAGCATCTAGGTAGACACATTTTTAATTATCATACGAGCACACATCAATAGACATAGACTACCCCTTAGATTAGATAATTAGATAAGTAGAGTAATTGGGCGATACCCCCAATCCAAACCCCGTGATCGCACCTTTCAATTTTCTAAAAATATAAAAAAGATAAAAAATAATCTACCTCAACCCCAACCTTAGCGTAGTAATTTTTCACTAGCATTCCTATTCCCAGAGCGATATCAATCGAGGCTTACCCTAATACTACACTACAGCGATTAGGTTCAATATACGCCAGGTGGTTGAAAAACTTGCTCGAAGAAAAGGAAGTTTCCTTTGACCCCGAACGCGCGTTGTACGCGTATCACATACACTAGAAATTTTATTTTAGAAGTACGAGTTTTGATTTGAAATAATCAAAAGTCATCATTTTAAGTTCGGGTTTCGTACTGAAGTATACGAAAGCCATTGTGAAAGAAATTTTTGAGAAACGATATGTTTTAGAAAACATTTTAGATAACTATCGCTCAAGCATCTGCACATGTCCGTATCATTGTTGAATGACATTTCTAGAAGCGTCTGAATATCGTTATCACGAGAGACATGTCATGAGAAGAATATTTTTTGATTTTTTTATTTTATATTGGTTTTATATTTTTTTCAAGTTTTATATTTTTATATTTTGCTTTTGTTAGTTTTTCAAATGCATTTGGTTTTTTAAAAATATTTACAGCGAAGCTTTTGGAAATCATTTTTAAAAAGATCCAAGAAGACATTCTAAATACTCAGGGATTAGGCTTCGCATTCCAATTCGTCTAACTAAATCGTCAAACCGTTCTTTTAGAAGGGCTTTAGTAAATAGATCGGCGAGTTGGTAAACTGTCTTCACGAAAAATAATTTAGCAGTACCCTCTTCTACATGCTCTTTGATGAAGTGGTAGCGGACTCTGATATGCTTGGTCTTTTAGTGATGTACCGGTTTGCACGAGATGACTATGGCACTTTTTGAGTCACAATACATAGGTATTTTGTCAAAAGTAAAGACATAATCAATGAGTTGTGTCCTCATCCATAGAACTTGAGCACAACACGCAGATAGAGACAGATACTCATCTTTAGCAGTTAAAAGTGCAGTACAATCTTGTTTCTTTGAAGACCAACTTACTAACTTTTTACCCAAAATTTGTGCTCCTCCTGATGTACTTTTTGCTGTAACTTGATCACCTGTGTGGTTCAAATCTGAAAAGGATATTAGATCAAATCCGTTCCTTGGATACCAAAGTCCCATGTGAATGGATGTCTTCGGTACCGAAGATCCGCTTAACCTCTTTGAGGTGAAGTTCGGTAGGCTTTTTCACAATGGTGCTAATAAGCAAACAACAAATTGAATATCGAATCGACTAGCTTGACAAGGGTACATGAGAGAACCAATCATGCTTTGATATTTCGTCAGATCGATAGGTTTTCCATAGAGATCGGCTCTAATTTTTGGTGATGTTACCATTGATGTGCCAACCGAATCATAATTATCCATTCCATATTTTTTCAAAATCTCAATTGTATATTTAGATTGATTAATGAAAATTCCATGAGGGGATTGGTGTATTTGTAAACCAAGAAAATATTTTAGTTCTCCCATCATGGAAATTTCAAATTTTCTTTTCATGAGATTTTCAATTTTTTTGAAAGATTCGGATTAGTGGACCCGAAAATGATGTCGTCTACGTTAATCTGAACAATCAAAATGTCATTGTTGTATTTCGAGTAAACAATGTTGGATCAAAATTTCCTTTGGTGAAATTGTTTTTGATCAAGAAAGAAGTCAGTTCGTCATACCACGCTCTCAAAGCTTGCTTTAAACTATAGATTGTTGATCGGTTCCGAACCGTCAAGTTTATCACACAAGCTAACCACTTGTGAATGGTCAACCGTAATAAACTTCAAACAACTCAGAAACAATGAAATGAAGATCTAGAGGACAATTGTTTCCCAGGTGTTTAAGTCCAACTGGTGAAATGCTTGAATAGCCAAACGCTTAAGTAATGGGGTGATATTGAACAAGAAAGGGGTTATGATTGATACTAGATGACAAAGGAAAAATGAAAGAAAATTAAAAGATAAATTATATTAAATAAACGCTATCACTATTTTTAAATTTTGATTTTCCTGATTTTTCTTTTATAAATTTAAATTAAAAACTAATTTTAAACTTTTAAAACTAAATTAAAATACTAAAAATTATGAAAATAAAGAGGAAAATTGTGAAACTATTTTTCAAAAATCTACAATAACTAAAAAAACTTTTGAAAATTAAATTTGTATTTTTTGATTTATATTCTAATTTCTATGATTTAAAACTATTTAAAACTAATTAAATGGCTAAAACACAAATTTAATTAAGAAAAATCGGAAAAATTATTTTTTTGCTTTTATATTTTATCTTAATTTATGAAAATTGAAAACTTATTTTTTTGAAGTTTTAATTTATTTGCAATAAGGCTAATTAAAAGGCTTAAAACCGATTTGAATAGGAAAAATAGAAAACAGTGATGAAAAATTATGAAAATTTCAGGAAAAGTCTAAATTAATATTTTGAATCTAAGAAAAAATATAAAATATGGCTTATGTGTGAGAAATGGGAGTCGTAGTGAAACTGCTTGAATAAGCACTTCAAAATAAGCTAAAACACTCCTGAGTGTACCAAATTATCACAGGACCTAATTTATGCTAAAACTACTAGAAAGAAACCTTATTCAACTACTCTAAACCTATGGCAGGGATACAAGAATAAATTGTCAAATGCACTTAAAACCAAAATTTTCAACCCCAACTTGACCTAAAATAAGCTACTTGGATAAGCCGGGAAACCTAAAGCCGCTTTAGCAATCCAAACTAGACCTAGCTAGGGACTTGTAAACCATACAAGCTCTTATGCAGCTGTGAGAACTCTAGTTCACAATACCACCACATGACAGGTGCAGGGCAACAAGTGCCTAAAAGACAAGCTTGTAAAGAGCTTAAAATGATTACCAAAAATTGCAAAAAAATCACTTTTGAACACCCAACCAGTTGAAGTTACTTATCCCAAACTTACAAAGCTTTGAACCAGAATTGACTCCTCTAAAATCCATTAGGTTGGTGAAAAGCGGAAGTTTTCACTTTTGACTTTTAGAGCGAGAAATCAAAGTTGACTAAAATGAGATTTGAAACCAATTTATGAACTGATTTTGATGAATTATGATGAAATGAGATTAATGCAAGCTAACTTATCTATTTCTAATCCTATATGCTAAAGTTCACCGATTTAGACATTATGAGCACAAGAGAAGAATCAAAATGATTTTGACTTTTATGGTTCTAAGGTGCAAATTTATGACCAACTATGCTTAATGATGCTAAATAAAGATAATGCAACTTTAGACCTCCCTTGAACCCTAAACTCAGATTTATCCAATGATCCAAACACTACTTAAGCTAACTATTTTGCTAATTTAATCTGCAGAATCCTTGAAGCAATGCAATAAAACTTAATCTCAACTTATACTAACCTAATTAAACCTAAAATCGAGAAATAAAGCAAACTAATAACACAGATTCTACAAGTAAACTACTATGGCAAATTTATCTCAAAATAATGAAAAACAAGGTATAGATAGCTCTTACTCAAGTCCACCTTTATGGCTTTGCTTAAGTTCAATACAACCAATCACCAACACTTATTAAGCCAAATCAAACCCCGGTTAAGTCTGGACCACTCATTCAACCATGTGAACTTCATTTTGACTGATTTTGAGATTTGATTGTGATGAAAGTTAATGAGATATACACCTTCAATAAGCTATAAGAAGCTTAAAAGGCTTATACAATGTTAGCTAAGCTTATAGAAGCTTATAAGTACAATTAAAGTATTTTTTATTTATTTTTTTTTTCTACTATTTATCCTATTTTTTTTTGTATTTTTGAGTTTCTTAAATCAAATTACTTCAAATGACTTGAAAGCTTGAGAAAGCTTGTGAATGAGCTTAAATGAGCTTAAACAAACACTGAACAATAACTTTTAACAACTATAATTGGAATTGAGATTTTCAAAAAAACTTACATAAACGAAAAATAGACTTGAAATTAAGGATTAAGAAAGGTTTAAAATACAACATTATCATAATTCAACACTTGAAAGCTAAATGTTACAATGAAATTAAAAGAAATTAAAGTACATTACTAAACTAAAACTAAAAAAACTACTCTCCCACCTTCTCCTCTTTTCTTCTATTTATATGCAAAAGGCTTCCCTCTCTCAGGCAAATCCACTTCTTTTGGAGCCATTGGATGAGTTGGGTTGATATTGGCCGTTTGATGAATTTTGGCGGGAAAACTCTTTTAGCCAGTTGGGACAGGTTGAGTGCAAGGAGGGGGGAGCATTTAATGCTTTTTGTTGTTTGGTGTTGAGGAGGAGTGATAAGGTGTGGGAGTTGAGGCTAGGAGGTGAGAGGTGGCTGGTGGTTGCAGAGAGTGGAGTGGGAGTGGGTTGGAGGAAAAGGTGGGTTTGGTTAATAATTGACGGGCTTGAGGGTTGACCAGGTAAAAGTTTAGGTAACGGGTTGAGCTAGTAGTTAGGTAATGGACCGGGTATAGATGGATTGGGCTTGGTTTATTAAATGGATTTGATAGTGCTGACCAAGGATCTAAAATGGATGAAATGTTAGGGACCAATCTGGCCGAAATCGAGGGGACCACGGCGTGCTTAAAATGTAATCCAAGGGTTGGTTTGCCAATCTTCAAAATATAGGACCAAGCGCCAATCCAAAACTCTGGGGACTAAACTTGTAATTTCTCAAAACTTTTGAAATTTTTCACCAAAGGAATAATTATGACAACTTATGATTTCAAAAGGACCTTTGGTGACTTTTCTTTTAAAATAAGTTCTGAGGACTATTGCCAATTTTGAAAGTTGAGGGTGAAAGCGCCAATTATGCAAACAGCTTTCGTTTTCATCCATTTAAAAATTTTGCATAAAACATATAAAATGCAATTTTGGAATATTTTGATATTTTGATGCATTTCGAGTGTTTTTAAATGTTTTTGCTTGAATTTGACCAAAAATGATGAGTATTTACACACTCATCAATTGCCTTTTTGAGCTTGTAGACGTAGTCTGGATGTTCTATGTCTATGAAGCCTTCTAGCTGACTCACATACACTTCTTCTTTAAGAGATCCATTCAAGAACGCAGTCTTGATGTCTATCGATAACTCATGTTTTGTAGTTGCATAGGCTAAGAAGATCCCGCTGGTTCAAGTATTATCGCTAGCCTGAATGATTCTTCAAAATCTATTCCTTCTTCCCTTTTGTATCCTTGGCCACAAGCGAGCTTTATTGGAATTACAGGTGTATCTTCATCCTTTTGTTCTTCCATAACCATTTGAGATCAATGACTGGCATGTCAATTGGTGCTTGGGCGAATCCCAAGAGTCATGTAGATGGTATTGGAAGTTCCTTCTACATCGCTTCTATCCATGCGTTTTCTGCCATTGCCTCCTGAATGTTCTTTGGTTCTTTATTGCTTATGGAGCAAATGTAAATTCACAAGTCTCAGTCTATGGCAAGTAGGCGTCTCGTCTGAATTGGCCTTGAAGGTTCACCAATAACTTATTCAATTGGATGGTTTTGCCACGAGTGTAGAAGGATATGATGGGTTTTACGTTATCGAGTTAGATGGTTCTTGTAAGCTTAAAGATGATTCAGCTGATTCCGTAGCGAACGGGTTTTCGAATACATCTTCATCTAATGTTGCATCGTTTTGGTTTTGTGTAGGTGATGCAGGTTTTACTGACCAGGTCTTAATATTTATAGTGTCTCGCTATACCTATGGTCTACCTTAATGCACTAATGGGCTGGTAACCAGTCGTGTAGAGTGTAGTAAATGGTAAAGCCTAGGTCGTCCCAAGAGCTATGTGTGGCCGGATTATTACTAAGTCTAATTGTCCCAGAAAAATGGTTTTGATAGGGATTTAATAATTAAACTACTAATGCGAGAATATAAAATAAAAGAGATAAATGGATAAAGGAAATCAATAGAGGAATAGTGGTGCTAACCTAGTCAATCCTCCACGGCTAGTTATGTCTCACGTCTACCTACTTCCAATTACTTGGTGAATCAAATTCAGAGAGGACAACATTTGGTCAATTCGCCTAACCTATCGGCAAAGATGCCACCACAGGGAGAAATCAGGCGCCACCGTCATAAGTCCCGTTGTTCACGGTCCCCAAGCCGAGTCATTAAATACGCTACATGCTAGATTCTAAATAGTGAGTGCCCGACCATTAGGAACTTAGACACTACACCCCCAGTTCTTAAGTTCATCCAAACGATATGTGATCAGGTTGGTCAAATCGCACAAGTAGAAATTAAAATTCGTTAATTCATATCTTACCGCCCTGTCTCCCGGTCAAACCTTTAGGTTGGTTGGTCATATCTCCTAGGCAATTGGCCTCTATCGCCATTCAAAACTACCAAACCAAGGGTGACTAACAAAGAACTATGCATGCATACACTTAGAAATAATTGTACGGAAGTAAAGGTAAACGCAAAACAAAACAATTAAGGAATCATAACTAGGCTAGCACCAAAGGGTGCTTAACCGATCATATTAATCATGCAAATCAATTTAAAATTCAAAGGCAATGAAATACATGAATTGAAAGTAAAAGAAATATAAAACGCTAAAGCTTATCTTAATGGTGTGACTTCTCCGCGGAAACATTTCAGTATGCTTCCTAGACGCCAGAGCTTTTTTCCCACGTTCGAGTGTTGTGTGTGGAATGGGAAGCTTTGAAATGCTTTGGAATTGTGGGGTATTTATAGGCGGAGTCTAGGTTACGGCGTAACCATAGAGTTCGCCGTAACCTTCTATTTCTTCGTAAATGCACTAGATCACTAGTTTACAGTAACCTAATAAGTGGTTACGCGTGATCTTCAATAAACTCGGTTACGTTGTAAGTGATGCAATAGTTACGACGTAAGTATGCGGCGGAATCTCTTTGACCTAATGGGTTACGTGTAACCTTTGGGAAGAGTTAAGCGGCAACCGCAATAAGTTGATTTGGGTCACCAATAGTTACGGTAATGTGAAGACGAGGTTAGCCGTAACTTCTTCAAAATATGCATCTGTGATAAATATTTGTAATGTTTCCATTTCCGTGTCTCTTTGCTCTCAATGCTCGTAATTTACCCAGAAAGTGAAAAACAATGAAAACACAAATCCATATAAATGATATAAATAATGAGCATTATTAGTGGAAATTGACACTTAATATTGGACTATTTGATGTTATTAATATCCCCCACTTGAACTCTACTTGCCCTCAAGTAGACCTTATTCGAAAGATTCCTAAAAATATCTCCCCAAAACACAAAATAGGTTTACAAATCCCATATGCTAGAATAAAAAACAAAGCAGAACACCTCCGAAAAGGGAACAAACACTCAAATCTCTCAACTATTCTAAGTTTTAATTTCGGGGTGATCACTCAATCACCTGGTGCATCATGTATTCTATCATAAGCTTGGTGGTTACATAAATCTCCACCACTAGAGTTAAGGGCTAAACAATTCTCGAAGGCAATATGGGTAGACATGACAAAGGTTAAGGGGTAACTCGTCATTACTAACATGTCACGGAGAAGTGGACAAAATCAATACATGACCAAATCCATGGCCAAGACACCAAAGATTGCTCGTTGCATCACCTAGACATGCTTCATGACTAAAGGGTAGGGTAAGACATGGGATGTATAATTGGTGTAAAATGAAAACAAGGTGAGTCTAAATCTATAACCAAGTCATCACCACTTGCAGTCCAACAAAGTTCAAGCTTAGAAGTCTAGAGACGGATCATGAAATGCAAGGTAGATCGTCATTAGGGGGAGCGTCGATGAAGCATACTACCTTTTCTTCTTCTATTGCAAAACACCAACAATCTTCAAATTGGTGAGGTGGCCTCTCGATACTAATCAATAAAGCTCATACTACGATTGCTTATAACATCGCTACAATATCATAACTCAATCAACTTTTTCCTTTTTTTCTTTTTTTTGAATCATTATTTTTATTTTTTTTATTTTTTTCATCATAACATAATATCCCCCAGCAGAGATGAACAATGGGAATTGAGAGTCTTCAATGATCTTCATAAATGTTTATCGATGAAAGTGTGATTTCCAAACCTTTCCATTCGAACCTTGAACTTAGGCAAATGATGACTTCCCAATCATAAATAAAGACTACGGTGAGGCTAAGGTATATAGGTGTAAGAAACAATATATAGGGTTGACAAAATGAAAGGAATGGCTCGAAGAGGTGTATCTAGGGGTATCTTGCACTAATGGGAGTGCAACAAAAGAGGGTTTCACATGGGGAATCGAAAGTCGGTGACTAATCGATAGACTCACAATGGTAGTTGTTTGGGTGATAATCTCTAATATTGCCTTCTAAACGAAAAAGTCCAAATACATCGAGCTAACTCAACATACCTCGTCTATAGTCTCGAAATGATGCAAAGGCCAAGTTCTAAAGTTTACAAGATACCCAAGCACTCATAATTTGGTGGATTTGGGGTAAAATATTAGAAATGGATAAGGCTAATCTCACCATGTAATGTCAAGGGTTGTATGTGCACGGCTAAGGTCTAATCTAGTTAGGTTCGGAAAAACATGTCAAAATATTCAAAATGGCATAATTTTTCAAAATAAACTAGAAAAATGAGGGCGAAATAAAGTTTAAGAGATAATTCTACTCCATCCCCCCTTGGTGAATTTAAGTCCCTTTTGTACTAGGAATTAAAATAAAGGTGAAGAAAGGTAGAATTAGAGCTGAGAACTTCTCTGAAATTGCTCCAAAGAGAGAAGGCCCATGTGAAAGAACCGTGCCTTCATTTTAAGCATGTGAACAAACTTCAATCCAATCACAATCTGACAAGCATAATTCTAAAAGAAAAAATAAAATGAAAAACAAACCTAACTCACTTTCAGAGGAATCTTGGTTTGCATTGCTTGAATCAATAAGCCTTTCTTGTCCCAAGTGGATGAGTGAGAATCTCGAGGGTTACAGGGAACACACCCACAAAGTTCATTTAAAAACTAATGCAAGGTTCATGTTTTAAAATGAAAGAATTAAAGCAGAGAGGAGAGTACATTAGTAACTCCTCTAAAAGGTTATACGTGGCAGCCAAAACTGGTATGGTACTGAGCGAATAGTTCTGGCCAGAATGGTATTACATGAGTAGTGTAATGCTCAAGAATTCTGCGCTAAAAGTTTGGTTCTGCGTAATCACCAAGATGAGTTACGCCGTAAATGACTCTGTTCAATCATGGCTGAAGCAATTAGGTTCTCGTCTCAAAAATGGTTAGAAAACACAAACCCATGAGAAAGGAAATAAGAACAAAAGAAATGGATAATTCGGTTTGTCTCCCGAAGAGCACTTTTCTTTGATGAAGTCTTGTTAGACTCGAGTCGCGGGGCTCTATGGGGGTCTTTGAGCTTGCCCCACTTCTTCAATATCCTTCATCAAATTATGTCTCATCCATGTGAAGGCGGTTCCGGAGGTATTCAATGGTTTCGGTTCCGGACTTTACAAAATTTCTCTTGGGACCTAGGTGGTAGCAGTGAATTAGTGCCACCCCGACTATAATGAGTGGTCTTTTGTGGGATCCCCGTGGTTTGCACCTTCTTTGCTGTGTGGTAGCTTACATCCAGGATCAGTGAACTCCTCATTTCCTTAACTCATAATCTAGCATCCCTTGATATCATCGTCTTGAAGCCCTTGAACCATTCTTCATCGAGCAAATTCTCCACTAGAACGCGCTTGCATTCTTCTTTATCATTACTAACCCGCTCTATGTCATCGTTAATTGTTATTTTACTCGTGTTCTTGAGACTTTTGTCGTTTGAATTTTCTTGATCCATGTATTCCTTCTAAATCTTATCTTTGGTTAATCACGTCCCATACTTAATTTTACCCAACTCTCAAAAGAAGGTTGTCCATCCAAGGTAAACTCGTTCTCTCTCATCATTGGGGGGACCAAAAGAATTCATCTTTTCCTAATCTTTCGAGTTGCTTCCCCATTACACATATAAATAAGGGTTGCATGGCATGAAAAATTTGGGAGAGTTTACTTTTTTTACACCAGAATGATTTCGTAGTTCCTTGTTGTCGATTTCCTTGGTATCATAGTGCATATATCTTTATTAGTCTCTTCCTTTTGAATGCTCCGTAATCAATTTTTTTCATAAAGAAGATTTGGATTGATCTTAGCATCCCAAATTGATTTGCGTACAATCTTTAAAGGCCAAATTAAGAATTTATACTCTTTCCATCTTGAGGCATGTCCATTCTTCCTTTCTTTCATTCTCCTTCATTGCAATACTGTGGAAGGGATGCATGTAGCCATGCCCTTGTGGTTTCTTCATCATTGGCAAACAGTACGGTGGAGTGATAAGTGGCTCTTCTTCATCTTCAGGAGAGTTCCTGAGTTTTATTCGTCCATGTGAAAATTTTACCCATGTATGTATCCGATTCATGTGGCGAGATTCTTAATTCGTATGGTGTGGAAGTGCTCAGTATTCTTCACAACCAGGTTAACCATTTTGTCCAAACAAGTTCTGCTTACGTACTCATTAGGCATGTTATAAGTAACTTCGAGTCTGTTGAGGAAATCGTCCCTAAATTCGTATCATGACTGAACCTTTGAGTTATCATCGGAAAAATTACCTTACATTCCATATTTGGTTTAGATCCTTAGTTTATCGTTATTTCTCCTTACTTTTTCAATGAGCTTTATCACCATGGATTCAAGGTTTTTCAGAGTTGAGTCGTGTTTGGAAATGTTTTTGTCGGTGTTTTCAATTCCTTCAACCACTCATCTTGCTCCTTTGTCTTTAAGAACAATTTTCCGCTTTTATTAATTGTTTCTTCAAGGCCAGGCTTTCTTTCTCCTAAGGCCCACGGTTGTAATTTCCACGATAACCATTACTATTTCGATTATCACCGTAAAATGGTCGATTATCTCCATACTTAGCCTTTTTATTACCCTCTTCGGTCCATGTGAGGACAATTCTTCAATAAGATGTCCTCCTCCACACTTTCACAACCCACTTGAATGGCATGAACGACTTCCTCTCGAACTTAGTATATCTCGAGATTTTCAATTTTACTAGCGATTCTGCAATTCTGTCCAAAACTTCCATGTGGTTTCTTTTACTTTCACACCGTGTGCCATTTTTGAGAATGGTCCGCCATTTTTGAATAGCTTCAATTGCGATAGTAGAGTCATGTTCGATAGGTCCTGATAGTCAAACATCATCTTGTAGTTACATTTATTCCTTTGTAGAAAATATTGACCTTTTGCTGGTTATTTAGATCATTGGTATGACACTTATAAAGAAGATGGTTAGCGTCATTCAAGCTTGATACAGTTTAAATTGTCTTCTTGTTTGAAGTTATGGATCTCAAAATTGATTAGAAATCTTTGATGGCGGCAATATCTTTGAATAAGTGTTTCTTTAGTAGCGTAAGTATTAGCACCCGGCCGTCTTTCGAATCATCTTCATTTTGCTCCGGTAAGAGTCATTGGGAAAACCCTAAGCATATGACATCATGAGACCGCCCGGATCTGTTGAAAAGGCTCATGATGTATGGACATTTTCAACGTTTTCATGCTCGTCTTCGTTTATGTTTGGCAAAGGTTTTATTAAATTACTATCTTTTTTAAATTGGTTTGATTGGATGATGAAGAGTTTTATCATTTGTTGGTTTGATGGGAGATGATTCGGTTGAGGAAATTTCGTGTATAATACGAGCTCTTTTCATGGGTGGTTCTTTGGTGGATAAGTTACTACTTGGGTTTTTCTCATGATGAGATGATTTCAAGAGTTTGCAGAGAAATTTAGGATAAGAGTAATGACTATGGAGGTCCTAACAAGGTGGTTTATAAACTAAGAGATTTGGCAAGTGCATTTAAGCTTCAAGCCACTAGGATTCATTGGAATGTGATGATTGATATGCACAAGAGTCAACCAGGTTATCTTGATCTAGGAACTCATTTAAGATGAGATGGAGTGTTTGAGTTAGGAAGATGAGTTGAAATGTTGCTTTTAGCAAGATTTGACCTATCTTGTCATCCCGGGATCCCACGGTTCCCTCCTCAGAGGATCCATCTAGGCTAATCCTAGGGATCCGTTTCTCAGCAACTATGAAAGATTGGAAATGATGTTTCTAAGATCTAAGACCTATATTATCTTGAAGTGTTTCACTCCTTCTAAGTGTTTTAAATGAAGGGATGCTTGAGTACTTGAAGGTAATGAATGATGTAGCTAATGATTGTCTTTTGTGGAAGAATTTGGAACTTTCAAGAGTACCAATGGATGAATAATGATGACACTAAAGATTTAGAATGTCAATTGAAGCTAGATGATCCTAGAGATCGGGTTGTGTCTTAGGATAGTGTTTTGGAAAATATCCTAGAAGCTTTAAAATGAGAAAACTAGATTTTGATCAAATTTGATCAATTTGGAGGTGAGGATGATTTATGATCAATTTTGCCATAATTGAAAGATTTCTAAGACTAGATGTGAGGGATCAAGTAAAAAATAGAGGTTTGAGTTTAAGAAGCGAAGAGTAATGGATTAAAACGGCTTGGTAGAAGCTACATTTTAGAGTGTAACCTCGGTGAGTTATGTATGAATGGAAAAGATTAACCTATATTGATAAGGACTTAATTTGCCTTAGGACACTATGTTTAGCTTAGTGTTCTAAGAATGTTTTTGAAATACAATGCTTGTAATTGCATTTTTGTTGTGACGGATCCCGGTTCCCTAAGAGTAGGGATCCGCCTAGTGTAACTTTGGGATCCCCATCACTTGGCGGACCTTTACTAAAGGTATGCAATGATCTTGACAATGCATTATATTCCAAGATTAGTTTAAAGGATTTCTAAAACTAAGATATCAAATGTAAAATGTTTTATTTCATGAAGAAAATTAGATTACATTGATAAAACAAAGTACAAGAGATTTGATCCTATTTTGGAATACTATTGGTTTCCTTGGGTGTTTTCACTAGGAGGATCATTATGTGATTGATGAGTGTTGGTGGAATCAATAATGAAGAAAGTCTTCATGTGAGATATGTTTAGCGGTTCCATCATCTTGTTCACAAATCATAGCATGGACTTTGAAATGAGGATGGAAGTGCATAATATTATGATAGAGGCGTGTCAAGAATATTCCATAAGGGATGAGTTTATTCTTGGAGCCTTGAAGATTTGCAATTGGCACAGAAGAAGTAGGCGAGATTGTATGGTTGTTTGTTAGCAAAGCATAAACAATATGAGCACAACAAGCGGGAAGGATTTCTTTCCCCTAAGACTCCAAACATTTTCACGTAGGATGAGTGCAAGAGGCTTGTACTCTTCTCGGATATCCTTGTAAAGATAATGTTTGGATCGGAGTAATATGGTCGAGGTTTGCATATTATGCATTTAAATCTTCGAGGAGGGTATGTGAACAATATGGACTATTTTTCTTCAACGAAAGTGTGAAGAGAATCAAGAGACCAATCTTCGTGAAGGCACATTGTCCATGATTTGGAATCTGGAGGATGTGAGCGAAATGCCCAAGGGTTGAGATGAACTTTGGTTTTATATAAAACCAAAGAGATAGAAGCGATCCTCGCTACGAGCAGAAGTTCGACTTGACGGAAGAATTCCATTATGAACCTTGGACATATCTTCTCGTTGATTTCAAGAAGACATTCTAGTCCTATGGCTTGGAAGGAGGTATTGATACCTTCTTCGGGTATAGAGAGTGTCTACAATATCCTTCATGGAAGTGACGGTTTGAGATTAGAACCCACGGACATGATTTCCGGTGTGTTGGGTTCGAGAGATGTTCGGAGTGTAGGCGTAGTGGTGAATCAAACTCATATTCAAGCGTCATAGTTGAACCTATAGAAATGACAAGTTAATAAAAGGAGATGTTTGTGGTCAACTTATGATAATCTAATGTTTTACTAGATTTTTATTAACAATGGTTTTAACAAAGAAATACACTTAACTTACTTATGGTTTTGCCATAGGTGAAATTATTACTCTTAGAAAAGAGGTTTTTGATTTTCATGAAAACTTGCTTTTCCGTGGGGACGGATCCCACGGTTCCTTTTCAAAAAGGATCCGACTAGTATAACTTCCGGGATCCATTGGTTAAGTAATCATGAAACAATTTTATAGTTTTTATACCACGAAAAATATGTTTTATCCTACATTTTCCTTTAGCATGCATACATGACTTCTAATGTATCACGAAAGAAATGAAACATATAAATCAAAAGAAATGATAAACACACTATAACAAAACAACCTAGATAATCTAGATCATTAATAATATTGCATTTCAATACTAAGGATGATACAAAGGATTGGGTAAATGACTCCAATATAGATTAACAACACAAAGTAAATGTCTCCGTATGTGAACTTCATCATAGGGAACACAAGTGCGATAAGTGTTATGACGATGAGCACGAGTGTGATGTAAACCATGTTGATGAGGATCTTCTTGTTTGGTTGAGATGGAATGAGGAGGAAGATGAGGTTTTTTTAAGTGAGAGAATTTAAAATGATAAAAGTGAGGATTTGATAGAGTCGACAGTAGGAGTTTTAAAGAGGAAGGAGGAAATTAAGTATTTATGTTTTAATATTGAATTTAAAGGAAACAAAACATAAGTTTTATATACCACGATTTTAGACTGAAATAAAAACACGTATGTGAAAAAGGCTTCCTAATGAAGCTTCATGTAAAACATGTATAAGCACAAAAGATAATCATATAAATACCTAAATAGGTATACTTAATTATCAAGCAAAGTAAAAAGAAAATCGTACCTCTAGTACTTAGAGAATGTCTTTACAAATGACACAACAAATGTCACTTAGACGATTCCCGCTCCATTAAGATACCTTCTTAGAGGAATTATTCTTGTTACCAAGCGAATCCTAAAGCTTGGTGGGTATGAGCTTTGACTAATCAACATGACAAAGAAGATTAGTGCAATTAAAAAATAAATAAGAAAAATGTTGTTATCAAATCAACATCCAAACATATAGTTTTAAAAGACATGATGTTTGTTTTTATGAAAGACCTTCTGTAGTTTTCAATTGCGTGGATGTTATCAAGTTTTAAAGTACAATATACTTCAACAAACTTGGTAACTTTGCTCGATGCCAATTGTGGAAAACTAAAAGGGGTTTGAATAGTTTTGCCAATTAAATCTTCCTTTTAATCTATTTAGATCGACTTATGTCAATCTATTTGGATGTGTGTGTTGGATGTTGATAAACAAGCATATATAAGGTAAGTAATGAAAGATAGAGTAAAGCACAAAACCACAACGCAAGTATTTATAGTGGTTCGGATACAAGGTCACCTTCCTTTCCCTACTCCACTCCCAGTGCACCTACTCGAGTTAGAAATCACTACACCAATCTCCTTATGGCGGAGAAGCCTTCACAACGTCGCTTAACCTTTTAGGTACCAAAGCTAAATACCGAGTTCTTTCACACCAAGGCAGAACCACACCTAACACAGCATTAGCCCTACCCTTTATCTGATTGCTAGGCTAACCACGAGTTCTTTCACACCTTAGGAGAACTAATCCTTCACAGCGTTACCACCTTATTAGGTACTAGGCTAAGCACCTAGTTCCATTACAATGGAGGAACTACTACCACACTACACCAACGACTAATCCCAAAGGAGATCTACTCCTTTACAACATCATCAAGGATATCAATATCCTTGGATCTAATGATAGTCTATCTTGTACATCAAACACACCATATCGAATGTACATCTAAGGCACCTTTCACTAATGCCTTTGACTAGATCTACAAGACACCTTTCACTAATGTCTTGTATCTTCACTTCTAAGAACCTTTCACTAATGCTTCTTTGTCTTGACTTCTAAGCACCTTTCACTAATGCTTCTTTGTCTTGACTTCTAAGCACCTACCACAAGTGCTTTATACTATAGACGATAGATACCCTTCACTAATATCTTCGTCTTGACTCTTTAAGACATCTTTCACTAATGTCTTCAACACTACACTTCTTTGAAGAAAGAAAGGAATCATCAACAAGAGGACTTCAATAGCCTTGATGATGAGGAAGTATGGCAACTCATGGACTTGAGCTTGCTTGACTCCAAAGGTGGTGATCTTGCCTTTAAGAGGAACCTAAAAGATCACACAAAAACAAACTACAAACATAGATCTCTTGGATCTAAGGTTAGTGAGATTAAACTCAGGGGAGGAAGTATATTGGAAAGGGTTGAGAAACAATGAAGAAATGGCTCACTATTTATAGAGGAAAAATCTTACTGTTCCACGGATCACGGATCCCCACCTGAGGGATCCGGCTAGCACAAAAGCTAGGATCCGTGGTCCGCTCCTCTTTGCCCATGGGTATTTTTGGTTATGGGTCATGGGTCATGGGTCATGGGTTATGGGTTGATCCATGGTTTTCTTTCTAGATACAATGAACTTGGTTAAGTGGTATATATAAAACCATGGGTTATGGGTCAAAACCATTTGCTAGTATTTTACCCATTTAGTATATACTTGTATTTACCCATTTTAGCATACACTTAGTTTTACCCATTTTAGTATACTTAGTTTAAGTATATGTTTTAACCCAATATGTAAACACTAGTTGTTGTACATATGTATCTAAATCATAAAATCACTTATACTTATTTTAGTGTTTTATGTAAGCCTTATCAAAATGTTAGAAAACTATTAACTCAAACTATTTACTTACTCTATTTGTTTCGTTAAAATGATTTTACTTTTGTTATCGACAAAACATTAGAAGATCGTAAAATATAAATAAACGTTTTTACGGCTTATTTGTATTAACAGTAACTTCTTCAAAATAGGCATACTGTGATAAATCTTTAGTAATGTTCCATTTCATCATCTCTTTAGCTCCAATATGTAAATTTACCCTGAAAGTGAAAAACAATGAAAAACAAGCGTAAATCCATATAAATGATATAAATAACGAGCATTATTGGGAGAAATTGACACTTAATATTCAGGACTATTTGATTTTATCAGTAGGTTCTTCTGGAAATCACGTATTTTGGTTTCGCTCATCAATTGTTGGCAGAACGGTTTCAAGAATTGGAGTTGTTGGAGTAGATGTAGATAATGTTGATGGAGTTGGTGCATTGGTTTCGACTGTGGTAGATGCATCTTCTATTGGTGGTGGTGGTTGTTGGTTTTGAGCGGGTGCAGCGGAATGATGGTTTGATGCATTTTGTCAGTTCCACTAAATATTCAACTGAACATGCTCAAGTAATTCTCCCATTCTTGTTCTGAAGGTTTATCAAAAGAAGTTGATGGAGCTCTTTGAGGTACGAGTCCTGAACGGATGTGTCCAAAAGTTTGTTGGTTAGGTGCGGGTCCTTTTTTGTTTCGATTAGAAGCCATCGGGTTAAGCGCCGGTTCTAGAGCGAGTCTCTCATAAGCCATTTGTGAAATTTCATCAAAATTCACATTCATCGTCTCCATTAAATTCTTAGTTCTTCTATTATACACCCGAAATGCCCTCGAGTTATCTGAGTATCCAATAAAGATTCCAATATCACCTTTAGCTTTCAATTTTCCTAGATCATCTCTGTCGTTCGTCGGATAGCACAAAGCGCCAAACACGTGAAGGTAAGAGATATCAGGTTTTCTGTTGTTTACTAGTTCATATGGGGTTTTATTGAATCTTGGATGGATTAGGGATCGGTTCTGAGTGAAACAAGCAGTGGCTACAGCATCAATCCATAAAAATAACGGTGCACTAGAATAAATTTGCATTGTGCCAGCAGCTTCCACAAGAGTGCGATTTCTTCTTTCAACTACCATATTCTGCTGTGGAGTTCTTACAACTGATATCTCTTGGTAATCACAGTTGGACGATGTCTATTGCCATGTCATCTGTTTCGATATGCTTCTTATCCTCTTCATTGCATTTTGATTCATATTGATCACGAAAATATGGTGGAACGCGAGGTGTTGCATCACGATTTCCAGGGTCTTGGATTTGTCGTGGCTTGAAGGGTCCATACTTAATGGATTGTATCATGAGTTTTCCATTAGTTTGGTTTGATGTAGCGGAGCATACGACTTGTCTATTGAAGATATCCACCTTTTTCCAGCATAGGAGGACGGTTTTCAGAACCGGCTGCATGAATGTCTTGTTGATTTGCCATTGATGAAGGTATTTGTTATAAATTTGATGTAGGATCGATTCAACAATAAAGGAGTTGTGTTTGATGAAGATTAAGCACGGTTGTTGTAGTGAAAATTTGGTCTGAAAACTTAAAAACCTCAATAACCTCTGTTCGGAGCGCCAATTCAGCTTGACGTTCTCCTCGTTCTGACGGTCGTTTTGATGGGTAGATCGCTGAAAACGGAGTTACGGTTCAAAAGTTATGACCGTTTAAAGTTTTGATGAAAATCTTGTCCAAATTCATAAAACCTTAGTCGTAAAATTAGGTGCTTAGTCGTTAACTTGGTCCTTACTCGTAAGATTTGAATCTTATTCTTAAAAAATGGCCTTACTCGTAAGATTTATGTCTTATTCGTAAAAACTGGCCTTACTCGTAAGATTTATCGCTTATTCGTAAAAACTGTCCTTATTCGTAAGATATGAATCTTATTCGTAAAGAAGGTTCGTACTCGTAAGAAATGAATCGTATTCGTAAAGTAGGTTCTTACTCGTAAGAAATAAATCTTATTCGTAAACATTGTCCTTACTCGTAAGAAATGGATCTTATTCGTAAAAATTGCTTACTCGTAAGAATCACAATCATATTTACTAACTTGTCCAAGCTAGCGAGATTTCACAAGTCGAATTATTCCACAAACTTATCCAAGCTAGGGAAGTACCGAGTAATCGATGTTGCATGAAGAATCTTCACCAGGAGCTTATTTGTAAACCTTATTCGTAAAGTTCACTTCTTACTAATAAGCTTATTCGTAAGATCATGGTTTTGACTTTCCTTATTTGTAAAATAAGGGTTTTGACTTTCTTACTTGTAAACCTTATTTGTAACGGCCTAGATTTTTGCAAAACATGATTTTTCACCCAAAAACACGATTCCAAATGATTTCTTTTGCACAAACTTCTTCTAAAACACTTAAAGATCAATAAAAACAACAACTCTAACGTAGAAAATACGTAAAAATCAAAACTTTAAGCAAAAAGCTCACGTTTTTATATAAAAAACCCAACTTTTAAGTAACGTTTCAACAAAAAACGAAACACAAACACTCCTAAATCATTGTTTGGCGATTGATACCAATTATAGGACCTTGAATATATCAACTATATCACGTTTATAACCCGATTATGGTATGGTGAATTGATGTAAATGCGTATGAAACAAGAGAGAAAGATGAAAAGAAAGAACTTGTATTTCATAAACAAAACACACACTTACACACTCAAGCACACACCTCAAATGTGTCATTTGAGGTGTATTTATACTACATGCAGAATGCCCTAAAGTCTTGGCCATGGGCCTCGTTTGGGCTTGGATTTGATTAGGTTGGATTATAAATAATAAGAGACTAGCTTAACATAACTAATAACCTATTAGCTTAGCCCAATCGACGAGCCCATTGACTATTCTATTACAATATCTAACACACGTTACAAAGTTCCTCAACGTGAATGGCCATCACTTTCTATCTATTTCTATTAAGGCTAACATATTCCAACGGCTACGGTTGTTGTTGTTGTACATAACAAAAGGGTGCAAAATTTAAATGTGATATATGAATATTTCATATGTTTAGTGGGTCCAAAAATACTTAAAAGGACCCAAATTTACATGAAGAAAAAAAACCAACCCGTATCTACAAGCATTATTAAAATATAACCATTTGTGCAAAAAAACACTAAACACCCCATTCTCCTACTTAAGTGGGAGAAACCGTCGATGTTTGTGGTTTTTTTAGGAGATGACTTAGAGGTTAAGTAGGAGAACTAGACGTTTGAGGTATCTGTGGTTAACATATAAAGGAGTAAACTTCAAAATATATATCTGTGGTTTGCCAAGTTTCACAGTTTACATTTCTATCACAAAAGTTGAGACATCTCCATTTCTTTGTCAATAAACGTTAGACAATATACATCCCTAGGGATGAACGACGCAAACTTTGTTTCCGTTATCTTCTAACGTGGTACTAACATGAGGGGTATTTTCATGTTTTTTTCTTGTAACAAAGATGCATTTTGTAGTTTATTTTTATTTTTTATAATTATTATTAATATTATATTATATTATTTTATTTTTAATAATAATATTATTATTATTAATTTTTTTTTAAATTCTAAATTTTTATATTTAATTTTTATTATTGTTTTATGGATAAGAATTCTCTTATGTTCATTTGACCAAATGATGTAGATGGCCCAACTTTTCTGACATGGATATACACAGTGAAATTTGGCAAACTACAAGAATGTAGTTTGGAGTTTACTCTATATAATGGCTATAATTTAAACAAAACATGTTTTTATTGAAAGGAAAATGATTAAATAATGTCACATCGTAACTCACTGTAATGACACACACAATAGAAGTTTTTAAAAGTTTACGATATATACTATGTAGAATAAAAAAGAAAAAGTTGAACACAAAAGAAAATATAATGATTAGTTGGATACATTGGCATCTACTATGGTTGGTTTATGAAAAGGTCTAAGAAAGATGAAAAAGTTTATGTTTATTTCAACAATAGTGGACACTCATTTTATGTCTATGTGGCATGAAGAGGTCCTAATTCTTGAACCTCTTTATAAATTTAATACATTTAATGCATTTGTTAAAAAAAACATTTTATGAATTTGTAAAGGTTTATACTATAGTGAATATAGGTTTATAAAATTGAAAGGTCTAAAATTTATTTTTGTATTAATGTAAAAAAGTTTATCATAGCGGATGTTCTAAATAATTATCCAAAGTAAAATAGCTAAAATTAATACTCCGTAACAAAATACTCCGTAATATTCAAGGAGAAAACTAAACATTCTAGGAAAGTTCATTACTCTAAATAAAAAATATTTTTATAGAAATGAAACGACAACATATGTGAAGATGCTACAGTAAATGTTAAAGTTTTTGTACTTTCTTTTTTTGAACTAAAGTAGTTGTTCATAGTCGTGTTGTCATTTATTATGAGTTGACTAAAATTGACACTTCAGTGTGAAAATGGTGCAACATTTTGACAGTAGCTTTACATGACCTTCTTCTTCTTCAATCTCAACAGTCAATATCACCATTGGAGCTCTCTACAAACCTCATTCTTGCATATCCTTTTTACTGTCTGTTTTTGGTAAGTTTTTTTTTAACCATTTATTTTGTTGGTTGATATGATCGATCTAGTAAAACCCTAAATTTGTGGGTGTTTGGATATTTTATATCCATTTTAAAAGGTAGCTTATTAGCTTATGCATTATCAAAACACAATGAGCATGCAGGTTTAGCACTGCTCATTTTAAGCATATCCAATGGGGAGGTCAATAAAGGTTTGAAAATAGGTTAAAGATGGGTTAATGCATAGTAGTGAAAGCTTAAAGATGACTTATTTAAGCAATAGGTTGAGATTATATTGCTCAACCTATTGATATTTTGGTATGTGAGAGATGATTATAGGTTGAGATTTGGTTAAAAAGTTTTTTAGCATCGGAGCAATAAGTTGATAAACAGGTTGAAAATTTTAAGTACTTATTGCATTGAAGATGCTCTTAGTTAAGCAGTTTGCTACATTATTAATTTTAAGCTAATAAGCGTTGTTTTTTTTTTTTTTTTTTTACATTAACGGGCTTTGTATTATTACAATTTTAATTAGGCTATGATTATAGGACACTATGTGCTGACATCATTAATACAACACTTTATGTAAGGTTCTTAGCTAGGCAACATTTTCCAATATCAATTATTTGTCTTTTGAATTTGAATTTCAAATTCCTACTTTGTATCTTTTTACCCACTTGATTATTTTCGGGTCATAGATCATACAACAGGTACTTATAGTTATCACTTAACAGTTTTGGTTTTTTTAAGAATCCTGAGTTTGTTACATGATTTATTTATTATTAATTAATAATTATATGCTCTAACTAACCTTATGATTTTAATTTTGATGTTTCAGGTTTCATATAAACTTACACCTCAATATATAGGAAGAAAAGGGAGATCATCTTTGATAAGAATATATCATCAAAGCCCCAAAACTCCTCCGAAAGGTAATATATGTTACGTTAAACACTTTCCCTTGGATAAACTCTACAAATATTTACTCATGTTGTGGATGTGATATGTTACGTGTATTTTCAGTGGTAACCATTGTTAAATTGTGAGATATCTTTTGTTTAGTTTTTGTGTTACAATGTGGATTCGAGGCTTGATTTTCTAAGTGGTTATGATTTTTGTGTTTCTATCTGTTTTTATTTTCATTTGGTTGTTGGATGTTTATTTGCAAATGCGCGGTGAGCAATATGAGTCTAGATGTTTATTTCATGGAGGTTCGTCTGTTGGAATGGTTTATTCAATCAAATGCCTCACTGATGAAACAACACTAACCTTTGGCCTTCTTAAAACTTTAGAACCTGGTATATTTTCCTTAGATGTTTACACCGTCTCATTCTCTTAAGAGCAAAAGCTTTTTATATATCTAGGAACAAGAGCTTGATGAGGACGTCCAATGTTTTTTGCCTCATGTAGTCTTCTTAAGTGTCATTGCGCTTCTCACGAAAGCAAAACTTGATTACTTTATAAGCACTTCTAGAAATCTTGACTTCTGGTTTGGAACCGTAGCTTAAGTAAACATCTAGTGTTAAGGAGCTTATCAACCGTAACTTAAGTAAGCTATTGAAAGACTTAACAAACAATTGGTTGTGTTTTGGTAAGGCGTTAAGCTCGTAAGCTGTTTAATTAAGCTCCCCCCAAACATTCCAAAAACCTTAAGCAATACCATTAATCCACTCTTTGTAAAAAGTAACTAATACTCACCTTTTGACAAATGTGGCTAAAAACATAAACTAGTACTACCTTTTAACAAATTGTGCTTTACATTGTTTGCGTTTTTTAATATCTTATGTTTTATTGGTTAGGTCACTAAACGTACATGTTAGTATGAGTAGGTGACTGCACATTATTAAACTTAATCAAATCGTTAGGATAATCAGGTATACAAAACCTAAGAAAAAAGTTCATTACACAAACTGTTCAGAAAAGGGGGGATTACATTATACATATATAGATTTCTCGTACTTGTTCCAACGAACGTTAATATACTCGTTTCTTAACAGGTTATCTCAAGTAAGAGACCATTTTCCGGCAGTATTGGGTTACTTATTTGGTTTGTCGTTTTCAATGGAGACAAATACGTCAAGTATGATTTATCTAAATGGTTGTAACTATAAATTATGGAAATGTAAGATGGAGGATCTTCTTTATCTTAACGGACTTCATCAACCAGTTTTTTGTTCTGAAAAACCAGAATGCCAGAATGAAGAAGAATGGAGCTTGTTACACCGTAGAGTATGCGCATACATTCGACAATGTGTTAATGACACTGTATTAAATCATGTTTGTGAAGAAGTAAATGCCCGTACTTTATGGAATAAGCTTGAGCAGCTGTATGCCCAAAAGGCGTGTAATGATAAACTGTTTCTGATCAAACAATTGAAGGGTTTGAGTTACCGTGATGGAACTGCAATGTCGGATCACTTGATTGCTTTTCAGGGAATCATGAACGAGCTTCATGAAATTGGAATAAAATTTGAGGAAGAGGTTCAAGTATTGTTGTTTCTTAGTAGTTTACCGGATTCATGGGAAACATTTAGAACATCGTTAGTGAATTCGGCATTAGATGGTGTTATTTCAATAGAGGTGGTTAGAAATAGTGTTTTAGATGAGGAGATGAAAAGAAAGCTAAAAGATAATGATAGGAAAAACGATGATGAAATAAAGGAAGATTGTGTTGTTACCGACATGGAAGTCCCATATAATCCTCTTACTGAAGTGCAAGGCGCTAAAAGCCTAATGGTTGCTCTTGGCGATTCAACAAATGCTGAAGTAAGTGTTGACTTACAGCTATGATCATTTCTATTGTTTTGTGCTTGAGTTCATCGTTTTGTTTGATATATTCCTTTAGATTGCCAAAACAAAGCACTAATTGACCATTACCTATTTTGTGCTGCTAAATGCTAGACGTGGCACTGTGGACTTGATTTTTGGTGAAGGTCAAAATGAGCAACATTCGTATTCTCCTAAGATAATCATTTTTAACTAGTTCTACCCGTTAGAGATAAAACATAACCTGAGTCAAATTTGGACGTGTTTTATCTCAAACATTGATTTTAGGTCGGTGAAAATAGACTACTTTTGCTTAGGAGTGTTGATTAATTTTGTTTATCTATATAACGGGTACATGTCAAAGAGGTCAAACTGTTTTGACTTGTTTGTGATAAAGAAAACCATATTGACCCATTATTAATAAGAAATGGGTTAATATTGCCAACTCGAGTTTGTATATTTCTATACAAAGATGCACACTGTCTCTAAACTAAGATTACTTTTGTGACAGTCACATTTTGGTCAATTTCACCTTACATTGCTGCTCAGGCCATATTCGTTTAGTTATTATGCTTTTTTTTTTCGTGAACAGACTTCAGACGTTTTGTATCATGAAGCAGTGGATATTCCTCTTCCTGAACTGCAACACCTCAAAACCCTTGAGGTTGCTTTTCATCATGCAACAACAAATGAGGTGAGTGTTGACTTATAGCTATACTCGTTTTGCTTTTATGTTTGACATTCCCATTTTGTTTTCCTCTTGACTATTGTTAGGTAGTCATACACACCATTAGATTGCCAAAACAAAGCACTGTGGGAGATGTGATCAATTACCTCAAAACAAAGGTAAGTACGGAAACTTTACGTGTTTCTAACTGACCAATACCTATTCTTCGTTGCTAAATGCTTGAGGTGGCAGTGTGAACGGGTTGAGTGATGGGTAATAGTTATGGCACGGGTTAAAATTCTGTTAAGCTTTTGCTAGTATTAGAGTGTTAATTAAAACTAAAAAAGTCTGCTATGTCACTAATAGTCTAATATATTGAATACAACGATTTAGAGGCTGTATGCAATATTATATTACTTTGAAAACTTTCGAACCGTTTCATTTTTAAGCTAATTTTCTTGAGCTCACCCGTTTGACCCAATAGAGATTAAACATTTAAACATAACCAGAATAGACCCATTCGCAAGTAAACAGTCATAATATCCACCTCTACCAAACTATTGATAAAGTAACAAAATCATGTATTTTTTTGTCAATGTATCGTGCAACAGGTTGAGTTGTCTCATGAAGATGCAGAGCTTCGATTACTTGAGACTGGTAACAGCATCATTTACCAGGTATTGAACTTATGATATTTCTTTGCCATAAGTTGACTCTACCTTTTAGTTGCAAATTTTTCATTTTCTTAAATTTGCTTACCAAGCTTATAAATATTTGAACGATATTCGTAACTAGTAAAGTCTTTTACAAATTTTATTCTAGTATTAAGTATTACCACAGTGGCCAATCACCAGTGCATGTAATTGTGGCCTCATTTCATCGTACATAGGTTTTCCCTCTTAATCAAGAAATTGAGAATATCAACGATCAATACCGGACGTTACGTGCTGAGGAGGTATGCTTTAAATGCTAATATATTATACCAAATTGTTTGTAAATTTTGTCATATAGGTTTTAAGACTATGCTTTTATATCATAGATTCCAGAAGAGCAAAAGGATTTGGGTCCTCAGCATCGTCTGATTCACGTTTATCATTTTACAAAAGAACTGTATGAGGGCCAATTGGTATGTATTATAGAATTTACTAGGATGTTTATTATGTGTTACCTTGTCCTTTTGATCGTAATTATGAACTAAATGTCGCAATTTCAAGTTTCGGCGCACATACTTATGATTAGGTCAATATGGGTTGTGTTGCGCTGTATTTTTAATGCGTCAAAGCATTAAATTGAGCTGAATGAGTCAAATTGGTTATACAGGATTAAAGTCTTTATAGAACCTACTTCTTTTCTGACAAAAATCAAACGAATATTCCGATAATACTGTTTTGGTAATCGCGATTAACGTATTAGTGTTTTTTAAGAGAAGTAAAGTAATCGTCAAAAGGTATTTTTGGGACTATCCGACCTGCCTGTTTCAAAAATGACCCACTTTGACCTGTTATGTGAGTTGCTGTTATCATTACCTCATACATCATTCCCCAAGTAATAACATAAGTATATTAACTTTGTACTAATAGCAAGTAGATAACTTCGGGGAACCATTTATCTTTGTCATTCGAGACGATGAAACATTAGCTGAAATAAGATTACGCATTCAGAAGAAACTACAAGTTCCAGATGAGGAGTTTTCCAAGGTATGTTCACGATTACGTTTTCCTACCATATATTTTTTTTCTTTCTTCTAGTTTCGCTTTACCACTCTCACATTTTGCTGCATATAAACCATAATGTGTTATGTATCAGTGGAAGTTTGCATTTGTATCTATGGGCAATCCTAGATACCTTCAAGATTCTGATGTTGTCTCCACCCGTTTTGAGGTTATAAGAAAAACAATTCTATTTATATACATATATATATATTCTATGAGCAAGTTATTGATATATTCTGGTTTATGCTTTTGGTTTTAGAATAGTGATGTTTATGGTGCTTGGGAAGAGTACTTGGGTTTGGAGCACTTATACAATGCACTCAAATGGTCATATGATGCAAATGATGATGTCGGGTGCTTTCAATCGCCGAAAAAAGAGTTCACAGCTGACTTGTAAGTGTCAAACACGCTATTTTAAGTATAAAAAATGACCAAGAAATGTTATATGCATATATGATCACAATGTAAAAGAAGTCTCTTTGGCAGTGTTCGATAATACTAGGCCAAATTGGGCTTACTTTTTTGTTAATGTGTTTTGGTTTGATTTGGAGAAAACAACTTACAGAAACGGTCGAAATGGGCTTCTAATAGGAACATGCATAAGAATTTGTGGGTCAAAACAGATTTATATAATGGATGATTTACTTGAAATTTGCCTTTTTATATATCAATAGTCATAAAATTTATAATGAAAACAAATAACTATGACTGGTCAGCCTAGCTCGGCCCTGTTTGACATGTTTCTTTGTAATGACCCGTTTTGTACCATCACCTGACCCACCGATTTGTTCTCCACCTCTATGAATATAAAAGCTCATACATTTTAGATAAGAAAACATGAGAATTCACCAAGGAAACTAAAAAATCTATTGGTTTATGCAGATGTGAGAAAGCGGTTATAATCTACAACTAGCTAAAAGTGACAATTAGTATCTCAAGTGTTGCCCCTTTAGTTCAGTGAGCTCGCTGCACCAAAAGTTTCGATTTAACTGTTAGTGAAAATTTATTGCAAGCTAACTATAACTTTAGTTGCAGTATTAAATAGTTTCAGTCTTGAACCCAGCTAAGCATTGCTTATTTATCCTTACGCCGGATGTGCAACTCTTTGTTGACAGAGGTATCTATGTAATGTACTTGCAAGTTATATTAGTGACGCGAAAAATATGTAATGCTTGTTTATAATTTTGTTGCTAACAAAGAGGTTATCCTTGCACGTTACGGCGGGGTTTAAAAAGTATATTTATTTGATATCAAGGTTATAAACAGCGCGAGGCGTGACGTGGCGGCATGATCAAGCATCACGCCTTTGCGGCTAAGGCAAAGCTTTTGCGTTTATAAAGCGTGACATAAGGCGGCACAAAGTATGAAAGTATTTATATATTCATATCATAACTCATGTATATCGAGTTTATAAAAACATGTGACATAAAGCGGCGTGACGACATGGCGTGACGGCATGATCAAGCCTCACGCCTTTGCGAGGTCTTTGCGAGCCTTTTAGAACAGCGGATGTCTTTAACCTACAAAAATATTATAACTTTACATATTGTTGTCTTGAATGCTTTTGTGTCATGGTAACTCCGGAGCTCAAAAAGTTAATCTTCAAGTCTATAAAAATAAAATATTGGTCATCATCATCTCTATTCATTATCCAATCTCGTGTAAAGAATCGAACTATCAACCTCTTTTGGTTTCTTTTATTTTCGGCGCAAATCTTGTTCTATCTTAAAACATTATGAAATTACGTCTCATGCTAAAAGACCCAAAAGAAAAGAAGAAAAGAAAAACAATGTTTGCATTACGTTGGAGTTCTGAACATGCATCTATCTATTTGACGTGCATATACAATTAATAATTATATCGGTTTCGTATTTAGGTATAAAAATCTTACAAATTTACATGTTATAGTTAGTCTTATAGGTTATAATTAAAAATTCAAAATATCTCATTTAAAGTGTTAGGCTGCCCCAGAAGAGCCCCAATCCCCCTCATTTTCCCTGCCACGTCAGCTTTCTCTCTCCAACGACCTTCAGGCGATTAGGTGCCCCAGTAAGGGCGACCAAGTTCATTTTTTTTTTTTTTTTAAATACTTTTAACACAAACTAAAAAAATCAATTACCATGCATGAGTCATTTGTATACTTACACGTTGCATACATGCATGGTTTCCAGTTGTGGTGATCATTTTTTTTTTTTAATGAATACAGTTGCATGAGTCATATGTATACTTACACGTTGCATGGTTTCCACTACATTTCCTGCACCTTTTAAAGAATCATGGAAGCCAATACAGCAACACTTGCACTTTAAATTGCTATATAAGAGGGAGCATATTTTTGCTTTGTTAACGATCGTCCACACGATCGATAGGAAGCCAAGTTTTTTTTTTTTGCTGGCGATCGATCGCCTCCACAGCAAGGGGATCGAGATGAAATCGATCGCCCTATGCACTCGATCGATAGACGATTACTCCTACTGCATTCAGCCTTAGAACTAATATTTAAGATGTTTTACAATTAATTTTATAAAATTGAATTCAAGATTAGTCTGCTTTTAAATATTTTAGACTTGACTGTAAAATTTATTAACCAATGTATATTTACATTTGAGTTCAAAGGTAACAAAAGCTCCAAAATCATTTCATATTTTTGTTTTATTATATAAATTTATCTGATTCAACTTTGACAAAAATTGGTTATAGTTTTGACTTTTATTAGCTATTGATAGAGCTCAATTTTGTCACGTGCAAAAATTTAATTTGTCTAAATTGGTCCCTTATATGTAACAACATTTTTATTTTTAATTTTTTTAATAAAATAATAAACTAGTTTTAGATTCCCCACACACGAAAGGCTTTGATATAAGTCGCACTAACCAAGTTTTAACATAAGTTAAATTAATTGGGTTTGTCATAGTGTGATCTTTGATCTACTTATTTGATTGTCTACTAAATAAAAACATTATAAATTGCAACAATAACAATAAATGTTTCTTTTAAAATAGAAAGTTTATGGTGTATTTGCTATATAAAATTTATGGTTATATATATATATATATATTTAAAAGTTTTGAGCTTACATGTGAATTCTTTTAACCAATCAAATTATAATGGTATTTTAATTTAACATTTTAAGTTTAATTTATTATCCCCCATTTTGTAAGTTTCTTTATTGTTAACCTACATCAATAGTTATATTTTGTAAGGATCCCAAACAATCATATATCAATCACACAAACATAGAAACCTAGGCATTTTAGAAACAGCGATAGAGGGTGAGGTGAATATCTATGTGTATTATCTCGCTAGAACAAATGATCTCTCTCTCTCTCTCACACTAATATCCACACCCCTAAAGTGATGTATACACCTCCTTTTTATGCATGAAAAGGGGGTGTGTTGGGATATGATGGGCTTGGGAATCGATTGGACTTGGTTTGGACTAATAAGATAACTTAGCTTACATAACATTGAACCTATTAGCTTAACTAACTATGACAATGTCCAATAAGCCCATTGCTAACTATTACAAACTTTATCACAAGTTACAAGGTTCATATTTAGAGTAAATTCAGTCGTTCGTCCTTGAGGTTTGGTCATAATAACATCGCAAGTCCCTCGACTTTCATTTTTGCATGGTCGATCCTTATAATGAAGTTTCGTTACATCATTCGTCCTTATCAGTTACACCGTTCATCCATGCGGTTTGGCTTTAATAACATTGTTTCAGTTTATATAAGTTTGTTATGGCATAATAAGCGTATATAAGTTTTTGTGGTTTATTTTCAAAATAAGCCACAAACAAGAGCGAACCTAAGAGGGTTTTCGGGGGTTCATGGGATTCCAATAAATGTTTGCCGATTAATGTAAATTTTTGTTATAAATTTTGATTTATTTAAAATGAACTTGCTCGAAATTTTGTGTCACATAAATACAAGTTTTTTTTTTTTTTTTTTTTTGAACATAAGTTTTGTTTTTATTTAGTTCACTAATAATAGGTCTAGAGAAATACATGTAATTTTAACAAAATTGTGACATTAACTACAAACACTTATGAGAGGATTTTTTTTTTTTTTTTTTGGTGAATTAATTCTTATTTTATTTTTAATGAGGAAGTCCACAAAAATCTATCTTCAATTAAGTGGCTAATACACTTAATTTAGTAACTAACAACTAGGGATGAGCACTTTACCAGATTGGTTCCGAATTGGTGGTATCTTTTTTTTTGAGCATGAAAAGGAGGTACCGGTACCGTATCGAACAGGATTTTGATACCGAGATCAGCACCGGTACTCGGTACCGGAAAATCGATACTAATCCAGTTCTTCTCGTTTTTTGTTAAACCATTTTTTTTTAACTTTCTACGAAAAAAAAAAATCATTTTTAAGTGATTTCGAACAACGTGTCAAAACACGCAACAAACAATTAAATACACACGTCACCAAGATACTTATAAGAGTTAATTGCATTTTTGGTCCCTGTGGTATGACCAAATTGCATATTTGGTCCCTAAAACTTTGAAAGTGCACCAGAGGTCCCCATTTTCAAGTTTTCATTGCATGTTTAGTCCCTGATCAACATCAAATGTCTAAAATACCCTTGTCTTCTTCTTTTCTATTTTCTTTTCAGTCCATCTTTTCAGTTTCTTACATAAATGGACCTTGTGTCTTGCCATGTTTTACAGATTTAGTCTAATTTTCTTTTTATTATTTATTTAATTATTAATATTAGTATTATATTTTATATAAGTTTTCGCCTATTTTTATACGTCCGTTTTTCTTACATTTTTGTCGTTTTGTCTATATCGTTTTCGTCCATTATATACGTTTTCATTCGTTTATATCCGTTTTTATACATTTTCGTCTGTTTATATACGTTTTCGTCCATTTTTATATGTTTTCTTACGTTTTTATTAGTTTTTCTTACGTTACCATACGTTTTTATTCGTTTTAATACGTTTTAGTTCGTTCTTATCTGTTTTCATCCGTTTTCGTCCGTTTTTTTACGTTTTCATCCGTTTTCGTCCGTTTTTATACATTTTCGTCCGTTTTTACGTTTTCGTCTGTTTTTTATGTTTTCGTCCGTATTTATACGTTTTCGTCCGTTTTCTTCCATTTTCGTCCGGGTTTATACATTTTTTACCGTTTTTATACATTTTCGTCGTTTTTTTACGTTTCGTCTGTTTTTTTTATGTTTTCGTCCGTATTTATACGTTTTTTTACGTTTTCATCCGTTTTTACACGTTTTCGTTCATTTTTATACGTTTTCGTCCGTTTTTTTACTTTTTCATCCGTTCTTATACGTTTTCGTCAAATTTTTTTACGTTTTCGTCCGTTTTTATACATTTTTGTCCTATTTACGTTTTCATCTATTTTTTTACGTTTTCATCCGTTTTTTACATTTTCGTCTGTTTTTATACGTTTTCGTCCTTTTTTTTACATTTTTATCCGTTCTTATACGTTTTCATCTATTTTTTTTGCATTTTCATCAATTTTTTTCATTTTCATCTGTTTATATACGTTGTCGTCCGTTTTTATACGTTTTCGTCTCTTTTTTTTTGTGCATTTTCATCAATTTTTTTTTCCATTTTCATCCGTTCTTATACATTTTCGTCCGTTTTTATACGTTTTCGTCTTTTTTTTTACATTTTTATCTATTCTTATACGAAAACGTATAAAATCAGAAGAAAATGTAAAAAAACAGACGAAAATGTACTGAAAAGGATGAAAACTAAAAAACGGACGAAAATGTATAAAAACAGACGAAAACATAAAAAACGGACGAAAACGCATAAAACGTAAAAGCAGACGAAAACGTATAAAAACGGACGAAAATGTAAAAAACGGACGAAAACGTAAAAACAGATGAAAACGTAAAAAAATGAACGAAAATGTATAAAACGGACGAAAACGAATGAAAACGTAAAAAACGGACGAACATGAAAAAAAAGAAAAAATCGGACGAAACGGATGTAAATGTAAAAAAACAGACAAAAACTTATAAAAACGGGCAAAAACGTAAAAAAAACGGACGAAAACGTAAAAAACAGACGAAAACGGGTGAAAACGTAAAAAAATGATGAAAACGTATAAAAACGGACGAAAACGTAAAAAAAACAGACGAAAACGTAAAAAAAGGATGGAAACGTGTAAAAATGGACAAAAACGTATAAATACTTAAGAAAACGTATAAAAACGGGCGAAAACGTATATAAACAGTGGAAAACATATAAAAACGGACGAAAACATATAAGAACTAACTAAAATGTATTAAAACGAATAAAAACGTATGGTAACGTAAGAAAAACTAATAAAAACGTAAGAAAAACGTATAAAAATTGACGAAAACGTATATAAACAGACGAAAATGTATAAAAACAGATGAAAACGGATATAAACGAATGAAAACGTATAAAAACGGATAAACACGTATGAAAACGTAAGAAACATATAAAAACGGAAGAAAACGTATAAAAATGGACAAAAACGTATATAAACGGCCGAAAACGGATGAAAACAGACGAAAACGTATATAAATGGACGAAAACGTAAAAATAAGGACGAAAACGGACAAAAATGTAAGAAAAACGGACGTATAAAAATAGGCGAAAACTTGTAAAAAATATAATACTAATATTAATAGTTGAATAAAGAATAAAAAGAAAATTAGACTAAATCTGTAAAACATGGCAAGACACAAGGACGATTTACGTAAGAAACTGAAAAGATTGACTGAAAAGAAAATGGGAAAGAAGAAGACAAGGGTATTTTAGACATTTGATGTTGATCAGGGACTAAACATACAACGAAAACTTGAAAATGAGGACCTCTGGTGCACTTTCGAAGTTTTAAGAACCAAATCTGCAATTTGGTCATACCACAGGGACCAAAAATGCAATTAACTCTACTTATAATTAACAAACGTTTCATTACTTACAAAATTCCACCAAAATCATATGAAATCATTCAAAATAAACAAATTAAACCATTTTTAAGAAAAATAAAACAGTTAAGCTTGTTTTAACTGCTATCTCATTTTATTTAGCGTTTTGCTTGGTAATGCCATCTTATTAATAATAGGTTAGGGCTTAATTTTTGTTAGGGTCTATGAGGATCTATAGTTGTCACAGTAGGTTTTTGAGACGTTTGATTTCTTTCTTTATGTTTTACATGACTATTGTTTGGCATAAAACAGACCTAATTGATGTTTGGATAAGTTGTTTAATTCAAAAACATAACTACTCGAATTTCGGGAAAATTTTCGATACTATCCCGCTTTGATATTGATACCGTATTAGTGGTCTCGAATTTTTTCCCCCTCGATTCATGATACCAATTTCGTATCATGTATCCGGATTTGATACCATTTTAGGGTACGGTTCGTGTTTGGTGCCGGTATTCGGGTCCAACTTTGGACTTTGCAAAACGCTCAGTTCTCGAGTTAAAAAGGAAGAGGAAATTAAAAGAAACGGAAAGTATTTTCTGTTCTTGAGTCTTTTTTAAAGGAGGAAAGAGAAACGGAAAGGAAATAAAGAGGAAGATTTGATAAGTAAATCTTCCTCTCACTTTTGAAAGAAAAGGGAAAGGAAACAAACCATATGTTGTGTAAAAACTAATATGCCCTTTTTAAAACATTTAAGATTAAAACATAATTATGAACTGAAACATAGGAAAATCAACCAAAACCTGTTTTCTTTCCGCCCGGTCAAAAATAATTGACTATTCAGTGTGTAAAAATTCGGGTTATTATTTTTTTTTCCGATCATCTCAACAGTCAATATCACCATCGGAGCTTGATACCATTTTATTATCTACTTTTGGTCAGTTTTTTAACCTTTTTTTATTTATGGGTTTTGGCTATTTAATGTTCTTGATATGAGTCAAAACCCTAAACTTTGTACTAGTAATATTTGAATTAGCACTCATAATCAAACCATGCATATGATCGGTTAAGTGGGTGTTTGGCTATTTTTTTTTTGTATGAATAAATATAGGTTTAGTGTTAAGGTTTCAAACCTTGCTAGGTGTGTACATTTGGGGGTGGCAGGGAGGGGTCGGAAATGGTCCTCGGGATTAACCCGATAGGCTCGCCCTCTCCGGGTAAGCTTAACAGGGAAAACTTCATTCCTTTCCCGGTTAGTTTTAAGTGCTAGTTTTGAGTGTTTGGGTAAATTTGTTTATTTTAGTGTAAATGGATGAGGTTTTCTCTATTCAAGTTACCTGCGGAGGGTGGGTCTTTGACTTAAATGCACACGGGCTAACCGGGGTGTCCCGTGACCGTTTTCGAACCCTTTCTCTGGCCACCCCCATGGTATTTTACCTAGTGAGGTTTGAACAATGAGACCACCTTGGTGGTGGTTTGCTTATGTGACTGTATAAGCGCTAAAAAGAACAACTTAATAAGCGATTTGCTACATGCTTATTAAGTGATAAGTAGTTTCAGATAAGCAATCTAAAACAGCCTTTAATATACTATTAGTGGAAGAGAAGAGCAAAGAGGAAAGATGGGGGTAAAGTTGTAAATAAACATGAGTACTTGTAAAATAAGATAAAAATCTATTGTTAAGGAGCTTAGATGGTAAGGCGATAAAATCTGTTTAGATAAATCAGATAATCGAACCTCATAGAAGCAGTCAACTTAGCTGCCGTGTTACCCTTGAGGACAAGCTCATCAAGTTTTTTGACGTGGTCGTTCAAACTACCTTTTGGGTCATTTGGAGAGTTAGAAATAATGTGATCTTCTCCCACAAGGAGCCGAACAAAGACCTTTTACTCAATGATATATAACTATACTCTGATCCATCGATCTTGAGTAGAAGTAACAAGTAAGAAATCTTCTTCTAATTGGATAGAATGGTTTAGTGATCCTTGTAGCACGCTGTCCTCCCATTGTATTTTGAACCAGCTCCTTACTAGTCTTTTAATTAATTCGCAGTTCAAAAACAAACAAAGTGTTAAAAAGGGGGAATTACATTACACGTAGATAGATTGCTTGTATTTGTTTCTACATATCTTAGCATATTTGTTTCCTAGCAAGTTATCTTAAGTAAGGCATATTCGGGCATTCTGCTATTTTGGGTTACTTATTTGGTTAGTGGTTAACAATGGAGACAAATACTTCAAGAACAAATAGCTTAAAGAAAGAACAAGAGGAGAAGGAGCAAAAATGGAAAGAGGAAGCAGATGAACATTTGTATACTATAATAAAAGTTGCTCGTGATGAGAATCTTCATGAACAAATAGGGAAAAATATAGTTTTAGGTTATGCATTTTCGGAAAGTAATGACTACGATAGTGTTTAGGTAGGTGTATGAGATATAATCGTTTGCTTACGTGCTAGTTTTGAATGTTTGGGTAAAATTGTTTATCTGCTTATTTTAGTGTAATTGGAGATGTATGCGTGACCGTTTCCGAACCCTTTCCCTGGCCACCCCCAAGATGGTGTTTACCGTTGAGGTTTGAAGACGGGACCTCTTGCGAGGATGCCTGATTACTTGGCCACCTTGGTGGTGGCTTGTTTATCTTAGTGTATAAGGGCTAAAAAATAAGTTAATAAGTGGTTTGCTACTTTGCTACTTTGCTGCATGCTTATTAAGTGATAAGCAGTTTCGATAAGCAATCTAAAACACCCCCTAATATACTTTCTAGTGTTAAGGAGCATATAATATGTAGCTTAAGTATGCTTTTGAAACACTTAAAAAACAACTTACTGTGTTTTGGTAAGGTGATAAGCTGTTTTCGACGAGCTTCCCCAAACATCTCTAAAACTTTGAAGCGATACTAATACTCAACCTACTGTTTTGAACAAGAGTGAGTAGCGCCTTGAAACTAATACTCATCTTTTGAAAACTTACATATTAGTTTTAAGTAGGTTACTGCACAAAGATATAATTAATCAAGTCATTAGGGTAATCCGACATTCAAAACTAAAAACAAAGTACATTAGATTTAACACTGTTTACTTCTTGTATTAGGTTATCTCAAGTAGGAAACCATATACTGGCATTTGGCTATTTTTGGTTACTTATCTAGCTTCTGGTTAACAATGGAGACAAATACTTCAAGAATGATATACTTAAATGGTTGTAATTATAAATTATGGAAACGCAAGATGGAGGATCTTCTTTATGTTAACAAACTTCATCAACCAGTTTTTTGTTCTGAAAAACCCGAACGTCAAAATGAAGAAGAATGGAACTTCTTACACCGTCAAGTTTGTGCGTATATTAGACAATGGGTTGATGAGAATGTATTAAATCATGTTAGTGAAGAAGTAAATGCACGTACTTTATGGAATAAGCTTGAGCAGCTGTATGCCCAAAAGACGTGCAATGATAAACTGTTTCTGATCAAACAATTGAAGGGTTTGAGGTACCCTGATGGAACTGCAATGTCGGATCACTTGATTGCTTTTCAGAGAATCATTAACGAGCTTTTAGAAATTGGCATTAAATTTAATGAGGAGGTACAAGGATTGTGGTTTCTTGGTAGTTTACCGGATTCATGGGAAACATTTAGAACATCTTTCTTGAATTCGGCATTAAATGGTGTTATATCAATGGAGTTGGTTAGGAAATAGCGTTTTAAATGAGGAGATGAAAAGAAAGCTAAAAGATCAAGAAATGAAGGATGTAGCCGAGCACCTAAGAGTAAGGTTTTTGTTTTGTTAATGCTTTTCTTGCTGTTTTATACCCAACAAACTATATTTAGATCCTTCAATAACCTTACAGATTAGGTTAAAGAAAGAACAAGAGGAGAAGGAGCAAAAAAGAAAAGAGAAAGAAGAGGCACATTTGTATACTATAATAAAAGTTGCTCGTGATGAGAACCTTCATGAACAAATAGGGAAAAATATATTTTTTGAGTTAGTGGATCATGAGAAAGTTCGTACTTTCCGTATCCTAAAGCAAACATCATTTTCCCGTTTCAAGGTAAATTTTTTGTTGTAATTTGTTTTTTTACTTTTCTTCCGTCTTAGTACACAGTGATTATTTTTAAAAGAGTTGTGTTATTAAATATATTAGTAATCTCTGAATATTATTTTCAGGAGGAAGTAGCAAAAGTACTAGGTATACCAGTGCGATATCAACGATTTTGGCTGTGGGCGAAGCGCGCAAATCGCACTTACCGCCCATATCGTCCATTAACTCCTCTAGAAGAAGCTCAAACCGTATGTACTTTTAATTTTCTCTTTTTCTTAAATGTAAAGTCTCTAATTATCTTGGTAAATTTAACTGGAAAGTTAAAGTAAACGGAAAATGGGAAATATTGAATGGTAATAAATGAGTAATATTTCTTACTGTAGGTTTATTAGTTACTGCGCTTTTTGAGATATAAGGAATTAGGAATATTTATTCTTATTAATTATTTACATGTCGAATTCGTTGTGTTTTTAGGTTGGTCATTTGGGAAAGGTATCAGATAAAACTAACAATGAGCTTAAATTATTCCTGGAGGTAGAACTTGGGCAGGTAATATTCTGTTGATAGATATTCATAATTATGCTACTCCCTTCTATATTGTACTATTAAATTATTATCTTATAAACTTTACTGGTTCTTTTATATTGTAGGATTCACAAGAGGAGATTCTACTTTTCTTTAAGCTTTATGACCCAATAAAAGAGGAGCTACGGTAGCCATTCTCTACATCTCTGATTTTTTTTGAGAGTTGATATATGCCTATTCTTGTTCAAACAACTGATTTGTCGGAAGAAAAACTGGACAGGTCGAAATGGGTATTCTCTAAAGCGGGGGTGGGTGGGGTCAAATGGGCTATGACGATTTGCGAAAATTTGTTTACGGGTTATATGTATTAGGGAATGGATCCACTAAGAAAAAAATAAAAATAAGAAGAATGAGAAATGTTTTCAGCCACACATTTCAAATGAAGAAGGAGAATTTCATGGGAGATGCATCTCTTTTTGTAGGTGCATCTGAAATGTGCGGCTGTGGTTATTTCTCATCCTTCTCATTTTACTTTTATTTCTTATTTGATCCTTACTCATATGTATTAATATGTTAAAATGATCAAATAAACCATGTTTTTTTGTCTAATAATTTAATCCTTTAGTATAACAAAGGGAGTTACCAGGTTATATAAATCTTTACTACTGCTTTGAAAGTATGTTGAGATGTAAATCAGATAATGCAAAACTTATGGTGTGATACAGGGTTATCCAGCACACATTTAAATTAGTTTACATCATGAGTGTCCTTAGTTATTAAATCTGTTAATATATGTCAGGTATGTCGGACGGCTCTTTGTGAAGGGTACAGGAAAGCCAATGGAGATATTGACAAAACTAAATGAACTGGCTGGCTTTGCGCCCAACGAAAATATAGAACTGTTTGAGGCCAGTCTCTTTAGTTTACTTATATTTTTTTATTACCTTAAGTAGTTAAGTTCCTTCATTGATCCTTTATGCTGTTTTCTCATGCAGGAAATCAAATTTGAACCTAATGTTATGTGTGAGCATGTTGATAAGAAGCTTACATTTTGGGATAGTCAGGTATGTTTTCGTATTATTTTAACATTTTTTATTCGTGCAAGTGCTAGAAATGACCAACATTGTATTTTTTCGGTTTATGTTGCTGTACAGCTTGAAAATGGGGACATCATTTGCCTTCAGAAATCTCTTCAGCCTGGAACTGTAAAATGTCGCTATCCTAATGTTCCCGCTTTTCTCGAATATGTTCATAATCGTCAGGTATACTATGAAACTTTGGTATAGTGTGCCACTTTTGAAAAGATTCTGTTATGATTTTAGTTTATGGACTTACTACTTAAATTTCACATTCTATCAATTCATCAATTTCCATGAATAGGTTGTGCGCTTTCATTCTCTGGAGAAACCCAAGGAGCATGAGTTCTCGTTAGAATTGTGAGTTCCCTATCATCTTCTCATATATATATATATATATATATATATATATATATATATATATATATATATATATATATATATATATATATATATATATATATATATATATATATATATATATATTTTTACCAAATGAAATAAATTTATCCTGCATTGTTTACATGATCTTTTTTCATTTCAGGTCAAAACACAACAATTATGATGATGTTGTTGAAAGAGTTGCAGGCCATCTGAGGTTAGACGATCCTTATAAAATCAGGCTTACATCACACGACTGTTATTCTCAGCAACCCAAACCACAACCAATCAAGTACCGAGGAGTGGAACATCTGTCAGATATGCTGGCCCACTACGATCAGGTTATTTTGATGTTTGCATGCATGATGCTACCTATTGAACTAACCATACTCCCTAATGGATTAATTGCTCGACAATATATTTGTGTTTGTTTGGTTCTAATACTTGTAAATAATGTTTTCATATAGGTATATGTGGAAAATCTAATTATCCAGTTATTTAGCTATTTTTAAACCCTTGCAAAAAATATTACTGCTTTATTTTTGCATAGTGGCAATTTAACCTTAGACGAATAGTTAATATCTATTTTGGAGGTTTTTTTAATAAAGTAGGGGTAATGTGCGAAACTCAGTCGGTTATATCTTTCCTTTTTTCGAAGTAGACAAGTAATATTGGGACACATTAAAATAGTAACTAGTAAGATGAATGCTGGGAGCATTTTAACAGAAAATGGGTCGAAAGTTGCAATAATGTGTTTTTTCTGAATAAAACATTCTAAATCAGTTTTATATTTCATAAGCATATTTGACATACTAATTTGTTTGATACAAGTATCACATAGGTGTGAATGATCTCTTCTGAGGTTGAAATCTCGTAGACAAACAAGCAAACGTTTTCAATTAAGAGCATTGTCTCCCATATATATTTAGTAATTATGTGTTTTGTTGTGTACAGACTTCAGATATTTTGTATTATGAAGTATTGGATATTCCTCTTCCTGAACTTCAATGCCTGAAAACTCTAAAAGTTGCTTTTCATCATGCAACAAAAGATGAAGTAAGTGCTGAATAATAACCGTCACCTCATTTTTATCTGTTTTTCTTTCTCACATTTGCTGAATAAATCACTTTTGACAATTGTTAGACAGTCACACATACCATAAAGTTGCCAAAACAAAGCACTGTGGCAGATATGATCAATGACCTTAAGACAAAGGTAAAACTTGCTGTTAAAGTCGCAATTTTATGTTTGCCCCTTTAAACTAATTATGTTTCATGATTTCATCATTTATTGTTGACTGGCTGATCTATGTTCGATCAGGTTGAGTTGTCTCACAAAGATGCAGAGCTTCGATTGGTTGAGGTTTTCTACCACAAGATCTACAAGGTACTTGGAAAGATAATTTTTAATTTTATAAACTTGTAAATCTTTAAGACTTGTTTTTTATTCTTTTTTTCTGGAAAATCAGTTCTTTTGGATTGGTACCCTAAAAACTATCACATGCTCCTTTACGTGTGTGCGTGTGCGTGCGCACGTGCACGTGTCTGTATTATAATGCAAATGACTTTGTGCAGGTTTTTCCTCTGAATGAAAAAATTGAGAACATTAATGATCAATTCTGGACGATACGTGCTGAGGAGGTATGCTCCAAATTCCAAATAATTCCTTTTTATATAAGATTGTTATTTATTCTTGGAAGGGTTTTAAGACTAGTTTCTCTACAGATCCCAGAAGAGGAAAAGGATTTGGGTCCTCAAGACCGTCTAATTCATGTTTATCATTTTACAAAAGACACTTCTCAGAACCAAGTGGTATGTATTTATGGCTTTATTTGATCTTTATATTAGTGGTAGTTTGTGCTTTTAATCAAAATTATATGAACTACACGTGGCTATATTGACCATTTACTTTGGAATTATTTGAGTTTGGTTGTATTTTATCTCAAATGGGTCAAATCATGCAAGTTTTCTAATAGGCAAACGGGTCAAATGTTTTATTGGAAGATTTAAATTATTCTTGTAGTAATTATCATTAGAAAAAGTTAAAGAAATGGACAAAATGACCCATTTCAACTCTAACCCTTTTCGACCAGTTAATACTAAGGACTTAATTTTAATATTCTTATAACTTTGTACTAACAGCAAGTCCAGAACTTTGGGGAACCATTTTTCTTAGTCATCCGAAAGGGTGAAATATTATCTGAAATTAAAGTACGCATACAAAAGAAACTGCAGGTTCCAGATGAGGAATTCTCGAAGGTATACTTATTATTTCGTCTACCTACCATATTGTTTTTTCTTTCTTCTTGTTTTGCTATACAACTCTCACATTGTTTGCTTATAAACAATAATGTATCAGTGGAAGTTTGCATTTGTATCTATGGGCAAACCTCAATACCTTCAAGATTCTGATGTTGTCTCCACCCGTTATGAGGTTATAAAGAAAAATATTAATCTCTTTATACGTATTGTATGAGTAAGTCTTAACATATTCTGGTTGGTGTTTTTGGTTTTAGAAAAGAGGTGTTTATGGTGCTTGGGAACAGTATTTGGGATTGGAGCACTAAGAAAATGCATACAAACGGTCATATGATTCAAATGACGATAATGGGTGCTTTCAATCCACGAAGAAAAGAGTTCACAGTTGACTTGTAAGTGTCAAACACGTTATTTTAACTATAAAAAGTAACACAAGAAATGTTGCATGTATATATGATCTCCATGTAACAAGGGGTAAATTTCGGCCGTATTATATAAAAGTCAGTATAAATGGCTTTCTTTTGTATTGATGTGTATTGATTTATTTTGGGGACACAACATATACAAATGGCCGTAATTGGCTTACTATATGTGCAAAAGAATTAGTACGTCAAATCGGGTTTGTTTAACGGATGATTTACTTGAAAATTGTCTTTTATATATAATCATATTTTAAAAGGAAAACGAATAACTTTGATGTGTCAGGTCAGCCAGCCCTGTTTGACATGTATTTTCAATAATGACCCATTTTGAACCATCACCTGACCCACCGATATGTTACCTCCACCCCCATGAATAAAAAACCTCGTACATTTCTGTAAGAAAACTGGAGAATTCACCGAGCAAACTAATCTACTGTCAGGTATACATTTTAAATTAGGCTGGGCACAGTCGTGACCTAGGGCACCAGCGCCACGTCAGCTTTCTCTTTCCAGCGACCAGACATGACCAGGATGCCACAGTCGATGACCGACGTTTTTTTTTTTTTTTTTTTTTTTTTTTTTTTTTTTTAATTCAAACATTTTAAACAACAAGTTTAAAATTCATTAAAATTAAAAAAAAAAAAACATTATAATACGAAATTCAAATAAACATTAAAAACATTACGTAACTTATTCAAATAACGTTAAAAACATTACAAAAACTCTTCATCGTCTTCCTCATCGTCATCGTCACTATCGACTTGATTCACTTCTTTGACATGATCTCGACGATTTCTCCAAATGTGTTCGACCAAATCAGATTTTAAGTTTTGATGAGTTGATGAGTCCATTAGCTCCTGAGTAACCACCAACGATTCTTCATGCGTTCTTAAGGGATCATGATCTTGGTGTCCCTCATCTTCGAACCATGTAGGACATATCGCCCGCTGCTTGTGTCGGATGATCATATTATGTAATATGATACATGTATACATAATATCTTGGATATCATTTTTATAAAACCCTCGAGCAGAAATTTTAAGCATTTTTCACTTCTTCTTCAACACCCCAAAAGCCCGTTCCACATCCTTCCTTGTTGCTTCGTGCCTCCTCTTGTACAATATTCTTTTACGATCACCCGTGGGAGGATTTGAAATGGACTTCATTAGAACGGACCATTGTGGACATATCCCGTCAGTAATATAATATCCACTTTTATAAGCCACATCGTTAGCCTCAAATTCAATGTCTGGTGCTCTCCCAAATTTGATATCATTGAAAACAGAGGAACGACGTAAAACGTTTACGTCGTTATTCATTCCGGAGACACCAAAGAACGCATGCCAAATTCATAAATCTTGGGAAGCGACCGCTTCCAATAAAATGAATGGATGTGGCCCGTGATCACCCCTACAATGTTGAGCTCTCACACTATTCGGGCAATTCTCCCACTCCCAACTTGTACAATCAATGATTCCCATCATCTCAGGAAAGCCATGCTTATGCTCGTGATGAGCATATATTCTTTCAAGGTCAGAATACGTGGGCTTTCGCAAATACGCACGACCATATAACTCCATGATAACCTCGCAAAACTTACGAAGACATTCACGGGATGTTGTTGCACCGAGTGCCAGATTCTCGTCAAGAGAATCAGGAACGGCCGCGTATCCCAATTGACGAATGGCCGCAGTACACTTAACCAATGGGCTAATACTAGGTACGCCCCTAGCATCAAGAGTTTGTCGAAAATAAGTAGAGTGATCGGTTATCTCTCGAACAATTTATGTGAATAGTTCTCGGCTCATACGGAACCGCCGACGGAATGTTCTTGCGTCGAACTGCGGGTTTTTGGAGAAGTATGCCGCCACTAAACGATTATGAGCACCCTCATGATCCCTACGTATGTACCTTCGTCGGGTTTTTGGCTGTGATGTTTTGTAAGCCTTCCAAGCAAACTCCACAAACTCACTAAAAACTTCTTCATCGTCGGAAGACGAAGAAGAAACGAATAAAAGCTTGAACGACATATTAAAGATTGTGTTTCGTGGGTATTTCGTTAGAATGGTTGATTGAATATGTGTGTTTTAGAAATGTGTTTGAGTTAGCATTTATAGAGCGGTAAAGTTTTTTAATTTTTTTTTTAATCCAACGGTCAAATAAAGTGGAAATGGGCGAATAAAGTGAAAATGTTAACGTTTGGGATATCGGTTGAAAATCAGCCCGATATTGCCTTTTTGGTTCACTCGACCGATGTCTACATCCCACTTGACCGATGTTAACATCGGTCGTGGTGTGAAATTTTGCTTGACCGACCGATTTGAAAACAACGATTGTGTCGAGCCTAAGCTACATTTATATTATTGGTCTAAGCACAGATGTGAAACTGGTTAGAATCTACAACTAGCTAAAAGCAAGTACATTTAGTATCTAGTGTTGCCCCTCGAGTTCAGTTGAGCTCGCTGCACCAAAAGTCAACTAAGTATAACTTTAGTTATATAATTGGGTTAATGGTCCAAAAAATATACAAACTTGCCACATTTTACTATTGTGACAATAAACTTTTAATTTTCCTATTAAAACAAAAAACTTTCTTAATGACTCTTATTGTAACCAAAACTGACACGTGGCAACATTAATTAACTTTTAAGAAAGTTTTGGTTACAATAAGAGTCATTAAGAAAGTTTATTGTCACAATAGTAAAATATGGCAAGTTTGTATATTTTTTGGACCATTAACCCATTAATTAACCTTTAACCCAAAAAAAACATTTATACTCGAAAAATTAGATGTAAAAAAGCAAATTAAAAATCAGAGTTATAAAAACTATAAAATAGAATCAGATTTATAAAAAATTCGGAATTATTAGAAACAAATCTCAAAAATCGAATCTATAAAAGTTAAAAATCAAATATCAGATCTAATAAATAACACTAAAAATCGGATTTTTCATATATTTAAAAAAAAAAAAAAAATCTTCTGATTAAAGATTTAAAAAAGAAACTCATATTTATATGGAAAAAGACCCAAAACCTCATATTATATAACTCAAAACGGCAGCAATAGCAGCGGCGGCAACAGCTGGTCGGCAAAAGCAGCGGCGGCGGAAGCATCAGCAATGACGACAACAGTGGATTCGGGCAAGATCTGAAAAAAATATTATATAAATTCAGATATGACCAAAAAAGATAAATAGTTAAAAAAAATAAAACTGGAAACATGTTGTGATGCTGGGCGTTTCGGTGGTGGTGGTCTTATTCGAGGGGTTTCAGGAAGTTGTAGATCTTGGTGGTGTTGGTGGTACGGCTCTCGATGGTGGAGAGGTATTTTCGGTGATAGTTTGGTTTCGGTAGTGAGGATCTATGGAAGTGAGGTCGGGCGGTGGAGGGCCCGACGGTTGAGGGGTTCCGGCGGTGTACGGTTCCGGCGGTGAAAGGGGTCCAGCGTTTAAGGGTGTTGGCGATAAGGGGTGTTGGTGGTGGGAGATTTGGACCATGGAAAAGAAGAGAGTGCTTTAGTTAACGTTGTATAAATGATTTTTTTTGGTTAAGGGTTAGTTAATGTTATCACGTGTCAGTTTTGGTTACAATAAAACACAATAGTAAAAGGTGGGAAGTTTATTGTCACAATAGTAAAAGGTGGCAAGTTTATTGTCACAATAGTAATAGGAAAATTAATTAATGTCGCCACGTGTCAGTTTTGGTTACAATAAGAGTCATTAAGAAAGTTTTTTGGTTACAATAAGAGTAATTAAGAAAGTTTTTTGTTTTAATAGGAAAATTAAAAGTTTATTGTCACAATAGTAAAAAGTGGCAAGTTTGTATATTTTTTGGACCATTAACCCTATATAATTTGGCCGGCTGATTGTGTATGCTGACGTAACATTACTAGTTACAGTTTTGAACCCAGCTTAGCGTTATTTATTTATCCTTATGGCAGATGTGCAAGTCTTTGTTGACAGATTATTGTATCTGTGTAATGCTTGTCAACTATTTTGTTGCTTTGGTGTATGATGCACAAAAGAAACATTTCGCATCCTGTGACTTTTTGGTATAAAATTTCAAGTCGTTACGTATATCATGTATTTAAGGGTTTTGTCACACCCTGTCAATGTTGGAAACACGAGATGTAACTGCAAAAGGAACATTGCAAAATATCATAGATTCATACCTTACAATTGTTACAACAATAGTTTACAAAACATTTCTTGTCTAAAAATTTAAAAGTGCAAATCTTATCGTCTTGAAAACTTGATAGCAAAATATCAAATGTTTTGACTCCAATAAACGTGCCTTCAAATACTTTAATAAAGATCACCTGAAAATGGTACTAGAAAACGTCAATATAATGTTGGTGAGCTCGTAGGTTTATGAGTAAAACCACGAAGCTGTGAATAATATAATGTAGTGGGGAGCTACCTCGTTAGATCTATCAACCCGTGGGCTCTCAGCAGAGAGTTGACAGTTGCGCAATCATGAATTCGTAAAACATAACATTTCACAACATATAATCGCATCATCACACATATATGTCCGAAATCATCCAAAACAGTAGATCACCACATAAAAATATTTGAAAAGCATTCAGTACCATTTCCACCCCAATGAAAACATAATAAAAGGTGAGGCTACGAGAACTCACCTCAGAGTACGGTATCGCAAGTAATACAAACGGTGACAAGATGTAAGGCACAACGGTACACGATCGGCACAACCTAATAAATATATAGTTTGTCTCAGAAAATGTCCCGTAAAATAGTATAATGCATAAGAGTTTTCAAAAGACAAAGCTTTTAGTTTTTCGTGGAATATTTGTATCATTGTTAGTAAAATAATTTGTATCATCGTTCGTAAAAGACTTTATCATCATTCGTGTGGTGGGTTGAAAAACATAGACTCGAAATACAACTTACGCCAAAGGATAATATATTCCCCAATATATTATAAAAAATCGAATAAGAAAATAGACGAGAGAAATGACACAAAAACAAATCAAGAAGGTAAGTCAATGGCAAGTTTTGGTGTTTACCCAATAATCCCAAATAGTTAGGCAAAGACAATTAGGCTTTGGAAAGCCTTTTAAGTTTTATAAGAAAAAAATCGAGTTAATATTTGAAGTAATAAAGGTTTATCATTTTAATAAAACTATATGTTTCAAACCTTGTCGGGTTTTGTATTAATAAAATAGTTTTGAAATAAAGTATAAGTTTGAAATGTTTTTATAAAATTTGGGCATGACGTGCCGGTTTACACAATGTTACCAAGTCGTGAGACTTTAATAAAATCATTTTCTCAAAACAGTATTTCCCGACAATTTATAGTTTAACACACGTGTTCGTGTTTATTAATCCAAACACGATACAATAATATATTAACTAGGTTATTTATTAGTTATCGGGTTTTACAACTCGTTATTAGTTTAATAAGTGTTAATTGAATATTTAGGTCCGTTACGAGTCTAATAGTCTAATATATTATATCCGTCTCTATTCCAAAATGTCCAGTATGTCCAATATAGTCCAAAAATATCAATCCGAATATGAATCCAATATGTCAAATCACAATCCGGTATGTAAGGTTCGTTAAGTATCCGTATTATCCAAATCCATGTTACAATCCCAAGTATAATCCGAAACGTACCAAATGAACAAAAGTCAAACCAATAAACACGCTAGTTAGATATTCCAATAACCGAGTTATTAAATACTACTCCCTTTGTCCCAAAATTATAGTCTCATATTGACTTTTTCGGTCTTTCTTCTACAACTTTGACCTTAAATATTTTTGTTTGTGTTATATAATACTTGATGAAAAATATATGAATGAATTGAGTTTTAAATATATTCTCATTGGTATATCTTTCATCAATTACTGTATAACACAAATAAAAATATTTAAGATCAAAGTTGAAAATGAAAGACCAAAAAAGTCAATAGAGAACTATAATTTTGAAACGGATGTAGTAGTTAACTATATTTTGATAAAAATTGATATATTTTAACCAAACACACTCTTTATATTTTTGCTTGTGGGCTTTGTAGCCCAAAATTTTAAGCAAACCAAATGCACACAACATGGGCTGTTGGCCCATTACCGAGCAACACAAAAACACACTTAAAAAAACATAATGGGCTTGAGGCCCATTATGGAGATCCAAACACACAGTAATTAACTTATTGGGCTAGTCACCCATTATCCATTTTAACACAAAAGACACAACACTCTAACGCACGAACACCCACCTCAATAAGCTGGGACAATAAGCAGACACATAAGCTGGAAAATAGGCTGGCAAATAAGCTCGAACAAACGCACCCTCTCTCGACTGTAACGAAACAGCAACTAAAGCACTCTATTACCAACCCAAACACACCATTTTAGCATTTACAAAATATAGTACCATTTCAAATGAAAGATTATAATACACAAAACAATTTTTCAAACTCCCTTTTTGTTTAGTCGTTGGAAACCGAGACAACAAACACCCTCGTGGTGTTAGTCGAGCCAAGTGCAAACCAAACACCCTACGGAGGGTGTTTGTTGTTTGTGGTTTTTGCGTTGTTATTAACAACTAAATTAGCAAATACAAATCCAATCCGAGCCCCAAATGGGTCAGACCGAAACTCTAAACGGGTTGAAAACTGACCCGGTTTGAAATAATCAAAATCCAAACACCCTTAACGATAATAATCAAGTTCATGTCCGACCCGAGATTAATCGGGTCCGACCCGACCCGAATACCAGAGCAAATCAAGCAAACACCAGTTTGACCACTATTACCACACAATGCTCCTTGTCTCAACTGAACCAATAAACCCACGATGCTCCTTGTTCTCCTTGCGTCTTGGATGTTGTGAAGTGAAGTGATGGCGGCAGTGAAGAGGGAAAGGAGAGTGATGGATTAAGGTTTGATGTTAAGAATGAATAAAACCCTATTCTTAACCCTTATATACCCAAAAACATAAAAATACAACATGAAAGGTTTTAGAAACCTTAAGGGCGCAGGTGTAAATGTAAGCACACGAACCAATCCGTTATTCTTGCAAATTTTCATGATTTAGCGGTTCGAGACTCGTTTAGGCTAGCAAACGCTCGATTCTTGACACGAAAATTACGCTATTGTATTCCAAATAATTTTTCCAAAAAAACGAGTATTCACGTTGTGAGTCGGTTGTACCTGTACGCGTTTACGGTTTTACCTGTACGCATTGTGAGTCGGTTTTCACGTTGTGAGTCGGTTTACGGTTGTACCTGTACGCATTGTGAGTCGGTTTTCACGTTTTGTGAGATATCCTCTCGTTTTTCAAGTCTAATGAGTTTGGAAAAGTTCATAAATGAAATATAAGCAATATTAAACATAACTTATTATTAAAATAAGTTCCGAAAATTACAATTTATTACAAATAGTTTCGAGTTTACTGAACAAGTATTGCCCCGAGAATGCCATTTGCTACAAGTTTTATCTTTAAAAAATATATAGAAAGAACTTGTTAAAAATACAAATCTATCCTGACTACTCAAAAACACTGGTGTCAATCATCTACAGTTTCATATATTGTTTAAGTACGAGCGAGTTTTGCCCGCGCTCCGCTGCTTTGAAAATACATTTTAATCTTTTAACTCTTGTATTCTAGTGTACGAAGTGAAAGTTACAGGCTTATACCTACCTTTCTAGCTTAATCAAGTGGGGAGACTCGGTCCCATTTCCAACGTTAAGGAAGATATGCTTTGATGTGGTTGTTCAAACAACGTTTTAAATCATTTGGAGGTACCAAAACCGGTTGTGCTTTGATATAAGAAGATCAAGGAAAGATACATTAAGTAAGGAGATAAAAATCCTTTCACTCAGTTGAATCCTTCATCGAGATAGGAAATTCATTTCTAATTGGTTTGATTGGATCATCGGTCCAAAGCTTGCTTGTACAAAAACTATGTAATCACATTTTTTGTCTGACTTCTTGCTAGTTTTACTTTATATAATATCCGTCGTTCAAAAAAAATACCTTACATTTCTTCATATTGTAAACATCATAATTATAACAAAAGTTAACTATGAATGTAACAATACGAAATTTTTCAGGATAATAACTTTCGTACGATAATAATTAGAGGCTATATGCAATATTATATTACTTTGAGAACTTTCGAACCGTTTCATTTTTAAGCTAATTTTCTTGAGCTCACCCGTTTGACTATAGAGAGATTAAACATTTAAACATAACCAGAGTAGATCCATTCGCAAGTAAACAGTCATGATATCCACCTCTACCAAACTATTGATAAAGTAACAAAATCATGTATCTTTTTGTCAATGTATCGTGGAACAGGTTGAGTTGTCTCATGAAGACGCAGAGCTTCGATTACTTGAGACTTGTAACAGCGTCATTTACCAGGTATTGAACTTATGATATTTCTTTGCCATAAGTTGACTCTACCCTTTTAGTTGCAAATTTTCGTTTTCTTAAATTTGCTTACCAAGCTTATAAATATTTGAATGATATTCGTATCTAGTAGTCTTTTACAAATTTTATTCAAGTATTAACTATTAAGTATTACCACAGTGGCCAATCACCAGTGCATGTAAATATGTAATTGTGGTCTCATTTCATTGTACATAGATTTTCCCTCTTAATCAAGAAATTGAGAACATAAACGATTAATACCGGACGTTACGTGCTGAGGAGGTATGCTTTAAATGCTTTTATACCAAATTGTTTGTAAATTTTGTCATATAGGTTTTAAGACTATGCTTTTATATCATAGATTCCAGAAGAGCAAAAGGATTTGGGTCCTCAGCATCGTCTGATTCACGTTTATCATTTTACAAAAGAGCTGTATGAGGGCCAATTGGTATGTATTATAGGAATTTATAGGACGTTTATTTTGTGTCACCTTGTCCTTTTGATCGTAAATTCGTAATTATGAACTAAATGTCGCAATTTCAAGTTTCAGCGCATATACTTATCACTAGCTTCATAGCCCGCCCGAATGGGCGGGCTAGCTTCATAATATCACTTGATGAATTATAACTGGACGTAAATAGATCATGAATAACGCAAAATATCTTAATCACAAAATTATTTTTTTAAAAGGAAACCGTTCATGTAAAGGGGAGCTTGGTATTGCACCTCAAAAGAGCATGTAACAAATTATAAAGAATACAAATGTATAATTGCCAAATGAAGAAAAATCTATCAGTTGCTTCCACAATTTTGCATATTACTTGATGACATTACAATGAAAAGAAATTGTCATATACCTACAATAGCTACCCTCGTTAACTGAAAGAAATTTGAGGCGTCCAGTAATGATTGTCAAGCCGCTGCATTTTGAGAACAATAGAAGTCCAAGTGGCATGACCCTTACAGAAGGCATATCTGATGTAACGATTATGGCAACTCATCACATTCTCCGAAGAATCACGACTTTTATGAAAAGAACCACACCCAGGAACAGCCACAACTTGTGCTTGTTTTATTAATTCCTCCACAAATTCAACCTAAAGAATCCATTACAATTAAAATCATTCGATCCTCAAACGTATAAATGTATATTAAAAAAGGCATTAAAAAAGAGCACGAACATCGGTAAGTTTGCAAATCTCTGGAAATACGGCAAAATATGAAAAAGGATCGCAATGGTTTAAACTAAACATTGAACCCCACCTCGCCAAGTAACTTCAACTTGAAATCTGTTTTTAATTCATAATCCCAATAATCATAAATGGACCTAGAATGATGACTTAAATTGTTTGTTCACTGTAAAGTTCTTACTCGTATCAAAGATTTGTAGTATTCTCAGGGACTCGTTAATGCAATCAAGGCGTTTTCGAAACTGTATAGGAGCAGAATTTGTAACTTTAAATGCAACGCAAGATAGACCTATTTTCCACCCAACCCTCCAACCTGATACACAAGAGATAAGTACTTAGTAGACGTGTCATGATGAGCGGGACATGCAACGGGTCAAAACAGGTTCGGTTTGGAAGAGCTAATTTACCTGTCACACTATAAGTGTTAGATAAGGAAGATGTGATGATGGTCCACATTTGCATTTCTGGTAGTGAGGCATGGCTTATATGTAGTTCTTTGTCGTATTTTGTATGCTCGTAAACCTGCAAAAACGTTTTTGAAAAATAATAAAATTGCATATAAATAAGATATCATCTAGGCTACCAATAAGTAAATAAGCAATAAAAATTTATAAAGTTATCATACTTCATCAGTAACAACTATGAAGTCTTTGTTCTGCAATATTCATCAATAATCCTTCATCCTTGTTAAAAACTTTTTTAATAGGGTTGTGAGGACTGTGCAATAAATCCAAAAACTGAAACACCATGTATCCTCATTATAGCTTTTAGTTAAATTTTTCGTCATTTATGAATACTAACTGCAAGTTTTTTCGTAATATTTTTGATCCAAATGTTTTGATGTAACGCTGGCTTAAATGTTGTAGTGACCAAAAGGCTTTAGAAAGAAGCCAATTTTTCTAGTGCATTGAAAATAGTTTTGCAGTGAAGTGCATGTGATGTTATCTTTTATGTTAGTATTTTGTTTAGTTTTATACATCATCATTAATTTGGCGGTTTGGCCTATTGGTATAAGAGCAGTGCATCATCATTCTATAACAAAATAAGAGAAAGAAAAGAGGGAATATAATAATAGGGATGTGATTTGCACACTCCTTTAATTGATTGACACACTCTAAATTATTCTAGTTCAAATAAAAAAAGTATCTGATGTTTCAGGGTGGCTGAGCTCTTTTTTTGCATAGGAGATTATGGAATAACTCTAGTGGCAGGAGGAATGCCAATTAGCCGACATAGTAATACATATTTGAACTCTAGTAGTGAAATCATATAACATAACACATTAATCTTGAGTTTTTCAGGAGTATCGCTCAACACATTTTCATTCTATTGCACAAAGATAATAAGCGGCCGCAACAAAATCATTACTATGACACACAACTACAAAATACAATGTTGCAAACAGGAATAAAATGAGAAATGGTAAAAGAGGACTTGCCTTGGTTTTTCTATTTTCAAATGCAACAACATCGTCACCTTCATATGCATCTTCCGGGATAATGACAGTCTCGACATCACTTGCAAATATGCAACCATTTGTTCGAGAATCATATATTAAGTACTGTGGTGCATTAGACACATGGCAAGAATATATATCCCAACTATTTGTAAGATTAGTAACGCAACAATTTAGATGTACGTTTTATATTTCTCCTTCTATTAAAGCAACAATTAAGATTAGTAAAGAACAATTTCATGAATTGGTTTACATGCTTACCTGTTATATTTTTCTTTCTGTGGATATGTATCCAACGACGTCTAACGCTCTGCAGATTCTTTAACGATGTTGTAGCGGAAAAACGTGGTAAACTGGATGTTGCAGGGAAAAGAAAATAACCTGCATATTATAAAAACTAATGTTAGTTATGTAATACGGTGTCTGATTCATAAAGAGCAAAAGTCACAACTTCAAGCTTTCTAGCCTTTGTCAAACACTTACATATTACAAAGTTGGCTAAACATTACAATAACTATTAGTATTATAGTATAATCATGTGATTATAACACTAATATGCACACCTTAAGTAGATGTAACACAGCCATCTTGCGAGAAGCTGTTTTGTTAAGTTCTTCTATTACATGATATTTAAGGTGCTCCAAACATATCATTCTACCATCACTGTAGAGCACAAAATAATTAGTCCTCCACCAATGAAAATGAAAAAACGCATATATTGCTTATTTTTCTAACCATAACTTTTGTGTTCGTTGTTATTGGTTATTGTTGATGAATATTCCCAATGTCTGGGTTATGAGGCATGAGAAAAAGCTCAACAACCTTTGAAGAAACACTATAGGTTTCCTATATTTGTGCCATCATAAACAAAGAAACATGATTACTTGAAGAAACATGACTAAAAAACACATTATATAACAAACGTAAAAGTAAGTTATTACCTTCATTTAGTCATAATTAATCTCCTAAAAACCTTCATTTTAGCGAATTGAAAACAATGACCTGGTAATCAAAACCCTAAACGGGGAAGATATGGTTTAAGGTTTAGGTTTCAGTGGATGAAATTGAGGGAATTGAATGATTCAGGGTTTTGAATTTGATTTGACAATTACATATCCAAAAAAGTAACCAACCTAAACATGGTATTGATTTTTAGGAGGAGCGTAATTTGAGAATTGTTTTAGGAAATGCGTGTGAAAAGGGGAGTCAGTTACAAAGTTTTTGACTGATATTGATGAGGAGACGCAAGTTATCAGTTAGGGAATGTAATTTTCTAGCACAACATGTGCCCTGCTCCACTGGTTGAGTTGCTTGTCTTTGGAGGTCTAAACCCGAGTTCAAATCTTGCAAGTGACACTTTTTTTTAATCATGTAGCCGAATGTTGTGCCCTGTCAGCATTTCCATGTCAGCATTAATGTGCCATGTAAGCATTAGTGACGTGTCATGCTTAGTCCCATATATATGTATAGATTGGGTCAATATGGGTTGTGTTGCGCTGTATTTCTAATGCGTCAAAGCATTAAATTGAGCTGAATGAGTCAAATTGGTTTGTACTAATAGCATCATTTATCTTTGTACTAATTGTTTGGAATTATATAACATGACATTCAATAAATAATCACAAAACATCAAAGTATACATGCGGAAGCGTATAAGATTTATTAACGAATAACTAATTAACATAAACAAGAATATGCGTACCTTACTTGATTCTAGCCGAACAAGAATCAAATCCACAAACTAGCAATTTGATGAACCCTAATTAGGGTTTATAGGATTATATAAATTACCCCTTACCGTTTTGTAATTCAATCCAAGAATACTAACAATATTGTGTTAGTACCACTTTCTTGTACACACGTACTATACCGAATTAAAGCAATGCTAGTTTTAATCAAACCAAATAACTTGAGTTGGAAAAAGATGTGGATCGACTCCCTTGGGGAATTAGTCGACCGAATTTAACAAAACACACACAAAACAAATTTTAGGTTTAGTTAATGAGTACAAGAGTTAAATTACAAACACCCTTGGTTTTGTATTTATACCCAAACTAACTTGGTGAACAAGTTTTAGTTGTAGTTGGGTTGGGTTTGTCCCTTCTTGGCCGATCGGTGCTAATCATCCACAAGGGATTCCGGAACCTTCCCAATATTTACAACTTAGTCCTTTTCCAATTACATTTAACGACCGTTAGTCCATTACAACTAATTACTTAACATCCGTTAGTTATTTCGTTTAATTAATAAATAAATACAACATTTATATTTAATTATTAACTTTAATTCTTATACGTAAAGTGTGCAATCTTGTCAACCCTACGAGGGGCCCAACAGTATTAAACTCCAAATAAATTTGAAGGAACAAATTTTATCTTGACTACGAGACTAACCCACAAATTTTGTAACATTTCTGAAAACAACCCTTATGACCACCAGTTACGTATAGCGTTAAGTTGCTCCACATAAATGCACTACATTCATGACACTTATCTGGTATCTCAAGTCTGAGGATAACTATTCATAATTTACTTATAACAATATCCACAAAGTAAATTATGTAGTTGGGATAAGTCCTATATACAATTCATTGAATATCATCTGAAATTTGTATGCATTCTCATCAATATATTTTCAAGTATATTCTACCACATCTCTCAGATTTGTCTTATTTAATGATACTCCCATATCATTAATCGACAACGGACATTTAGAATAACTTAGTTACTCACGGATTAAACATGCAAATATAGGACAACAATATTATAAATGAAAATAAACATAATCCAAACTTTATTTCATCAAAATAATAAATGTTTTACAATATCCTTTATCCAAATACTAATCATAGTTATGCATGAAACTATTAGCTAAACAAAGTCCAATTCCATTGGCAAGTCCAATAAGCTTGTCTTTAGCCAAAGCCTTAGTGAAAGGATCAGCTAAGTTATCATCTGTGTGAACTTTCAATAGATTAATTTCACCTTCACAGACTTGTTCCCGAACATAGTGATACTTCCGTAGAAAATTCCTGGTGCCCTTCATGACTCCAGGTTCATTGGCAAATATGATTGCAGCAGAATTGTCACAATACATATCAATAGGCGATTCAATTAAAGGCATAACACCAAGCCCTGAAATGAATTTTCTAATCCAAACAGCCTCCATTGCAGCTTCCGAAGCAGCTATGTATTCGGCTTCTGTCGCAGACATCGCAATCGTACTCTGCTTCTTGCTCTTCCAGTCAACTGCTCCTCCATTGATGACAAAGACATAACCCGTTTGAGACTTCGTATCATCTTTATCACAATGCCAGGACGCATCAAAGTAACCTGTAACACCAAGCTCTGTGTTTGGATTTCCACCATACACTAAAAACATATCTTTCGTATTCCTAAGATACTTTATAATATGTTTAACAGCAGTCCAGTGAGGTTCACCCGGATTCTGTTGATATCGACTGGTCATGTTCTGAGCGAACGCCACATCTGGCCTTGTGCATCTCACAGCATACATAATAGATCCTATTACCGAAGCATAAGGAACTTTCTGCATGCGTGCCACCTCACCAGGTGTTGAAGCACACATATCGCTACATAAGCCATGCTTTACTTCCATCGGCAAATATCCTTTCTTGGAATTTTGCATATTGAATCTCTTCAATATTTTATCAATGTAAGCGCTTTGACTTAAACCAATTAACCTCTTTGACCTATCTCGGTAGATCTTGATTCCCAGAATGTATGCAGCTTCTCCTAAATCCTTCATGGAAAAACATTTCCCAATATATGCCTTAACATTTTGCAAACTTGGAATGTCTTTTCCCATAATTAATATGTTATCGACATAAAGGATAAGAAAAATTACATCACTCCCACTAACTTTGTGATATACACATGGCTCATCAAGATTTTGAATAAATCCATACCTTTTGATTTCTTCATCAAATCTCTTATTCCATTGCCTTGATGCTTGCTTCAATCCATAAATGGACCTTTGAAGTTTGCATACACGGTTTAGAAATTGTGGATTCACGAACCCCTCAGGTTGCTTCATATAGATGTCTTCATCTAAGCGACCATTCAAGAAGGCGGTTTTGACATCCATCTGCCATATCTCATAGTCATAGTATGCTGCTATAGCTATGAGAATTCTAATAGCTCTAATGTCCGCTACAGTAGAAAAGGTCTCCTCGTAATCTATGCCATAAGTTTGAGTAAAACCTTGCGCAACTAGATGAGCTTTATAGATGTGTACATTGCCATCCATGTCAGTCTTAATCTTATAGAGCCACTTACTTCCAACCACCTTGGCGTTTGGAGGTAAGTCGACCTCTTCCCATACTTCATTTTCTCTAATGTATTGCATTTCCCCATTCATTGCAACTTGCCATTTGTCCTTATCAGGACTTGCCATGGCAGCTTTATAACTAGTAGGCTCTCCAAGATCTCCTAACATAGTTTCCTCAACCTCTACGTTAAGACATAGACGTTCAGGTGCACGCGCGTAGACCTTACGGATCTACGAACGGGAATCACTTCAACTTCTGGTGGAGGACCCAGACTATCAGGTTCTACCGGAAGTACGTTAGTGTTTTCAGAAGGTAATGCATCTTCTTGATCATCTTCCAGATCATAAACTCTCCCACTGAATTCTTGAGATACGAGATCTCTTTCAAGAAAATCTCCATACCTAGCAACAATTACTTTATTTTCAGTTGGATAGTAAAAGTAGTAACCCATAGTTTCCTTAGAGTATCCTACGAAGATCTCCTAACATAGTTTCCTCAACCTCTACGTTAAGACATAGACGTTCAGGTGCACGCGCGTAGACCTTACGGATCTACGAACGGGAATCACTTCAACTTCTGGTGGAGGACCCAAACTATCAGGTTCTACCGGAAGTACGTTAGTGTTTTCAGAAGGTAATGCATCTTCTTGATCATCTTCCAGATCATAAACTCTCCCACTGAATTCTTGAGATACGAGATCTCTTTCAAGAAAATCTCCATACCTAGCAACAATTACTTTATTTTCAGTTGGATAGTAAAAGTAGTAACCCATAGTTTCCTTAGGGTATCCTACGAAGATACACTTTACAGATCTTTGTTGGAGTTTATCTGCTGAGTCACGTCTAACATACGCCTCGCAACCCCAGACCTTTAAATAAGACAGGTTAGGAGCTTTACCATGCCATATTTCATATGGTTTCTTATCAACCTTCTTTGTGGGAACCATATTTAGAATGCGAACAGCTGATTCTAAAGCATAATCCCAAAAGGATAAAGGTAGAGTAGTAAGATTAAACATAGATCGTATCATGTCCAACAATGTATGATTTCTTCTCTCAGATACACCATTTTGTTGTGGAGTATATGGAGAAGTGAGATTCTGGACAATTCCATTCTCAGCTAAGTAATCTTTAAACTCTTGGCTTAGATACTCGCCTCCTCTATCGGATCGAAGAGCTTTAATCTTCTTTCCCAATTGCAGTTCTACTTCCGCTTGGAAAACCTTAAATGTTTCAAACACCTCATGTTTATGCTTAAGTAAATAATCACAAAACATCAAAGTATACATGCGGAAGCGTATAGGATTTATTAACGAATAATTAATTAACATAAACAAGAATATGCGTACCTTACTTGATTCTAGCCGAACAAGAATCAAATCCACAAACTAGCAATTGGATGAACCCTAATTAGGGTTTATAAGATTATATAAATTACCCCTTACCGTTTTGTAATTCAATCCAAGAATACTAACAATATTGTGTTAGTACCACTTTCTTGTACACACGTACTATACCGAATTAAAGCAATGCTAGTTTTAATCAAACCAAATAACTTGAGTTGGAAAAAGATGTGGATCGACTCCCTTGGGGAATTAGTCGACCGAATTTAACAAAACACACACAAAACAAATTTTAGGTTTAGTTAATGAGTACAAGAGTTAAATTACAAACACCCTTGGTTTTGTATTTATACCCAAACTAACTTGGTGAACAAGTTTGAGTTGTAGTTGGGTTGGGTTTGTCCCTCCTTGGCCGATCGGTGCTAATCATCCACAAGGGATTCCGGAACCTTCCCAATATTTACAACTTAGTCCTTTTCCAATTACATTTAACGACCGTTAGTCCATTACAGCTAATTACTTAACATCCGTTAGTTATTTCGTTTAATTAATAAACAAATACAACATTTATATTTAATTATTATCTTTAATTCTCATACTTAAAATGTGCAATCCCGTGGTCTCGAGTTCGATCCTAACTCACGTCTACTAATTTATATCTATAAAACCAACACTAATAGCAAGTAGATAACTTTGGGGAACCATTTATCTTTGTCATTCGAGACGATGAAACATTAGCTGAAATTAGATTACGCATTCAGAAGAAACTACAAGTTCCAGATGAGGAATTTTCCAAGGTATGTTCACGATTACGTTTTCCTACCATATTTTTTTCTTTCTTCTAGTTTCGCTTTACCACTCTCAGTTCTCACATTTTGCTGCTTATAAACCATAATGTATCAGTGGAAGTTTGCATTTGTATCTTTGGGCAATCATAGATACCTTCAAGATTCTGATGTTGTCTCCACCCGTTTTGAGGTTATCCGAAAAATAATTCTCTTTATATACATATTTATATTCTATGAGCAAGTTATTGACATATTCTGGTTTATGCTTTTGGTTTTAGAATAGTGACATTTATGGTGCTTGGGAAGAGTATTTGGGATTGGAGCACTTATACTATGCACTCAAATGGTCATATGATGCAAATGATGATGACGGGTGCTTTTAATCGCCGAAAAAAGAGTTCACAGCTGACTTGTAAGTGTCAAGCACGCTATTTTAACTTTAAAAAGCTAGTGACCAAGAAATGTTATATGTATATATGATCACAATGTAAAAGAAGTCTCTTTGGTCGTGTTGGATAATACTCGGCCAAATTGGGCTTACTTTTCTGTTAATGTGTTTTGTTTTGATTTGGAGAAAACAGCTTATACAAACGGTCGGAATGGGCTTCTAATAGGAACACGCGTAAGAATTTGTGGGTCAAAATGGATTTATATAAGATATATGGCACAAGGCACCATCAAACTATATTAGTTTATTCAGTATTATTTAATTTTTTTTGGTTTCCTGGCCCATGTTTTTTGGCCCGCTTCTCTTGGCCTTTTTGTTCATGTGTATACACGTGTTGGCTAATGGTGATATCTCACCGCCTCACTCTCTTCTTATCCGAAAACAGAGATATCCATAGTTTCATACGCAATTTTCAGGAGATGAGTTTCTGTGGATTAGGGTTTTTGCAAATCCATATATTCAATACCCCGGTGAAAGAAAGATGGAGGGTGACCAGACACCGTTGATGTAATTACAATCTTTCTTAATAATCATCTAATTAAGTTTTTTATATCGTAATTTGTTTCTGATTTTTAATGAATTAGAATCTGGATTTAGGTATTGAAAGAGATGGAAGAAGAAGCTACTGCTTTGCGTGAGATGCGAGCCAAAGTTGAAAAAGATATGGCCACCGCTGCTTCTTCAGGTTCATTGATTCTTCATTATAATCTTTTATAAACGTTTTTTAATTTTGCGTTTTTTTTAATTGTGCTTTAATTTGTTTACAAGAGTTACATTTAGAGTTCTTTATATTTTTTGTTTGTGTATGTTCAAAAAATACTATAGAGGAGTAACATTTGGTCAAACCGACTGTCTACACACTTTTGTTGCTTTCCACCGTCTTCATCATCAATACCAATATTACCGGATACACTAAAAGCCTATCGAAAACCTAATTCTTTAGGTTTTCTGTTTGGGGTTTTCTTAATATGCTTTCGGGTTGCCGTTTCAGTTTGCGACTGAAGATCCATGATTGGCGTACACAGTCCGCATAAATCGAATTCGTTTTTGGGTACGTTTTTAGTTCCTTTTGTTTGGCAATTTTATGAGGTTTTTTAGTGTTTGTGGCTTTTTAAGAGTGATGATTTTTTTCGTATAGTTAAAGATTGGATTTTAATGTTTTAGGTGTTAGGGGTGGATGAAGGTTTATGAATAAGTTGATGAAATGGTGATTTTAGTAGCCATTGTTCGCGGCATTCTTGAAATGGAAGTTGTGTTTTCTTGGTACATCGGATGTGTTTTTTTGGGTATGAAAGTGATGGCAGTGAAGCTTGGTAGCTCATTCCCTTAATTTGGTTTTGTGACCACAGGCTATTGGTGATTGGTTATATGGGGCTGTCACAAATCTGCAACCCATCGATTGAAGGTGTGATTGTTCGCGCCCTGGCAAGGCAAACCGTTAGGTTTGCAGCCATGCCGGATATATCCACTTTCTTTGATTCTTACCATCATGATGATATTGATTATAGGAGGCTATGATGAATCTAAAATTGGTTGACTAAAGTTGTGATCGTTTGCTTCATGGCGTGGCAAATCATCAGGTTTGCAGCCATGGTAAACGTATTTGGCTATCTGAACCTCATAGACAAACGGAAGGTTAATAAGGTCGTCTTCAGTGTTTCACGCGTATTTGTGTGGATTCTGCTAGCGTTTGGCTTCTTTGCGTTGTGACAACGCAGGCTTAATAAGGTTGATGTTTCTGTGCTTTACGAATGTTGCTTGACTAATTGTGATGCTTCTGTTGTTGTTGTGTGCTGGAAACACGGTTGGAAAACATGCAGTGCGGTAATTTTGTTTTTAAATGTTTTTTCCTACTCTATCTTTTGGAATTAATTTTTTTGCTATTAGACTTCACACTTTTCCTTATTTTTTTTTAAAAACATTCTCTTTTTTTAGAAAAATAATTGTACCCTAATTTGGAAACGTTGTAAACATGTATATATCAATATTTGTTTGTGATGCATTGTGTTATATGATTATTTGATTGCATATGGTGACGTTCTGTTTCAGGTAACCAGTGGATGAAGGGTGAAACCGTCCTGTATGTTGGCAGGGCTGCACCACATCGTGGTTGCAGCGGTGAGGTTTTTAGGTTTATAGCTCTGCTGGGTTAATTATTATTTTTTATGTGCTCGAATAACGTATAGAGTCAAGGCGATGACGATACTTTCATGCATGTATGTTAGTGGTAAGCGTGGTCTATCAATTCCCGTATCTTGGCGAGGCAGTCACATTCATGTGGTTGCAGCCAAACGGAGTCTTTAGAACCGCTTCAATACCCGCACTTACATAATCCCCTTATACCGGTATCTTGGCACGGCAATGTGACTTGAATTAGGATTGCAGCCGTGGCCAGTATTCTATGCTGGATTTTACGGTGCGTATCTGAGCCTTTTACAAATTTTAAAAAACATTTCCCACAATATTGAGTTTAGGATTTCAAGCAGGAAGCTATACATAGTTATTTGCACACAGAATTACATTCATGAAATCAATTGTCGTTTGGTTGTACTATTATCTGGCTTGGTTAGTTAATTTTTTATTCGTTTTATTTCTTTTCGTTTAAAAGGTCAAATTTGCCGGGTCGTGGTGGGTAACTTTCAGTACGGGTCAAAACCCTGAAAAACAAAGGGTTTACACTTGCAATCTGTAGCGAAACTCAACGGCTATAATACTTATACTATAGGCCATCTTTTCATCTGATGTTCTACCTTCTCTTTCTTTTTGGTTTTGCTGAAAGCCATAGCATGGATGTACAACCCGGTCTTACAACTGAACCGGTTGCCACCAATGTTCATATTGGTTTTGATATAGGATGTAATGGGACAGCGGTATCAAATTCTATAGTATTTTATTCAGTGTCATCGCCTAGCAAATATTTTCATTGCTCTTCCTTGGTGGCATGTCTGTTTCGCAACACCTGGCTCATCATGAGTAAGATATATGTGCGGTCTCTGTAACTGACCCCGTGCACATTTCTACTGGCTTCCATTGTCTTCATCATAGTCCTGTCCATCCTTTGCATTCTGGTAACGCAGGCTTAATAAGGTTGCTGTTTGTATCATTTAACTGTAGCTGTAAAACTGCCGGATTAAAAAAAGTTTATTTTTTTAGTTTATTAATAGTAGTATGGATTTGCAGGTTACGAATGTTACGAATGTTACTGGAAACGCAGACGGAAAACACGGACTTAACGGTCAGTTTTTTTTAATGTTCTTTTTCTGTTCTATTTTTCAAAATTTATTTATTTTCTATAAAACTTCACAATTTTGGTAACCTTCTTTTTACGTAATTCTTTCTTTTTAAAAAAAGAAACGTACTCTCATTAGGTAACACTATAAACAAGTATATATCAATCTTTGTTTGTAATGGGTTGTGCTATATGATTAGTTTATTGTACGTGTTTATGTTCTGTTTCAGATAACCAGTGGATCAAGGGAGGCATCGTCACGTTTGTTTCCGGAACTGCACGACATCGTGCTTGCAGCCACGGTCGGTGATTTTGCTGCCGGTAAGCGTGGTTTATCAATTACCATATCTTGGCGAGGCAGTCACATCCACGTGGTTGCAGCCAAATAGGTCTTTGCTACCGCTCCAATACCCGCAGTTGCATAAGCCCCTTATACCAGTATCTTGGCACGGCAATGTTACTTGACTTACTATTGCAGCCATGGCCGGTATTTTATGTGGGATTTTACAGTGCATATCTGAGCCTTTTACAGGTTTTATAAAAGTTTTCCTACAATGCTGAACTTACTATTTCAAGCGGGAAAGTATACATAGTTATCTATACATAGAATTACAATCCTGAAATAATGTGTCGTTTAGTTATACTACCATATGGATTGGTTAATTTTTTCATCGTTTTATTTCTTTTCGTTTAAAAGTTCAGATTTGTCAGGTCGTGCTGCGTAAAAGGGCTTACACTTGCAATGTATAGCAAAACTCACCAGTTCAACATGTCCCCGTGTACGTACTGTAGGAGTTAGCTACGTATAGAGGCATACCCCTCTTATATGTATAGTAGGAGTTAGGACGTACATACTCTAATATGTACATACCTATGTTGTTTATCTACACTAACAACCACAAAACACGGTATCGAAAACTCCCGCAGCGGAGCGGCGGGTATCAAACACTTGTTTATATAATGGATGATTTACTTTTGCCTTTTTATATATCAGTAGTCAAAAAAAATTATAAGGCAAACAAATAACTATGACAGGTCAGCCTAGCCCGGCCCTGTTTGACATGTTTAATTTCTTTATAACGACCCGTTTTGAACCATCACCTGACCCATCGATTTGTTCTCCACCTCTATGAATATAAAAGTGCATACATTTTAGATAAAAGGGCTAGCGGCGTAGTTTGTTGCCCGTTTGCCGTCAACCTCTTTGTAAATGTCATAAATGATTAATCCATTTTAATTTTTGAATAAGAAAAAAATCATGAGAATTCACCGAGGAAACTAAAAAAACTACTATTGGTTTATGCAAATGTGAGAAATCGGTTATAATCTACAACTAGCTAAAAGGAAAGCACAATTAGTATCTCGTGTTGCCCCTTCAGTTAGTCTTATAGGTTATTAGTAGGGCACTCACTAGTTGCACCCACGGGTTACTTTGAAATATTATTATGTTCTTTTTGATAGATATCAAAAATTTCATGTGGCATATTTTGTTAGAACATTGAAAACCTCGTAGGTATAACTTTATTGATGACTATTATTATCTATAATAATCAAAAGGGTGAAAGCCAAAGATACGCAACGTACTTTTTAAAAAAAACACAATCTACGCAACGTACTTTAATTTATACGTTTTTTTTTTAAGAATTTTTACGTTTTTTTAAAAAAAAATTTTAAAAATTTTTTAAAAAAAAATTAAAAAAAAATTTACGGTTTTTTTTAAAACTTACGTTTTTTAAAAAATTTACGTCTTTTTTTTAATAAAAATTTTACGTTTTTTTTTAATTTTTTTAAAAAAATTAAAATTTTTACGTTTTTTTTTTTTTTTAAATTAAAAGTTTTTTTTTTTTTTTCGTTATCATCTAGCTAACGGTCTTTATCATTTAAGGACTAACTGCGCAAATTTTTATCAAGGGTGACACGTAACCTACTACCAACAGGTCATATTAGCTAGATCGAAAAAAATTTGAAAGTATGTTAGCTAGCTTTGACCTTAACAAAGTACATTGCGTAGATTGTGTTTTTTTGAAAAAGTATGTTGCGTATCTTTAGCTTTCACCCTAATCAAAACCCTAATTCTCAAAACCCATAAACTGGGCTTGGGCCTAATTATCCATAATACTCCCCCGCAGTTCGAGCGGCGAAATCGCAAAAGCTCGAACCGGAGTAGTAAACTAAGAAGACAAAATAAAACAAAACTAAAATAAAACGGGATAACCCAAAATATCCCCTATTCTAATTTTTTTGTTTACGGATAACCAAAGTATCCAAAGGATAAACTAGGGCTGAGCATCGGGCCGAAACCGACCCGTCCCGACCCGATCCCGACCCATCCCGAAACCGACAAGGTTGAAAATTCTAACCGAATCCCGACCCGATTCTAGTTCGGGTAATCCCGAATCCCGACCTGAGTCCCGAAACAAACCGCATTGTATCCTTTTCTTTGTGTTATCCCGAAACAATCCCGACTCCCGACCCGACCCGAGTCCCGACAAGGCTGAAAAGCCATCCCGAGTCCCGACCCGAGTTAAGGTCGGTTTGTGTCGGTCGTTGTCGGTCGGAGTCGGGCGTCGGTCGGTCGTCGGTTGTCGGTCGGGATTGCTCAGCCCTATGATAAACCAAAGTATCCCAAACAGTCGTCTCGGGAATAAGAACCTTAGAATCGACACCAACAAACGTCGTCTCGGGAATAAGAACCCTAGATTCGACACCAACAAAAGTCGTATCGGGAATAAGAACCCTAGATTCGACACCAACAAAAATCGTCTAGAGAATTAATACCCTGGATTCGACATAAAACAAAAACAAACAATTAAATATATTTTTTTTCTTTTTTAATTCAACATCACCACGTAAGTAAAAACAATAAAAATAAAACCTAAATCACCCAATCACCCCATGATTCAGAATCATCACCCTGGGCAGAATCAATGGACAAAAAATATATTTTTTATAGATATCTTGGTCCTTTTTTGTGGGTCCATGAGTACTTTTTTGTACTTTTACCCCTTCTTATCTTGTGCCCCTATGGCACAAGATAGAAAAACCCTTGATACTATTCTCTTTAATTATGGAATGTCACGCCAGAATATTAATTGTGTTTTTAATATTCCATCTTTACGACGCTTTTTACGACGCTTGTAAAAAAACTTATTTTATTAGATAATATATAGATAGATAATTAAAATTTCTCATTTAAAGTGTTAAGAACTAATATGGATGTTTTACAATTAACTTCATAAAATTGAATTCAAGATTAGCCAATATTTACAAATTTTAAGTTTGACTGTAATTTTTTTAACTAATGTATTTTTACACTTAAGTTCAAAGGTAAAAAAAAGCTCCAAAGGCAGTGCGTATTTTTTTTTTCTTATATAAATTTCTCTGATTCAACTTTGACCAAAATTGGTTCTAGTTTTGACTTTTATTATGTTGGAAGCCACTTAAGATCAATTATCCATGAATCATGTTCATCCCAATGTTAACATTGTTACAGCTTTATTAGTATAGTTTAGTAAAACAATTGCAGTCCTATGTTGTTATTTCAAGACTGCAAATTCATATGGGTTGGGCCAATGTCCAAAACGACCCATTATGAAAAACAGTTATTATAGTTGACAGTTATTTTTCCAAATGATGTGTCGTTTGGTTCTCTTGAACCAACACATTTGGCACCCCTTGAAAAGGTATATATAGTTCTTTATATAACAGTTAACATCATCAATTCAATAAAAAGAAAAGTTAGTTACTTTAAATTTCCCTCCAAATTTATTTCATTCCTACTGCGTACTATTTTGCATACATCTTTCTGCACTTAAGCATTTGTCAAACAATGGTCAATACAAATTATTACTTAAAACAAAACTGGTCAAGGCATAACAACAATGGCCAAGATCAGTACAAGAATTGGCATCAGAACAAAAGCTTGGGGAGGCCATTGAGAAGAAAACTACAAGACAATTTCTTTCTAAGACAACAAAAGAGATAGAGGGAGGAAAGATTGGGAATTTGCATAAAGCAAATCACTCAAGATTGCAAGGACATATTGAAGAAGAAACTGGAAGAAATCAAGGACTTCAACCAAACACTTCCACAATCTCACCATACTGTCTCACAACACAGATTCAGAAAACAAAAATGCTTCAAGTGCAAGCAAGAGGGGCACATCATAAGAGACTGTCCCATAAGGAAAATGGAGGAAGAAGTGGGTGATCAAGATGTCCCTAGTGACTATGCAGACACATCTACTGGACATCACAAGATGCAAAGCCCTACTGTAAGTATAAAATATCCATAATTAATTCACTTTGAAACCAAATGCATACTAAAAGGCACTGATCAAGAATACTGGAATAACATATGGTACATAAGCAACAATATAAATATGCATGTGTGTTCAAGGTTGAAATTATTCTGCAAAATAAAAGAAAAGTTTTTTGTTGGCAAAATTGAAGAAAAAAACAAACTGCTATTTACTTATGGTATTGGGAAAGTAATAGTCAAAAATGGCAATGGGAAATATCTAATCCCATGGGTTCTCTATGCCCCTGAAGTCTCTTTAAACATCCTATCTGTAGACCTACTTGAAAAACAAGGGATAGAAATTCTCTATGAGAATAACACTTGCACAATGCAATACATGTTTAAGGATCCCAAAAGTCACAATTTCAATGAAGATAGTCTTATAACTAAGCACAATGAGTTCCTAGACAAACATTTTGAAACCTTAGATGCATTTGTTAACCCACCTTTAGACATGACTGATGAAATTGAAATTAAAGGGGTGGTTTACTCTATAAGAGTCACCACTTTCAATGAATTTATAACTTTCCTAAATCTCATCAGTCAAGACAAATTGGTTGGTCATAAATTGGACTACTTCAGAAAAAGATTTCTAACTGTCCTAAAATGGTTCTATGAGGTTTACTTAAATGGACCCTTGCTTGGTCCTATACCACCCTCAATAAGAGGCACCACAGTACATCTAATGGACCTTTACAAGGCCATTGAATGTTTGGGTGGATATCTACAAGTATATGTTGGGATATAAAAAGACAAAGTACTGAAGAAAGTCAAAGTGCTGAAGAAAGTCAAAGTACTGCTTAATGAAAGTCAAAGTACTGCTCAACATCAAAGTACTGCAAAGCTAAAGAACTGCTATATCGTTTATGGAAAGCTTTGTAATTCTAGAATATTCTTAGTTTAGTTTAGTATTACTTGTCGTATAAGGATTGTAATTGTAAACCGACTAGGGTATTCCTTATGCCTATAAAAGGACCCTTGGATTGGCATTAGAGGTACGACTTACATACGCAATATTAGAGAATATTAGAGTTTATCAAGTTCGATATTAGAGTTATTAGGGTTGTTAGTGAATCTGTGTATCAAGCAGGTTCAAAGTATTAATAAAATCGTTAAAGTTTAAAGTTATTCTTCTTAGCTTTATTGAAGTAGTTTCCGCATACTTAGTAGAGTAATATCAGTGTTTCATTGTTAGTAACTTAGGATTTATCCGAGGTTACTAAGCCCTTACAAGCTATTTAGTTAGTTTGGTCAGAGTATATCGATCCAACAAGTGGTATCAGAGCTTGTGTGGAAACTCTGATTAAGAAGAAACCCTTAAAACCGATTTAACTACAAACCCTAAAGATGTCGACTGAAGCTGCACCACCCCCATCCATCACTTCACTCAGAATTCCTATCATCAAGAAGGGAGAATATGATCTCTGGAGCATGAAGATGAGGCAGTACATTGCTATTACAGACCATGCATTGTGGAATGTAATTGTCAATGGTAATGAAGTTATTGAAGAACCTGTAGAAGTTCCTGGACAACCTAAACCACCTAAGCCTATCTTACCAGCATCTACAGTAAGAAATCAAGAAAAGTTCCTGATGGTCACCTACTCAAGTTCCATAATGCTAAGGATGCAAAACAACTATGGGCTGCTCTCAAGACAAGATTTGGAGGTAATGATGCTTCCAAGAAGATGCCTAGAAATTTGTTGAAGCAACAGTTTGAAACATTCACTGTTGGTGAAAGAGAAGGTCTTGATGCTGCCTATGACAGATTCCAAAATCTCCTTAGTATGCTAGAGTTATACAAAGCAGAAGTATCTGTTGAAGATGCAAACCTGAAAGTCTTAAGAAGTTTGCCATCTGTATGGCATGTGATTGCTACTATGATCAGAGGACAACCTGGTTTGGACACTATGGACTTTAATGATCTTTACAACCACTTAAAGGTGTATGAGCATGAGATGAATGGCCAAACAAGTTCAAAATCTCACATTATTGCTTTTGTGTCTTCTGAAAATAGAAGCAGTACTTCCACTAAAAGTACTGCTTATCCTGCTCAAAGTACTGTTGGTGATAAACAACATATCTACACAACCATGACTACCCCCACCTCATCACCACCAAACACCATCCACTCTGATGAAGTTGTATGTTCATTCTTCGCTCATCAAGCCACTTTACCTGTTACTTATGAAGAAGATTTGTCACAAATTGAAGAGGATGCTCTTGAAGAAATTGATATAAGGTGGCAAGTTGCTATGATCACTGCTAGGATTAAGAAATTCATGAAGAAAACAGGAAGAGGCATTGACTTCAAACCCAAACAGGGTATAACGTTTGACAAGTCCAAAATTGAATGCTTTAATTGTCAAAGAACTGGACACTTTGCAAGAGAATGCAAGTTTGCTAAATATCGGGCAAATAGAATGATTGAGAAACCCAAGCTTGAACTAAAGGAAATTCCTATTACTGAAACAAAATCTTTGGTTGCTCAAGAAAATCTATCAGAGGTTGACTGGAGTGCTGAATTTGATGATGAACCAGTAACCTACTCTATGGTCGCAGTGGAAGAGTTTGATTGGAGCACATCTTTTGATGAGGAACCAGGATTTGTTGATTTGGGATCAAGAGATGGTCTTGGAAGCTTTGATTGGAGCATGGAATGTGAAGAAGAACCTGTTCTGCTCGCTATGGTAGCTACTTCACCAAGTTCACCCACTATCTCTAAGGTATGCTCTAAGTGTAATGATTTTTATCAAAAAGTGCTTAAAGATTATGTAACTGAAAGAGATAATTGTAGAAGGGCTAGGTCTGAGGTAGCTGGTTATCAAATAACTTTAGAGTCAATGGAAGCCAAAATTATAACTCATGAAAATAATGAAATGGCTTGGGCAGAAAAATATGAGCAACAGGATTATCAATTAAAATTAAGTGAATGGAAGTTAGGATGTAAGGTTTCTGAACTTGAAAAGATGACTAAAGAAAGGGATGAATTGTTAGAAAAATTTGCTGCCTGGGGAGAATCTGGTCTTTCACATGTTAGTTTTGTTGAAAAACATAAAAGAGCACACATTAAAACTGGCCTAGGTTTTGGTATGGATTTTAGTAGCACAGAAGAGAACCCACCTAGTGATAAAGAACAACTTTATTCAGAGGAGATAATAACTAGTGATGATGAACTCATTAGCTCAGTAGAGAACACGTCTAGTAATGAGGAATCAATTAGTCAAACACCTCCTGAATTTAAGAAAGACAAGGGTTATCATGCAGTCCCTCATCCCACTGGTAGTTTTCAACCACTTAGGACAGATGTTTCTTGTTTTGGAGTAGACAATTTAGAGTTTAGGAAAAAGCTTAATGGTCAATCTAATTCAGGTCCATCTAGTTCTGAAACCCCAAAAGAAACAGTTGAAAAACCTAAGGATGATAATGTTAAGAGTCAAGCAGTACCTTCAACTCAGAGTATTGCTAAACATTCATCAGTACCTTCAAGAAAAACTTTTCAAAATACTGCTAAATCTTTTTGGGATAATCTTGGTCAAAATAGTTTTCATCATTCACCAAAAAGTCAGGTTAGGTTAGGTCATAAAACTAAAGGAATAAATTTTTGGAGTATGGGTCAAAATTTGTGTTTTGTTTGTTATAGTCCTGATCATTTGATTAAGGACTGTGACTTTCACTCAGAATATCTAAGCAAATTCCCAAAGACCAGATCTACCAACCATAAGCCAAGGGAGAATAGACCAGTTTGGAATCACTCACATAGGGTTAACCACAACAACTTTTCAAAAGACTATAGGTACCCTCACCAGAGAAGACCTTTTTCAAAACCACCAGTACCCTCAAGCACTTTTCAAGGTACTGGTAAGCCAAAAGTTTCTCAAGCAGTACCTTCTCAAAGTACTGCTAGGTTTTCACCCAATCAAGGTACTGCTAGCGCTTTTAGGAATGGAAGCCCTAGGAGATCTAATTACTATCAATCTAGAAGGCATTACACCTCAAAAAGAGTATCTAGATCAAAGAACTTTACACAAAAATTAAAACCAGCTGGGTTAAGAAAGAAAGTACTGATGGGGAACAAACAGTACTTTCAGTAAGTAAGAGTGAAACAGAGAATTTTGTTGAAAATAATAAAGAGAATTTTGATGAAAAAAAAAGTTTTGTTGAAAAACCAACACAAATTTTGGAACAACCAAAGATAATTGATCATGTGCTTAAAAACAGTGGAGATTACATACTTAAAGAATTTAAGCATGTCACTCCACAAGGGGAACACAAGTCAGTAATGGCTTGGGTTCCTAAAATTAACTAACTCTTTTATATTTGTGCAGGGCAACCAAGAAGAGGAGCTTAAAGATCATTTAATTGTTGATAGTGGTTGCTCTGGAAGCATGACAGGAGACAAAGAGATTCTGTCAGATTTTAGATCTTATTTTGGAGGACGAGTTGCATTTGGGAATGATCCTAGTGGAGGTAGAATTACTAGCAAATGAACCATCAAGGCAGGACGCATAGATTTTGAGAATGTTCGTTATGTGAAGGAGCTCAAGTTCAATCTTTTGTCAGTCTCTCAGATCTGTGACAAGAAGCACCCTGTGTTATTCGCTGACACAGAATGTCTTATTCTTTCCCCTGAGTTCAAGCTTGTTGATGATAACTTGGTAATACTGAGAGTACCAAGAACCAATGATGTGTATAGTCTGGATATGAAGAGTCTTAACTCTTCTGAAAGAGCAACATGTTTAGTAGCCAAAGCAACACTTGAAGAAGCACATCTGTGGCATAGAAGATTAGGCCATGTGAATTTCAAGAATATCAACAAGTTGGTTAAAGGAAATTTAGTTAGAGGTTTACCTTCCAAAACATACAAGAATGATCATTCATGTTTGGCGTGCAAGAAGGGTAAACAACACAAATCATCATGCAAGAAGATTGAGGAAAGAACTGTTAGAGAACCTTTAGAGTTACTGCACATGGATCTGTTTGGACTGTTTCATGTTGCAAGCTTAAACAAGAAGAAGTACTGCTTAGTTGTAACAGATGATTGCAGTAGATTTAGTTGGGTCTTTTTCTTGGGATTTAAAGATGAAACCTTTGATGCTATTCATGATCTTATAATAGCCCTTGAAAACCAATTGAGGCTCAAAATAAGAGGTATTAGATGTGATAATGGGACTGAATTCAAGAACAAGTTTATGGATGAATTTTGTGCCAAGAAAGGAATCAAAAGGGAGTTTAGCATTGCTAGAACTCCACAGCAGAATGGTGTTGCAGAGAGGAAGAACAGAACCTTGATAGAAGCAGCCAGAACAATGCTTGCAGATTCCCTATTACCTATTCAATTTTGGGCTGAAGGTGTAAGTACAGCTTTTTATGTGTTGAATAGAGTATCAGTCACTAAACCTCAGATGAAGACACCTTATGAGTTGCTTATGGGGAAAAAACCTAACATACGCTTTATGAAACCTTTTGGATGTCCTCTGACTATTCTCAATACTATTGATGCTTTGGGAAAATTTGATGGCAAGTCAGATGAAGGATACTTATTGGGTTATTGTACCAATAGTAAAGGATTTAGAGTGTACAACAAGGTCACCAAAAAGGTTCAAGATTGTCTTCATGTTGAATTTTTAGAAGATCAAAAAAATCAAAAAGGTAAAGGTCCTGATTGGATGTTTGATCTTGATGTTTTGACTCCTTCTATGAACTATGTTCCTGTTATAGATGAGAATCAAGTTGTTCACAAAGAAGAAGATTTACAGTACATTGTTCATGGAGTCAATATTAGACCTGATGAAGAACCTATAACTGTTGAGAAGGAGAAAAGTATTGTTGAACCAAAATCCACTTCGTCTGCTGAGGATCAAGCTATTCAAGATGAACTTAATAGGATGCTTTTTCAAGAAACAATAGCACAATATTATGAGGATGAACAAATAAGAGCTTATGAAGACGCAAAGCAAAAGGGTAAGTCTACAGATTACCCTCACAACACTTTGGATCACAGTACTTTGGATCAAAGTATTGCTGCACTAATTAACAGTACTTCTGATGATTTGTATGATCCTAACATGCCTGGGTTAGAAGACACTGATGATGAATTAGATGAAAAAGGTATTTTCTCAAATTCCAATGAAGGAGCTGATTTCACAAATTTGGATGATGATTTTGAAGTTCCACAGACTCCTACATTAAGAATTCATAAAAAATATCCTGCTGGTCAAATCATTGGACCTTCTACTTCTGGAGTGCTCATAAGAACCAAAGCTAAAGGTTTTTCTAAACCACATAATGCTTTACTTAGCTTTGTGTATAAACAAAACAGGATGAATCATAAGGATCAACAAACGTGTTTATTCACTTGTTTTATCTCTCAAGAAGAACCCAAGAATGTAGCTCAAGCATTAACTAAAGAGAGTTGGGTTGAAGCCATGCAAGAAGAACTTCTTCAATTAAAACTTCAAGAAGTTTGGGTACTATGTGATCTACCAGATGGAAAGAAAGTCATTGCTACAAGATGGGTTTTGAGTTAAGAGATGAAAGAGGAATGTCATCAAGAACAAAGCAAGATTAGTTGCACAAGGATATAAACAAGAAGAAGGAGTTGACTATGATGAAGTATTTGCTCCTGTAGCAAGGATTGAAGCTATTAGAATATTTCTTGCTTTTGCATCTTATATGGGCTTTCCTGTTTATCAAATGGATGTCAAGAGTGCCTTTCTTTATGGCAAGATTACAGAGGAGGTCTATGTCAAACAACCTCCTGGTTTTGAGGATCCTGCACATCCAAACAAAGTTTACAAAGTTGTTAAGGCTCTATATGGCCTTCATCAAGCACCTAGAGCTTGGTATGAAAAACTCTCCACTTTCTTATTGCAATATGGTTACAGCAGAGGAGCAATTGATTAGACTTTGTTTATCAAGAGAGACAAGAAGGATATCATTCTTGTTCAAGTCTATGTAGATGATATTATTTTTGGAGCTACAAAACAGTTTATGGTGAAAGAATTTGAGAAGCTCATGCAACACGAATTTCAAATGAGTTCCATGGGTGAATTAACTTTCTTTTTGGGGCTTCAAGTTAAACAATCAAAGGCTGGAATTTTCATTAGTCAAGACAAGTATGTCATTGACATTCTTAAGAAGTTTAACTTCGATGCTATGAAGCCTGTCACCACACCCATTAAAGCTATCAACTCATTGGGAAAGGATGAAGATGGACAAGTTGTAGATGTCAAGCTTTACAGATCAATGATTGGCTGTCTTATGTACTTAACTGCATCTAGACCTGATATTATGTTTGATGTATGTTTGTGTGCAAGATATCAAGTCTCACCTAAGGTCTCTCATATGAATGCAGTCAAGAGGATTTTTAGTTATTTGAAACAACAACCTATGTTAGGGTTGTGGTATCCAAAGAATTCACCTTTTCACTTGGAAGCTTTTTTAGATAGTGATTATGCAGGTGATAATTATGATAGAAGATCAACAACTCGAGGATACCAATATCTTGGAAGAAGATACAAACCATTGCAGCAACATCATCCACTGAAGCAGAATATGTTGCTGCTGCAAGCTGTTGTGGCCAAGTATTGTGGATGCATAATCAACTCTTCGATTATGGATTCAATTTTAAGAATACTACTATCAACATTGATAATGAGAGTACAATATGCATTGTGAAGAATCCTGTTTATCATTCCAAGACCAAGCACATTCAGATCAGGCATCACTTTATTCGATATTGTTATGAGCATAGGCTTATTAATGTTGTCAAGGTCCACACAGACGACAATGTAGCTGATCTACTCACAAAGGGATTTGATGTTTCAAGATTCAATCATTTAGTGGTGAGTATTGGTATGATTAACTATTAAGTTACAATTAAGGGGAGGACTTATTGGTTAGTTAGATAGTCCTATGCATTGTTTGAGGGGAGGCAATACAATGCTTTTTGATGTTTTTTCAATTGTGAAGAAGAGGATGGAAAAATACTGCTTATTGTTTATCTGAAAGTACTGCTGTGAACGTACTGCTTTGGAAAGTACTGCTTACGTGGAAAGCACTGCTAGTCTTGTCAACGTACTGTTCCAATGGTCAAAAGATGGGGTAAAATTCAAACAACGGTAACTGTATTAATTGGGCTGTGATTTTTTAAATCTTACCTATAAATAACTACTATCCGATTTTCCCTCTTATCTTTATACTTATCAATCTTTTCCTTATTTTTCTCTTATTCACATTCACTATTCATCGCACCATTTTCTCTTATAACAACATTCAGTGGCGAATCGTAACACAGTTAGTAAGCATAACATGGTGGCTAACTTTGACAAAACACCATCTAATGACGCTTTTCATGACATAATTGATTTCCTCACTGGATCATCAATCAATTATGCTCTTTTGGTCGAACCTGATGTTATTGAACCCTGGATTCAACAATTTTGGGAAACTGCTAGATCTCATATGGAAGATGATGAATCCTACATTCAGGCTAAGGTTGCTGGGAAAATTGTTAGAGTTAGTGAAGCTTCGATTAGGGAAGATTTATTGTTCGATGATGCAGAAGGGGCCATTCGTTTTGACAAACAAGTTCTTTGGGATACATTAAGGGATATTGGTTATGAAGGGTCTCTCACTGAAACAACTTTTAAGAAACCCTTATTCAGTCCACCCTGGAAGTACCTTGTTCATGTATTGTTGCATTGCTTAAGTCCTAAGAGTACTTCATGGGAACAATTTGGTTCTAATATAGCATCTGCTTTAGTGGGATTAGCTACCAATCACATATTTAACTTTTCTAGAATGATTCTTGATGGTATGCTATCTCATATCTCCAATGGTTCACCCTTCCTCATGTACCCGAGATTTGTTCAAGTCTTCTTGAACAAACAGCTTAATGATGTACCAAAACCTTTCAGCTTGCTACCAGTTGTAGTACTTCCACCAAAGGTGTTCACCTTCATGGCTAGAAAGAGTGACAAATTTTCTGGGAGGAATACACCATTAACAGCTCACATGATGGAGGTAGTGCAAGCTGTTAGAGATGAATCTGTTGAAGATGAAGAGCATGAACCTTCTGTTTCAAGAGAAGGTACTGCTTCTCAACGTACTGCTTCACAGCAAGGTACTGCATCTCCACCTACTGTATCTTTGCAAGATATTGCTCATGGTGATTCAGAACCAGAGGTAAACCCACCATCTTCTCCCAATGATTATACTTCCACAGATGGGTCTCAAACATCTGGAGGAGATGAGGGAGATATGGCTTATGAGGGTCAAGTTCTGGATAACTATGCTTTGACAAGGGAGTTATTGAGGTTAAAGAAATAATATGAATCTCAAGCTGCACAACTGGTGAAATTGAACAACAAATTTAGAAGATTGAAGAACTTTGTCTGGCCTTTAGTTCAACATCATAGGTTGTGGGTGAAGTCACAGAAGAAGAAAGGAAAGAAATTTAAGAAGACTTCAAAGGGCAAGAAGGTTCACAAGCAGTCTTCATTCCAATTGGGGAGGAATATGGACCAAGAGAATTTGAATGAAGATGCTGAACATTTTGAAGAACAAGATGCTAAGGATCTTGATGAAGAAGAAGCTGAGAAAATTAAGCAATCTGAACTTCAAAGTACTGAGCCTCAAAGTACTGAGCCTCAAGGCACTGGACTTCAAAGTACTGGTGTACAAAGTACTGATGATCAAGGTGCTGCTCTGCAAGGAACTTATAGGCAAGAGCTCATTACACCAAGGACCCTAAATTTTGAAGAAGAAGTTGGTCCTTCAACAGTCTTACATAAAGAAGAAGTTGGTCCTTCTAGTCCAATCCAGCAAAAGGAGCACACTGCTAGTGATGATGAGACTGTTTCTCAGATATTGCAAAACTTGTCAAGACCAAGAGGTGTTAGTATCCCTGGAGTTGAAAAAAAATCTCAAGCTTCTCAACCTGTTTTAGATCCAAAGGATAAAGGAAAAGGTAAACTGGTAGAAACAAAGAAGAAGAAGAAAGTTACTTTGGCAGAATTGAGAGCTATTGAAGTGGCTAAGAATGAAGAAGCTGCTAGGAAGCTACAAGCTCAATTGGATGTTGAAGTTGTTATACCAGAAAAGCCAGCTGTTATACCACAAAGACCACCTAGTATTGCTAAGGAATGAATGCTATGATGGCCTATCTGAAGGGTAGAGGATATACAGGTCTGCATAAATTGAAATATATAGAGATGAAAGACTTGTATGATGCTGTTAGAGAAGCTTATCAAAATGAAGTGGCTGGTATTATTCCTTTTGATGATGAAAAGAAGAATGCGGATGCAAGTAAAAGAAGCTTAAAGAGAAAAAGAACAACTGGTGATGAACAGCCATCAAAGAAGATAGAATTGAGAACAGATGCAGTTGATGAGCTGAGGAATTATCTTAGAGTTGTAGATTTTGAGCATCCTAAGTCCAAAGATGTTGTAGTAAAGAAGTCTAAGATGTCTACATTTGAAGTTGTAGAATCAAAGGATGGAGACTATCTGATGTTCCATAGAGAAGATGAAAGCTTTAGAGTATTTAATTTGCTATGGGATATACTGCACATGATAGATAGAGAGGATCTGTTTCACCTATATCAAATAGTGCAAGAGTATTTTGAGCATATTCCTTCAACTGGAGTTGGCTTAGTCTTGCTGGGAGATCTGATAAGTATCTGGGAGACAGAAGAGACAAGCACTGATGAAATCTGGCAAAATCAAGAAGTTTGGGAGATTACTAGATGGAGATTCTTTGAAGTATCAGGAGTGCATGTTTTAGAGTTAGAAGATGGGACCATGATTCACATGCTAGCAGAAAGAAGATATCCACTGACAAGAGATCTTATGAGAAGAATGCTAGATCATGGTATGGAAGTTGAAGAGGAGAATGAAACAGCCCTTATAGTCATCGAATTATTTATCAAATGGACAACTATGGCTGATGACGATGCATAAATACTGGTATGATTCATAATTGTATAATTTTTTGAAAAATCAGTACTTTATTCAAAGTACTGCTGGACAAACAGTACTTTATCCAAAGTACTGCTTGCAGCTCAAAATCAGTAAAAGACTTTTTAATAGAAAATAAGCAAATTTTTGTTAACAGCAAAATATTTTGAAACAAAAGTTAACAGCAACAAATGGTTTTTGAGATGGTTACAACAAAAGGTTATCAGTCCACCATGTCTAACAAAAGGACTGGCTAATCCGTGAGCAAACTGCTCTGGTAAAGATATCTCATATCCGTTGATGGTTGACAACTTGCCAATAATTTGTATGGTAATCAACTCACCATATCTGCAATAGTGAAGAGTTGGCTAGCCCACAAGAAAAATGGCTTGTGGTAAAGGCTGTGGAAAAACCATTTATATGGTAATTAGTTCACCATGGTTGCAAGAACTAACTAGTCCAAAAGGGTACGGCTTTTGGTAAAGACTTAACAAATCCGTTGATAGCTGATGATTTGCTAAAAATCATATGGTTATCAATGTACCATGGTTTTACACACCTAAACATTGGCTACTCCAGAGTTAATGGTTTTGGTAAAGAGACATCAAAATCCATTAAATTTTTAATGATTCACCTCTCACAGAAGTTTACATACCTAGAAGTGATGAGAATAGTATGAAAGTTTATGATCTGATGTACAATTTTCCATATGTTGCTGAGTAGCTGAAAAGATGAAGATTGTTGATAGTTGCTGAAGATAAAGACACAATCTTTCCCTGAAGACTACTTTGATGATAATAATACAAGCACAGAGGATACACAATAAATCTGAAGATAAAGACACAATCTTTCCCTGAAGACAAAGATGTTAAAGATACAGATACAAAGGAACTTGAAATCAAGCAAGTAGAATTCAAGTTAGGGGAGGATTGTTGGGATATAAAAAGACAAAGTACTGAAGAAAGTCAAAGTCTTGTGAAGAAAGTCAAAGTATTGCTTAATGAAAGTCAAAGTACTGCTCAACATCAAAGTACTGCAAAGCTAAAGAACTGCTATATCGTTTATGGAAAGCTTTGTAATTCTAGAATATTCTTAGTTTAGTTTAGTATTACTTGTCGTACAAGGATTGTAATTGTAAACCGACTAGGGTATTCCTTATGCCTATAAAATGACCCCTAGATTGGCATTAGAGGTACGACTTACATACGCAATATTAGAGAATATTAGAGTTTATCAAGTTCGATATTAGAGTTATTAGGGTTGTTAGTGAATCTGTGTATCAAGCAGGTTCAAAGTATTAATAAAATCGTTGAAGTTTAAAGTTATTCTTCTTAGCTTTATTGAAGTAGTTTCCGCATACTCAGTAGAGTAATATCAGTGTTTCATTGTTAGTAACTTAGGATTTATCCGAGGTTACTAAGCCCTTACAAGCTACATAGTTAGTTTGGTCAGAGTATATCGATCTAACAGTATATTTTTCAAAGAGTTTTGGTCAAGTAGCAGACATATTGGGCCTATCTTATCATGATGGTGAAGAACTCAAGTTATGCTACAACAAGTATCTAGATGTTCTCAAAAGTTATCACAACACTGCTAGGATGCATAAGTTGGGACAAGGATCTGTCCCAACCAAGGCCAAGGTCAATGTGGATAGAGGCAAAGGATCATACTGCCTACAAAGTCATCATAAAGATCAGAAAGATCATGTGCATCTACAGGTATGAAGAACATCTGCAAACTTGAGCACTTTGGTATAAAACTAGAAGAAGAAACTAAGAATGGCAAAGCCTACAACCATCACCAATATGGACAAAGCAGCATACCAAATGACCAAGGAATCAAGGAAGAAGTCAGAAGCAATTCAAGTGATGACCTTGTCATCATAAACTGAAGCAAATCCTGAAGAAAGAAGAAGCAATGATTAATGGCCATTGATCTTAAAAGGGTGACTGTTGGAAGCCACTTAGAGCATGGGGTGTCGTGGGCGTTTCATTTATCTTCATTTGGGCCCCACGTGTGCCACATCACTCCAACACACTCACTTAAAAATACCCCCCAATCACAACAAACTCACTTCTCTTCATTTGGGCCCCACCCACCCTCATTTTTTTTCTTTTCCATATTTTCCAAACACAATTAAATTCATTTCATTCATTTAAAATAAAAATACAACATAAAAAAAATACACTGCGAAATAAAAAAACATAAGAAATTTAAAATACATTGTGAAATAAAAAAACATACGAAATTTAAACTAATCTTGTTGTTGTTGATGTAGTTGCCAAACATGCTCAATGATATTTCGTTGAAGTCTTGCGTGCGTTGCTTTATCACGCAGTTCTTTGGCATTCTTTCGTTGTATATCGCATCGCTCAATCCATGTCCGTTGTATATTTGCTCGCGGACAAACATAAATATCATTCATTTCGGATATCGCAAACTTTTGATCTTTCAAAATCATGTTATGCAATATGATGCACGTGTACATGACTCTTCTTAGCTTGTTGATAGTCCAAGCACGCGCCGGTTGGCTTATAATATGCCAACGTCCTTGGAGGACCCCGAAAGCTCTTTCAACGTCTTTGCGAGCACGTTCTTGTTTTTGTTTAAACAAGGCATTTTTCTCCGAATATGCAGTCGAGAATGATTTGACAGAAGATGACCAAGCTGGGTAAATCCCGTCAGCTAGGTAATACCCGTGTTCAAATGTTGCACCGTTTACTTGAAACGGAACCTTGGGGGCGATGTCATCAAGAAGGTCGTCGAATAACGGTGAATTATTCAAAATAGTTAAATCATTACTCGCACCCGCTACCCCAAAAAATGCATGCCAAATCCATAAATCGTATGATGCAACGGCTTCAAGCATAATAGTTGGATATTTTTTACACCACTATGAAATTGCCCTTGCCACTCAACGAGACATTTTTTCCATTCCCAATGCATACAATCAATGCTCCCAAGCATTCTCGGAAACCCATGGACCGTGTTATGTGCGTTATATAAATTTTGAATGTCACTCAAATTAGGCTTTCTTAAAAACTCGGGCATAAACAATTCAATTACACACATAGTAAAAAAAATCTAGACAATCGTGTGCCGTGTGTGACCCCATTTGAAAATATTCATCAAATGCATCAGGTGCGGTGCCGTAGGCCAATTGGCGTACGGCGGATGTGCATTTCATAATTACACTCATACTCATTACACCCCTAGCATCGGGTCGGACTCTAAAAAAATCAAAATGCGGTGGAAGAGGATCAACAGTTTGAATATGATTTTCAATACCTTGTACTATTTCTAAGAATAGTTCACGGCTCATACGAAATCGACGCCTAAAATAGTACTCCGGATATTTTGGACAATCAGAAAAATAGTCGGATATAAGACGTTTTTCAGCAACTTCACGGTCACGGTAGATGTAATTACGGGTGCGTGAACTTTCAGCTTCATGTTCTGGCAACGTTTGCCCATAACCTGCAACTTTCAGAATCATCTTGATATCTTGTAAATCATCAAGATCGGAATCCGAATTTGAACCACTCATGTTTTTTTTGCTTAAGATGTAAAGATTTGAAAGAGTAGTGTGTGAATGATTTGAAAGAAAAGAGTGTGAATGATTTTATAAAAATGGTGTATTATTTATAAGAGGGCGGGTAAAATTTTTATTTTAAAAATAAAAAGTTTTTTTTATTTAAATCAAACCGTTATATGCAATGGATATATTGAAATTAGGGTTGTCATTTTCCTCGTCGTTGGACTGGCGAAACCACAAGTGGCGAAGGAACCTGGTGTCGCGGCTAGGAGCAAATCGAATCGGCGAGATGGCCACGTAGGAATTGGCGAGGAGCAACATCTTCCATACCCCATGCTCTTAAGATCAATTATCCATCAATCATGTTCATCCCAATGTTAACATTGTTACAACTTTATTAGTATAGTTTAGTAAAACAATTGCAGTCCTATGTTGTTATTTCAAGACTGCAAATTCATATGGGTTGGGCCAATGTCCAAAACGACCCATTAAGAAAAACAGTTACTCCCTCCGTCCCAAAATAATTGGCCTCATTTGACTTTTTTAAGTCTTAGTTTCTCAACTTTGATCCTTAATATTTTTGTATGTGTTATGTTATACTTGATGAAAGTTACACCAATGAAAAAATATTTAAAAGACAATTCATTCATATATTTTGCATCAATTATTATGTAACACAAATAAAAATATTTAAGATCAAAGTTGAGAAATTAAGATTTTAAAAAGTCAAATGAGGACAATTAATTTGGGACGAAAGGAGTATTATAGTTGACAATTATTTTTTCAAAGGATGTGTCTTTTGGTTCTCTTGAACCAACACATTTGGCACCCTTTGGAAAGGTATATATAGTTCTTTATGTAACACTTAACATCATCAAGAAAAGTTAGTTACTTTAAATTTCCCTCCAAATTTATTTCATTCTTAATGCATACTATTTTGCATACATCTTTGATCTTTCTGCACTTAAGCATTTATCAAACAATGGTCAATACAAATTATTACTTAAAAGAAAACTGGTCAAGGCATAACAGCAATGGCCAAGATCAGTACAAGATATTAGTTATTGAGAGAGCTTAATTTTGTCAGATGCCAAAATTGAACTATTGAGTTTGTCTAATTTGGTTCCCTACACGTAATTTTTTTTATTGCTAATAAAATAACTAGTTTTAGAATCTTCCAACGTGAAGGGCTTTGATAAAAGTCGCACTAAAAAAGCTTTAACATAACTCGCACTAAAAACGCTTTTACATAAGTCTTAATATTGAGTTTGTCACAATTCGATTTACTTATTTGATTGTTCTATAAATAAAAACATTATAAACTAAACAATAAGAATAATTTATTTTTATTTTATTTTATTTTAATAGATATAAAGTTTAGAGTTAATTACATAAATCGTCCTTGTGGTTTGGTTAAAATTACGGATCTTGTCCTTGTGGTTTTTTTTAAGCGGGTCACGTCCCCGTACTTTCTCAAAGTTACGGATCTTGTCGAAATTTTGATCTGCTCGTTAAAAAGGACGTAACTTGACATGATGGACTAACGGAGGGTTAACCTTGTAAAAATCCGTTTTCCCTCTCAAAATACAAACCACATGGACAATATATGTACTTTAATCTTAAAAAAAATAAAAAAATAAAAAACTCTAATTTTATTTTACGAAAATATTTTAATTTTATTATAATAAATAAAAAAAAAAAACTTTTTTTAATAAAATAAATTTTGCTAAAAAATATTACAAAATAAAAAAAAAAAAAAAAAAAAAACTTAAAAAAAAACAATTTTTTTAATTTAATTTAAAAAAATTAAAAAAATTATTTTTTAAATAAACAGTTTTTGTTAAATATTATAATAAAATGATTTTTTTTAATTTTTATAATATTTTTTTAACAAAATTATTTTTATTTATTTTTTAATTGTTAAAAGTGTTATAGTAATAAAGTTTAATAAAATTATTTTTTTAAATAAACAGTTTTTTTAAGTGTTATAGTAAAATGATTTTTTTTTTTAATTTTGTAATTTTTTTAACAATTTTTTTTTTAAGAGTAAATTACATATATCGTCCCTGTGGTTTGTATTTTGAGAGGGAAATCGGATATTTACAAGGTTAACCCTCCGTTAGTCCATCATGTCAAGTTACGTTCTTTTTAACGAGCGGGTCAAAATTTGGACAAGATCTGTAACTTTGAGAAACCATGGGGACGTGACCCGCTTAATAAAAATCACAGGGACAAGATCCGTAATTTTAACCAAACCACAAGAATGATTTATGTAATTAACTCTAAAGTTTATGATGTATTTGTTATATAAAATTTAAAATTATATATTTTTATTAATTTTGGGTTTAAATTATATAAAAGTTAAATGTAAGTATTTTAATCAAAGTGTATCACCAAATTCGGGGAATTTAGATTATCATGCGAGCAATCTCTTCTATATAATTGGTTTAATTTCAAGTATATAAGGTTTTCTTTATAGTCTCGGCCTATGCTTAGAAATGTCATATTTAAACTTCAAAAATTTAATCTTCAAGTCTATAAGATATTGGTCATCATCGTCTCTATTCATTATCCAATCTCGTGTAAAGAGTCGAACTATCAATCTCTGTTGATTTCTTTTGTTTTCGGCGCAAATCTTGTTCTATCTTAAAACATTAGAAATTACGCCTCATGCTGAAAGACCTAAAAGAAAAGAAGAAAAGAAAAACAATGCTTGCATTACGTTGGAGTTTTGAACAAACATCTATGTATTTGAAGTGCATATACAATTAATAATTATATCGGTTTAGTCTTTACGTATAAAAATCTTATAAATTTACATGTTGTAGTTAGTCTTATAGGTTATGATCAAAATATCTCATTTAAAGTGTTAAGAACTAATATTTAGGATGCTTTACAATTAACTTTATAAAATTGAATTCAAGATTAGCCAATATTTAAACTTTTTAAGTTTGATTGTATATTTTATTAACCAATATATTTTTACACTTAAGTTCAAAGGTGAAAAAAAGCTCCAAAACATATTTTTGTTTTCTTATATAAATTTATCTTATTCAACTCTGACCAAAATTAGTTATAGTGTTAACTTTTATTAGCTATTGAGAGAGCTCAATCTTGTCACATGCCAAAATTGAACTCTTCAGTTTGTCTAATTTGGTTCCCTACATGTAAACTTTATTATTATTTTTTTGTTCATTAAAAAAAAAACTAGTTTTAGATTCACAAACGCAAAGGGCTTTGATATAAGTCGCACTAAACAAGTTTTAACATAAATCATACTAATCGCGTTTGCCACGTGTCGATTTACTTATTTGATTGTTCTTTATATAAAAACATTATATGCTACAACATTAACAATATATATGTTGTTTTTTAAAAACAAAAATACAATTATGGTGTATTATTTGTTATATAAAATTTTTAAGGTTAGATATTTTTGTTAAATTTTGAGCTTAAATGTGAATTCTATTAACCAATCACAATATCATATTATTTTAAATTTAATTAATTACCTTTTTTTTTTTAAGGTTTCCTTATTGTTAACTCATATCAATAATTTTTTTGGTTTTTAGATAGATAGGTTACCCAATTTTTCAACTTTATTCTCCTAAATTATCAATTATTATTATTATTATTATTATTATTATTATTATTATTATTATTGTTATTATTATTATTATCACCACTTTATTAGAAAATCATAGGATTTACAAAAAATTAGTAGGGAGCCGAGATATTAACTGGAGCCGAGATATTATTATTATTATTATTATTATTATTATTATTATTATTATTATTATTATTATTATTATTATTATTATTATTATTATTATTATTATTATTATTATTTTTATAAAACATCACTTCATTAGAAAACCAAATGAATTTTACAAGAAATTAGTGGGAAGCCGAGACACTAGTTGGGCTCCCACTCCTTTTTGAATACAAAAACTTAGTCTATGAAAAATTAAAACACCATTTTTAACATTATTCGTGTGGCTGACGACAACAGTCTTGATGCGTGAAAGTGTATCTAAGGCTTCCGCTTTCCGAAAGTAGAAAAAGCAAATGGAATGAACTTGTAACCGTTTTCCTCACATTTGGACACATATTTCTTTTTCTTCTTTTCCACAGCATTATGTAGAGCTATCCACGGAGCCCACAAAGTTGCATCAATACCCGCAAATGGAGATATCCCAGTTACATCCAAACATGCATCCTTACCTTGGATCCAATTGAATAATAGCAAGTCTGCAGGGCGTAGCTCTTTCCCATCCCTCGAAAGAAACCCCATTGGAGCCTCCTTTTTCACCATAATCCCTACCTTGGAACATATGTCGGCGAGAATATCACGCACAGTGTTATGCCCGAACTTCACATCTACTCGCTGGAGCAGTTGAACTGCATGGTCTCCCCATTGGTCCATACGATGCGATTGCAACGAACAAATCGCCTTGAAAACATAGGTATGGTAAGCCTATAACACAACACCGAGCGAATTGGCGATGGTTCATCGTCTGGCCTAACCCATCAATGGGTACGGTGAATAGGAAATCTTGTGCATGTGGGGCGCGGGTACAACTGAGAATAGCCACTTGCCTTGGACTTAACGAATACTTGAGAACAAGATCTTTCTCAATGACACCAAAATAACACTTTGCCAAGGTTTTCATCGTATGGGGGCAGGAGCGTCAGAGGTGACAGAGAACATGTCTACGTTGCAAGCTCCGTTAAAAATATCGAGGGCATGCTGAAATGAAGGACCATGAGAATTAATACCCGTTTTTACCAAAATCTGGTCCTGTAAGACTCTTGTTTGCAAACGCGAGGCAAGGAAAGCATAATGAATAATGTCACTCGCAGCATGGATGCCAAGCCCTCCCATCTTGATTGGGAGGGTGGCAAGCCGCCACTGCCATTCACCAAACCCTGGTCCAGATGCTATAATAATTTTCTCCAAGGAAGCACATAGCCTCTGATCAAACCGAACTTGAGCCTCTCGCACGTACAAGGGAGAACATGTCCTCAAAGCATAAGATAATTTCGCAACCCCGGCACAATTATTATTATTATTATTATTATTTTACTTTGTTTTTATTTTTTTGCAAATGGGGTATTGGACTATATGCGTTTGACATTCAGGTTAACTAACTTACCAAAACACGACATTTATGTTACCTGACTTACTAAAAAATATACGTTAACGTTACTTTACACTGAAAAAATAAAAGGTGTATGCTTTCAAAAGTTCAGTAACTGAAGTGAATAAAATGTAAGTTTGATAACTTTGACGAATAAAATTAAAAAGTTGAGTAACCTATTTATCTAAAAACTGTAATTTTTTCATGCATAAATCGAATTTATTAATATTTTAAACTTAATCATTGAATTTTCAAAAATAACCTTTTCTTTTTACAATTTTGTTTGACACATGTAATTCCATTTTTTAACTAGATAAGAAATTAAGTAATGTTTGAAAAAAAAAAATAATAATAATAATAATAATAATTTTGACTTTTTTTACTTGACTTAGGGCTAAATCTAACACTGTAATAATACATGTGTAAATATATATATTTTGGGCCAGGTGTCCGGAGCTCGATAAAAATCCCGCTAAAACCCCGAAACCTAATAAGTGTCTTCCCGCCTTCAGTTGCGTAACATGACATCCTTTTTTTGGATCATCTCATTTGGAGCTTGATACCATTTTATTAATTATCTACTTTTGGTGAGTTTTTTTTAACCTATCCTTTTATTTATTTATGGGTTTTTGTTCTTATTATGAGTGAAAACCCCAAACTTTGCTTAAATTAATTAGCACTAATATAAACCATCCATGCATATCATTAAGTGGGTGTTTGGGCTATTCTTTTTGTATAAATAAATATAGTTTAAGGGAGTGTTTGTTTAAGCTTATATTTGGGTTTAGGAGCTTATTTAATTTCGGCTTATATTTCACAAGCTTTAATTTTCCGGCTTATTTTGATACTCATGGGCTTATATTGGTTAATAACTTATATAAGCCCACAAGTCTAAAAAATAAGCTGGAAAATTAAGGATCCATGCATATGATTAAGTGGGTGTTTGGCTATTTTTTTTGTATAAATAAATAAAGTTTAAGGGGGTGTTTGTTTAAGCTTATACGTGGTTTATGAGCTTATTTATGTAAGCCCATAAGTCTCAAAATAAGCCGGAAGATTAGGGCTTATGAAATATAAGCCAAAAAACAAATAAGCTAATAAGCCACATATAAGCTTAAACAAACACCCACTAAAGTGTTAGTTTTAACCACCACCAAATGGCTTAGTATTAAGATGGCAGGGAAGGATCGAAAACGGTCCTGGGATTAACCTGGTGAGACCGCGTATATCTGAGTCAATAAAGGCTTCCAACCTCATCCGTTTAGCTGTTTATTTTTAAGTGCTAGTTTTGATTGTTTGGGTAAAATTGTTTAGCTGCTTATTTTAGTGTAAACGGATGAGGTTTTTTCTATTAAGGTTACATGCGGAGGGCGGTTCTTTGACTCACATTTACTAGGCCACTTTGGTGGTCGTTTGCTTATCTTAGTGTATAAGTGCTAAAAATAATTACTTAGCGATTTGCTACATGCTTATTAAGTGATAAGCAGTTTTGGATAAGCAATCTAAAACACATCCTAGAATAGTGTTAAGGAGCTTATCTAGTGTTAAGTTGTAAATAAGCATGAGTACTTCCAAAATTAATCTAAAAATCTAGTGTTAAGGAGCTTATCAAAGATGGTAAGGCCATACACTCATAAGCTGTTTAGATAAATCAGATAATCGAACCTCATAGAAGCACTCAACTTAGCTCATCAAGTTTTTTGACGTGGTCGTTCAAACCACCTTTTGGGTCATTTGGATAGGGTTGAGCATCAAAGGTCCAAAACCGAACCGGACCGACAAAACCGACCGAACCGACAAAAACCGAGCCGAACCGACAGCCCGTCGGTTCGGTTTCATGTTTTACGTGTTTTCGGTTTCGGTTCGGTTCGGTTTGACCAAACCGACAAAAACAACCTAAACCGAACGAACAGACGGCCGACACAAAATCGAACCGGACCGACGGCCCGTCGGTTCGGTTTCGGTTTAGGCTTTTCATGATTTTCGGTTTTCGGTTTTGTCGGTTCGGGTCGGTTCGGTTCGGTTCTGGCCGGATGCTCAGCCCTACATTTGGAGAGTTAGAAATAACGTGATCTTCTCCCACAAGGGGCGAACAAAAACCTTCTACTCAGTGATACATAACTATACTCTTTACTTGGATCTCGAGTAGAAGTAAGAAATCTTCTTCTAATTGGATAGAGCGGTTTAATGTTCCTTGTAACACGTTGTCCTCCTATTGTATTTTGAACTAGCCCCTTAATAGTCTTTTAATTAATTCTCGGTTCCAAAAAAAAAAGTGTTAAAAAAAGGGGGAATCACATTACACATAGATAGATTGCTCGTATTTGTTCCTACATATCTTAGCATACTTGTTTCCTAACACGTTATCTTAAGTAAGGGACCATATTCGGCCATTCTGCTATTTTGGTTTACATATGTGGTTAGTGGTTAACAATGGAGACAAATACTTCAAGAACAAATAGCTTAAAGAAAGAACAAGAGGAGAAGGAGCAAAAACGCAAAGAGAAAGCAGATGAACATTTGTATACTATAATAAAAGTTGCTCGTGATGAGAATCTTCATGAACAAATAGGGAAAAATATAGTTTAGCTTATGCATTATCCAAAAGTAATGACTATGATAGTGTTTAGGTAGGTGTATGAGATATAATTGTTTACTTACATGCTAGTTTTAAGTGTTTGGGTATTGTTTATTGGCTTATTTTAGAGTAAACGAGCGAGTCTTTGACTCAAATCTGTGCGTGACCGTTTCTTAACCCTTTCCCAGGCCACCCCTAAGATTATGTTTACCTGGTGAGGTTTGAAGACGGGACCTCTTGCGAAGATGTCTGATTACTTGGCCACCTTAGTGGTGGCTTGCTTATATTAGTGTAAAAGCGCTAAAAAATAAGTTAATAAGTGGTTCGCTACATCTTATTAAGTGATAAGCAGTTTCACATAAGCAATCTAAAACACCCCCTAATATACTTTCTAGTGTTAAGGAGCGTATCATATTTAGCTTGAGTAAGCTTTTGAAACACTTGAAGCAACTTACTGTGTTTTGATAAGGTGATAAGCAGTTTAGATGAGCTTCCCCAAACATCCCTAAAACTTTGAAGTGATACTAATACACGTTGACCACTTCTTTTAAAAAATGCACTTAAACCACAAAATAGTACTCTTTACCTACTGTTTTGAACAAGAATGAGTAGCACCTTGAAACTAGTACTCATTTTCTAAAATCTTTGTAGTGGTTAGGTTACTAAACTTACATATTAGTATTAAGTAGGTTACTGCACATGGATAAATTTAATCAAGTCGTTAGTGTGATCAGAAAACCAAAAATAACGTACATTAGATTTAACCCTGTTTACTTCTTGTATTAGGTTATCTCAAGTCAGAGACCAGATTCGGGCATTTGGCTATTTTTGGTTACTTATCTGGCTTGTGGTTAACAATGGAGACAAATAATTCAAGAATGACCTACTTAAATCGTCAGGTATACTATGAAACTTCGGTAAAGTGTGCCACTTTTGGAAAGATTCTGTTATGATTTTAGGTTATCGACTTACTACCTTTTACTCGCATTCTATCAACTCATCAATTTCCATGAATAGGTTGTGCGCTTTCGTTCTCTGGAGAAACCCAAGGAGGATGAGTTCTCGTTAGAATTGTGAGTTCCCCATGATCTTCTCATTATTTTATTTTATTTTACCAAATGAATTAAAATTTATCCTGCATTATTTTGTTTACATGATCTTTTTGCATCTCAGGTCAAAACTCAACAATTATGATGATGTTGTTGAAAGAGTTGCTGGCTATCTGAGCTTAGATGATCCTTCTAAAATCAGGCTTACATCACATAACTGTTATTCTCAGCAACCCAAACCACAACCAATCAAGTACCGAGGAGTGGAACATCTGTCAGATATGCTGGGCCTCTACAATCAGGTTATTTTATGATTTTGATGTTTGCATGCATGATGCTACCTGTTGATACTAACCATGCTTCCTAATGGATTAATTGCTTGACGATATATTTGTGTTTGTTTGGTTCTAATACTGGTAAATAATGTTTTCATATAGGTATATGTGAGAAAATCTAATTGTCCAGTTGTTTAGCTATTTTTGAAGCTGTAATTTTGTTTTTATATCCCTAGGAACTCATAGTCTTTACCTTGGGCATTTTAAAGTGCTAGTGTGGCAATTACGGGTCGACTTGGGTTACAATAGTTACTCCCTTGCAAAATAATATCCACAAGTCAAAGACATGTTTTAATAAATTAGAAAATATTACTGCTTTACTTTTGCATAGTAGCAATTTAACCTTAAACCAATAATTAATATATATTTTGGAGGTTTTCTTTTGTAATAAAGTAGGGGTAATGTGCAAAATTCAGTCGGTATACCTTTCCTTTTCTAGAAGTAGACAAGTAATATTGGGACACATTAAAATAGTAAGATGGACGCAGGGAGCATCTTAACAGAAAATGGATCGAAAGTTGCAATAATGTGTTTCTTCTGAGGTTGAAATCTCGTAGACAAACAAGCAAACTATTTCAATTAAGAGCATTGTCTCCCATATTTATTTAGTAATCATGTTTTTGTTGTGTACAGACTTCAGATATTTTGTATTATGAAGTATTGGATATTTCTCTTCCCGAACTTCATGGCCTGAAAACTCTAAAAGTTGCTTTTCATCATGCAACAAAAGATGAAGTAAGTGCTAAATAATAACCATCACTTCGTTTTTATTCTGTTTTACTTTCTCAAATTTGCTGAGTAAATCACTTTTGACAATTGGTAGGTAGTCATACATACCATTACATTGTCAAAACAAAGCATTGTGGCGTATATGATCATTGACCTTAAGAAAAAGGTAAATCACTTTTGACAATTTTGTTTGCCCCTTTAAACTATTATTATTGTTTCATGATTTCATCGTTTATAGTTGACTGGCTGATCTATGTTCAAACAGGTTGAGTTGTCTAATAAAGATGCAGAGCTTCGATTGGTTGAGATTTTGCACCACAAGATTTACAAGGTACTTGAAAAGATATTTTTTAATTTTATAAACTTGTAATTCTTTTAGACTGGTTTTTTATTCTTTTTTTTTTCTAGAAAAGCAGTTCTTTTAGATTGGTACCCTAAAAAGATCACATGCTTCTTAATGTCTGTGTGTCTGTGAGCGTACACATGTCTGTATTATATGAAAATGAATTTGATACTTATGACTTTGTGCAGATTTTTCACCCGACTGAAACAATTGAGAACGTCAATGATTTTATATGGACTTTACGTGCTGAGGAGGTTTGCTCCAAGTAATACCTTTTAACATAAGATTTTCATTATTCTTGGAAGTGTTTTTAACTAGTTTCTCTATAGATTCCAGAAGAGGAAAAGGATTTGGGTCCCCAAGACCGTCTAGTTAATGTTTGTCATTTTACAAAAGACGCTTCTCAGAACCAAGTGGTATGTATTTAGGGATAATTACCTAAAAATGTATCTAACTTGTCACTTTTTCTAATTGTTCTTTATATGTTCTTTATTTTGGTGGTAGTTTGCGCTTTTAATCGAAATTCTATGAACTACAGGTGGCTATATTGACCATTTACTTTGGAATGATTTGAGTTTGGTTGTATTTTATCTCAAATGGGTCAAATCATGCACGTTTTCTAATAGGCAAACGGGTCAAATATTTTATTGGAAGATTTAAATTATTCTTGTAGTAGTATCGTTTATCTAATCATATTTGACTTATAATTATAATTAGAAAAAGTTAATGAAATGGACAAAATGACCCATTTCAAGTCTAACCCTTTTTGACCCATTAATACTAAGGACTTAATTTTTAATATTAATATAACTTTGTACTAACAGCAAGTCCAGTACTTTGGGGAACCATTTATCTTTGTCGTTCGAGACAATGAAACATTGGCTGAAATTAAATTACGCATTCAGCAGATACTTCACGTTCCAAATGAGGAATTTTCCAAGGTATGTTCATGATTCGTTTTCCTACCATATTGTTTTTTCCTTTCTTCTTGTTTTGCTATACAACTCTCACATTGTTTGCTTATAAACGATAATGTATCAGTGGAAGTTTGCATTTGTATCTACGGGCAAACCTCAATACCTTCAAGATTCTGATGTTGTCTCCACCCGTTTTGAGGTTATAAAGAAATTTTTTATCTCTTTATACGTATTCTATGAGTAAGTCTTAACATATTCTGGTTGGTGTTTTTGGTTTTAGAAAATTGGTGTTCATGCTTATGAACAGTACCTGGGGTTGGAGCACTCGGTTAACGCATACAAACGGTCAAATGATTCAAATGACGATAATGGGTGCTTTCATTCCCTGAAGAAAAGAGTTTAGCTGTTGACTTGTAAGTGTCAAACACGTTATTTTAACTATAAAAAAGCGACACAAGAAATGTAACAAGGGATAAATTTTGGCCGTATTAAATAAAACTCGGTTTAATTGGCTTTCTTTTGTGTTAAGGTGTTTTGATTTGTTTTGGGGACTCAACATATACAAATGGTCGGAATGGGATTACTATATGTGCAAAAGAAATTGTGGGTCAAATCGGGTTTGTTTAACGGATGATTTACTTGTAAGTTGTCTTTTATATCAGTAATCATCATATTTTAAAATGAAAACAAATAACTTTGATGGGTCAGGGTCAGCCTGGCCAGCTCTTTTTGACATATTTTTAATAATGACCTGTTTTGAACCATCACCCGACCCACCGATTTGTTACCTCCACCCCCACAAATATAAAAGCTCATACATTTCTATAAGAAAACTTGAGAATTCACCAAGCAAACTAATCTACTGTCAGGTATACATTTAAAATCTCTAAGCTACATTTATATTATTGGTTTATGCAGATGTGAAACTGGTTAGAATCTACAACTAGCTTAAAGCAAGTACATTTAGTATCTCAAGACTGAAGTGTTGCCCCTCAAGTTCAGTTTTGAACCCAGCTTAACGTTATTTACTTATCCTTATGGCAGACGTGCAAGTTCTGATAGTGATGGGATTTCTGTGTAATGCTTGTCAACTATTTTGTTGCTTTCACATATGTTGCTCAAAAGAAACATTTCGCATCATGTGAATTTTTGGTATACGATTTCAAGTCGTTACGTATGTATATCAAGTATCTAAATGTTTTATCTTGAAAAATATATAGAAAGAACTTGTTAAAAATACAAATCTATCCTGACTACCCAAAAACAGTGTTAGAATACTAACAGGGTCATCTACTGTTTCAGAGATTGTACAATTAAAATGCATTTAATTGTTTAACTCTTGTATTCTATTGTACGAGGTGAAAGTTATAGACTTATACCTTACATTTCTTCATATTGTAAAGAATTTAAAACTTTTCAAGATAATATAATAATCATAAGAGTTATAAAGATATACTTAAAAAGTCACAATATTTCATAGAAAAGTAAAATAGAAAAAAATAATAAAAAAAAATAATAATTGAGAAAAAAGTTCAAAGAAACATTACATCATACTTTAAAGTCTAGGGGGTTGAAGATGTAAATATTTTTAATATTCAAGGTGCAAATGGTTTAAGAAAAGCAAAATGATTAAAATTCAGAAAATAAATATCTACATGACTCTAAGCCAACATCTATTACTCTAATAGAAGCTACTTTACCACTAGACCAAAACCTATTTCATGTTTTGTAATGTAAATTAAATAAAGGAATGCATGGACGAGATAGAACGGAATCGTTTTGTGAAAAAAAAAGTTTATGGGTAAAAAAAAAAATATTAAATTTGGATGGAAGATTTGGAAACCCGGTTGGAACCGGAACGATGGAACGGGTTGATTTAAACTGGAATGGAACCCGACGGGAAAACGCAATTAAACCGTCAACCGGTTTTGGCATGTATTAATAGTTTTCTTTAAAATATATGTTTTCAACATTTTTTAATTTTAATTTTTCACTTTTTGTTTTTCTTTATATATAGTATAGCAGGTATCCAAGCGTTGGCGCCGCATATGCACTTGTGACGATTAATGAATAAATAGATTTGATGAGACCATTCATCTGTCGGTTTCAATGGGCCTTCTCTGTTCTTTAATGACTTTTAATGGTTAGCCAAACGGTGGACACGCGATTCGTTGAACCCGTTAGTCGGTCCAATTTTCAATATTATATGTACCATCAACTGATAACAGATTATTTTTGTGTGTTTTATTAATGTGTATAATAACATGCATTTTCATTTTAGGGTGTTTTAATATTATTTTATATTGTGGATTATGTTGTAGCTTATTTAAATTTTGCATTGTGAAAATTTTATTGTACTTTTTAGTAAGGGTTGTTTTAATTGGTTGTTTTTAATTTAGTAGATATGCTTTTAATTGGTATATTAAATATTAATAAATTATTGACTTTTTAAATAATATATTTTAATTTGCAAAAGATTAATTACATCATATATTTTTCTCACCTTTGACTTTCAACATTTCACTTTTTAAAGTTTGACCATTTTTCTTTTATATGTAATATAGATATATTGAAAATTCGGTAAATGACAATAATTTTACTCTTAAGTGAACATTGAATCCCCTCGCACACCATTTTCTCGTGAAAATTATGTATATAAAAAGCACGATGTTTAAATACTCTATATGAAGTTCAAAAAAAAAACTAAACTCTATATGTACTTATTAATTATCTTATTTATTCAAGAGTTTTATTAATG
>OU343220.1:37177716-37197006 GCA_910596185.1 Chrysanthemum makinoi | reverse complement strand
CAAACCACCTCACATCTTCTTCACATTTCATTTCCATCTTTTCAAAACAAAAAACAATGACGTCATCATCATCAAACGACGACGTTAACTTATTCAAGAAGAAAGGGTCATGGACCCCAGTCACTAAGCTGATACAGTTAGTGGAAACACAAGGTGCAAGAAACTGGTGCGTGATCGGGTCAAGTATACCCGAAGATCCGGCAAGTCATGTCGTCCGTTGGTGTAACGGCTCAGCCCCAACGTCCAACACCGTCCCTTCACTCCTCATGAAGATGACGTCATCCGCCGTGCACACCTCATCCATGGCAACAAGTGGTCCGTCATTTCCAATCTTTTCTGGTGTCTGGGACAACGATTAAGAATCGGCTGGAACTTGACTCTCGGCGACGTGGGTGACTTCGGTCTTCAGGAGCGTCGACTCATCGATGATGATGAGTGTTTAAGTTTGAAGAATAAGAAGGTATGTGAGTGTGAGTGGCGTCAACAGTGTGATGGGATGACGCTTTTGGCCATTTATTACCACTGGCGATGGGGAGAAGAAGAAAGGAGGTGATGAGGTGGAAAAGGAGATTTACGACACGTGTCTTGTGGATGTCATGAAGAAGATGATTGCTAAAGAGTTTAGGAGTTACATAGATGAGTTGAGGGCTAAGGATGGCTTGTCTTTCGGGCATTTTGCACCATGCTGAGCGAGTAGTGAAGAGTGATTTCATTGTTTAGTCTAGCTTTGAGGATATTATAGAACCAGATTAAGGAAATGTTATATGTATTTTGTTTCTAACATGTTATGACTTAAGAATGTCTTCTTCTAGTTATATTTATGAGATAGGAGTTATCATCTTATTTCATTAAGGAAATGTGTTCAAAATCATAATCTATATCCAAATATGTTGTTATGATTGTTGTCTGTGCAAGTTTATTATGAGGGACTCATTATGCTCATCTTCCATTCTTGAATATGAAGGCTTATAAAGAAATCTTATGAAGTATTGTTGAAAGTTGAGGGGTCTTGTTGTATCTCTTTTGCTATAAAAGAGTAAACCCCTGCTAGGGTTAGATTCACTCATTCATACCAGATCTTCCTCTTGACTGCTGTATCACTCTCTCACAAAACATATATATATGATCTGTTGATCCACTTCTGTATTAGTTCTTTGATCATTAGATCTTGTTTAAGTCTTGCAACAGTTTGATTGTTATTGTTCAAACTGTGCCGACTATTGTACCTTTGATTCATGAATAAAGTAAACTTGTTGCTGCTTGCTTTTAATACCATCGCACATGGTATCGAGCTATAGGTATGATTATCTTCAAACCCTGATCTCTAGGGTTTTTCTATATTGGAGGTTTTTAACCCTGATATCTCCGGTGGTTCGTATTTGTGATTCTGGGAACGTTTGTGGTAATTGGATTGATTTCTCTGATCCTATCGGTGCTCAATTGCAACAAATTAAGGTTTATTCCAAAACCCTAACTAGTTTCTGATTTGGGGTTTTACTCTTTGAGTCTGGGATTGGTGTTTCGTGTCCTCTGGTGCTAAATCAACATAAATTAGGGTTTGTTCCAAAACCCTAATTGATTTCTGATTTGGGGGTTTTGTTCTTGGAGTGCTCTCTGGTTCTATTTGATCATAATCATCCCTAGACTAAGTGAATCTAGGGTGATTGTGTTTGGTCTTCACTTCTTCCACTGCACAAAGCACGTAAGTTCTTCTCCTTTCTTGTTTAACAAACATTCAAGTTGTGTGGGTGCAGGGTAGGTTAAATCCTTGATCACCACCTCACGAGTGGTGTGAATACCCTTTCTGGCCACTTGATCCACAGGCTTGGTGCTTGTTGAACCGTGGGTGTGAGTTTTACTTTTCTCTTTCATTTATTTTTCTTCTAGATTGAAGGAGGATAGGACTAGCTAGGCCGAAGTTGATATGGGATTATTGCTTTTTGTTTGTGATTGTTGCTATTGTCTTTCTATTTATTTGTCTGTGCTGTCACTATGGTTGTGGGTGAAACTGAATCTTTGTCTAATGAATCTGTGATTAACTCTTCTGAATTAAAACTTGTATTTGGTGATACTCTCTATCTGCATCCTAGTGACACTAGTGGTAATCCCATTATATCTGTGAAACTTACTGGCTCAGAAAACTATAAAATATGGAGCATTGCCATGACATTTGCTTTAAGAAACCATAATAAACTTGGCTTTGTTGATGGAACCGGTAGAAAAGACTTTTCTAGTGCTAGTCTTGCTAATCAATGGGATATGTGTGACTCTGTTGTCGCTTGGATTCGAACTCTTTAAGTCCCGAGTTGTTTCTTTGGTGCTATATACTCTAAAACTGCTTATGAAATGTGGAATGACTTGAAAGAAACCTATGACAAAGTTGATGGATCTGCTGTTTTTAATATACATAAAAATATCAACTCTTTGAGTCAAAATGGGTCCTCTTTGCGATTACTACAATAATCTTAACTCACTATGGAAACAATTTGACTCCATGATCAGTCTTCCTACATGTACTTGTGATCTTTGGAGAACATTTTGAAAAACATAACCAAACTAATCAAGTTAATGCAGTTTTTAATGGGTCTTGATGACACTTATGTGCCTATCAGAAGCAACATTTTAACCAAGGATCCTTTACCATCTTTCAAAACTGCTTTTCAATAGTGTCGGGGAAGAATCCCATAGGAACTTCTCCTCTGGTACTGAATCCAATAAACCAAATGTGTCTGCTTTTGCTTCAAAGGTTTTTGATAACAAAAAAAGACGAAATAACAACTACAAAAGCTCAAATCCCACATCTGGGAATAATTCTTCTGGTAACAGCTCTAACAATAGAGGACCCAATCTTAATCTGAAATGCTCTAATTGCAACAAACCTGGTCACACCATTGATATTTGTTATGATATTTTTGGCTATCCTGCTGGATATGGAAAAAGGAACTTTACCTCTAATATCAAACCTACTAGTAACCATGCTTCTTCTTCTATTGATGCCAATCTTGAATGTAAAAGTAGCCACTCTCCTGTTTCTCTGTCTAATGAACAGATGGTCAGACTAATGAGTCTTCTCAATGATAGCCCTGTTAATTCCAATATGGCGGGTAAATGTTTTCGAACCTTTTTCAATGGAAGTGTCAAATTCAATCTAAAATTTGAAAAACACTTTAATGGAAACACAAACTTTTTAAAGGAAAAATCGGTCTTGGTTGGATTGTTGACTCTAGAGCAAACCAACACATGACTTTGTCTTCAAAATCTTTAATCAATACTATTGATGTTTCAAAACTTGGTCTCACTATTGGACACCCAAATGGTACTCAGCTCTATCACGAGATTGGTGACTTGAAAATTAACAAAAACATTACCTTACATGATGTCTTAGTTGTGCCGAATACATGTCCGGTCGCTGTCGTTCACAAACTTGCTAGAGATAGCAAACTATCATTAGCTTCTTGAATCTACATGTTATATTCAGGACTTTGCAACAAAAAGGAATGTGGGGATTGGTAATCAATCTAATGGCCTGTACTTGTTTGATGTTGACACTAATTGTAAGATTGTCTCTAATAATTGCATTGTCTCTAGAAACCTTTGGCATCAAAGACTTGGTCATCCCTCTGATCAAGTCTTACAAGTTCTTAAACCCAGTCTTAACCTTGATAAACCAACTGACTCTATTCATCTCTGTGACACTTGCAACAAGGCTAAACAAACCAGGGAACCTTTTCCCTTAAGTAAACATAAGTCAACTAAAATTGGTCAACTTGTACACCTAGATGTTTGGGGTCCTTATAAAATCACTAGCGGAGATGGCTACAAATATTTTTTAACTATTGTTGATGATTACTCAAGGGCATGCGGGTTTATATGCAAAACCAAAGGAGATGTCTATGATTCCATTGTCAATTTCTCTCAAATGCTGTCAAATCAATTTGAAAGTAATATAAAAGTTTTTAGAAGTGACAATGGTTCTGAATTTATCAACAATAGAATGCAACAATTTTTTCATAATAAAGGCATTCTACATCAAACCTCTTATTTCTACACACCTCAACAAAATGGAATTGCAGAAAGGAAACATAGACATCTTCTCAATGTTGCTAGATCTCTTATGTTTCAGGGGGAATTACCTCTTTACTTGTGGCCTGAATGTGTTCTCACTTTGCTTACCTTATCAACAGGTTACCTTCTTCGTGTGTTTATGCGGCAAGTCTCCTTTCTCTCTTGTGTATGGGCATGACCCTACACTCTCATCATATAGGGTTTTTGGTTGTCTTTGCTATGCTACTATCCTAAATAACTCGACAAATTTGATGACAGATCTGAAAAAAGTGTATTTATTGGTTACTCTAATGAAAAAAAGGGCTACAAACTTTTAAGCTTAGAAACAAAACATGTTTTTTTCTCAAGGGATGTCAAGTTTTATGAAACTGTTTTCCCTTTCAAAATGAAAAACAATCCTCAAAAACAAGTCTTTGAAACTGGTGTGTCAAAAGATTTAAACCACAAAAACTTTTTTGATACTAATAACCCTAAAAGACCCAATGATGAAGGGAGAGTGTCTTCCAATGATGATGGAACTGAGTTGAATCCTCTAAATGAGGATGGTAACTCAGATGCTTCATCTAATGATGATGGGACTGAGTTGAATCCTCTCAATGAGGATGGTAACTTAGATGCTTCATCCATGGAAGAAAATACACACCCCGAGGGCCTTGTTTCACGAAACAAACTCCAATAACATCAACTCGATGTTAATTCGATTCAGACTCAAATGAGTCAACTCCTGAACAAGGAGACTTGCTAGCCATCACCACAAGGAGGTCAACTAGACCCACTAGATTGCCCAAAAATCTTAATGACTTTATTGTTGAAGGCAAAGTTAAATATGGTATAGAAAAAGTGGTTAATTATTCTAATCTTGATTAGAAAATTCCTTTACTTCCAACTTAAATAAAAGTGTTGAACCTACTTGTTATGAGGAAGCCATCCTTGACCCTAACTGGGTTGATGCTATGAATGCTGAAATTGAGGCCTTAAATACTAACAAGTCTTGGATCATAACCACTCTACCTGCTAATAGAAAAACCATTGGGTACAAATGGATTTGGAAAATCAAGTACAAATCTAATGGTGAGGTAGACAGATACAAAGCCGTGGCTTTTGCCAAAGGCTTTAACCAAAGAGAAGGGATAGATTATAATGAAACTTTTTCTCCGTTGTTAAAATGTCCCTTTGTTAGAATTCTTATTGCCTTAGATGTTAAGAATAAATGGCCTCTTTTCCAACTAGATGTTAATAATGCTTTTCTTTATGGTGAGCTTGATGAGGACATATATATGACTATTCCAAAAGGTTTTTCTGATGAAAACAATAAAAACATGGTCTGCAAACTTACTAAATCATTGTATGGTCTTAAGCAAGCTGGAAAATGGAATGAAAAACTTGTTGGGGTTCTCAAGGAACATGGTTTTGTTCAGTCTGTGAGTGATCACTCTCTTTACAAAACAAAGATGACAAGTTTATTGCCTTACTTGTCTATGTTGATGACATTGTTCTTCTGGCATGTGTTGAGGAAATTGAACAATTTAAAGTCTTTCTTAAAACTAAATTTAACATAAAAGACTTGGGTACTCTCAAATTCTTTCTAGGTATTGAGGTGATAAAACGGGAATGACATCTGTCTCTCCCAGAGAAAATACTGCCTTGAAGTTTTAAAAGAATTTGGTCTCCTAGGATGTAAACCTGTGTCTACACACATGGAACCAAACTCTGTCCTTCCTTTCATACCAACACAAGATGACCCATTACTTGATAACATAACTGGGTACTAAAAACTGCTTGGAAAACTAATTTATCTTACTCATACCAGACCAGACATATCTTATTCTGTTCATTGTCTAGCACACATATATACATACTCTAAAGTCCCATTTGGATTCTGCTCTAAATGTGCTAAGATACTTAAAAGGTGCCCCTAGTAAAGGTCTTAGGTATGATCATAGCAGTCTTAATAATGTTCTTGAAGGGTACAGTGATGCTGATTGGGCAAAATGCATTAAAACCGGAAATCATTCTTGGTAATGAGTTTTCTTTAACAATTTTTTGATATCATGGAAAAGCAAAAAACAAAACACTCTCTCAAAATCTTCTACTAAAGCGAATCTGAGATCCATATTGCTGCTGACTGTGAAATCATTTGGGTTCAAAAAATCTTAAGGATCTTAATGTTGATCTAAATCTTCTGTTAACCTGTTTTGTGACAACAAATCGCCTTTACAACTTCTTGTAAACCCTGTTTTCTATGAGAGATCCAAACATTTTGAAGTAGATGTCCATTTCATCGGAGAAAAATTGCAAAAGGTATCTTGAGTGCTATCAAAATTAGCTCCTCAAACCAAACTGCAGACATTCTAACCAAACATCTTCCCGGTACCAACACAAGTTCCTTTGTGGCGAAACTATTTGACATATTTGGAAAACAGATTAAGGGGGAATGTTCAAAATCATAATCTATATCCAAATATGTTGTTATGATTGTTGTACGTGCAGGTTTATTATGAGGGACTCATTATGCTCATCTTCCATTCTTGAATATGAAGGCTTATGAAATCTGCCCATGAAGTATTGTTGAAAGTTGACGGGGTCTTGTTGTATCTCTTTTGCTATAAAAGAGTAAACCCTGGCTAGGGTTAGATTCACTCATTCATACGCAGTCTTCCTCTTGACTGCTGTATCACTCTCTCACAAAACATATATATATGATCTGTTGATCCACTTCTGTATTAGTTCTTTGATCATTTGATCTTGTTTAAGTCTTGCAACAGTTTGATTGTTATTGTTCAAACTGTGCCGACTATTGTACCTTTGATTCATGAATAAAGTAAACTTGTTGCTCTGCTTGTCTGTTTAATACCATCGCACAAAATGTTATCAGTGGTAGTTACATGAATTGCCATTGAGATAAAGGCGACAGATCAAAGGGAAGACCACAAGTTCAGTTGTTGTAATGGTTGAGTCATAGTTTCAAGTTCCTGCGTTCTCAACTCAAATTTGATATTATTAGATATGTAAACAGGACTTAATAGGCATAATTATAATTTACCGCAAAACTTGAGACATATTTCTAAAAATTGATTTATTCTGTAGAGGATATAAGATGGTTGCGGTCAATAATCTTCATGTATCTGCATTACATATGAGTATTTTTATCTCATCTGTAGCTTGCCAGACTTCCTAAAGAGCAAATCATTGACAAAGAATTACAATAGGAAGAGACTATATCTAAATTGAGTTATATAGTATTAACATAAGATTTAACTTAATAAAAACAAACTCTTATATCCATTACTATTGATAAACTATAATGAGTTTATTCAATGATTCTTACTACTTTACTTCGTTTGCAGTCAAAACTCAAAAGTAAAGCCTGGAGACTTGAACAGAGAAGATAAACTGAAGCAAATAAGTAGAGGCCACAAGAAGGCAATTCCCATTTAGGGATTAAATGAGAGAATTGTGATGCAAGATAGAATCATGACTCAAGTAGTAGTGAACCGAGATCAAATGGAGGTGTAATAGAAGTGCGTGAGCAGAAACCATTTAAAAAAAAAAAAAGGATTGGTATCAACTTTGATTGTCCAGTAGATTGACATTTTGGTATCTATTTTTATTTATATTTTGGCAAGAAAAGTATGGTAATGATCTGATTGGACATGAAGAAGATCCCATTGAAGACCTAACTTGTAAACTTAGAACATAAATCACTTGAAACTGCTTGTTGACCAACATGAATCAGAACTTGAAAAGTTGATTTGAACTTGAGTGCACGCATATCTTGTCACGCCATGTGACATTTGCCTAAGAGGTTATAAGTGGCTCGCATCTTGAAGCAAAAGGCAATGACTTATGGCCCAACCAACACCGCTTGAAATTTTTAGATGCCTCACCTTGAAATAAATATTATAACCTAACTTCTAATGCGTAACCCGCTAAAGAAAATGCTTGCACAGATCCAACTGCATCTCTGCTATCTTTTACATATTTTATGTCCAAGCATAAGAATTTTAGATATCAGTATGTCACTATTTTAAATTCCTAATTTAGTTTAGTTAATTCGTTTAAGACATCACCTATAATTATGCTTCACGATTGAACATCCTAAAAGAAACACACTAGACTACTTTTATCATTTAATCCACGTCCCTTAGCTAATTCATAATTCGATTGCAACAATGGAAGCAAAACAATGTGTTCAAATAACAAAAATAAACACATGAAAACTTATCTGTTCATCAAGAACCCCGGTAACTTTTTCAATAATGCCAATTTTACATTTCCTTTCATTTTATTATAAGACTAAGACATACAAATGTATGATCAGATAAGGAAAGATCATATTCACCAAGCGAGGGTAGGAAGAATGTGAAACTGATGGAATGAAACAAGCATATGTATAAATGACCAATGAAGAATCATGTAATGATCACACAGTGAGTAAGGCACCGTGATGATCAAATTACTGCACGAGTTGAGCCTTATATGTGTCCACGTTCTATGAAAATCATACCGGTTATAGAGATCATTGAACAACCATCAAGCACAATCAAGAGGTGGAGGGAGAAAGATCAAGAATGAAGAAGGACCACCGTGATGAAAGTCTTGACAAAGGACTTGTAGACCAAGATGAGTTTACTTTGAAGTCTTCTTAAAACCTCCTATACTTCAAAGTTGTTGGTCCCCAAACAGTTACATCCCAATCTATCTTTCTTAGACATTTCTTCACTGCATTGATTTAGTCTTCGGTCTAATGAATCATCCAAAAATCGTTTTCATTTAGTGTCTAAAGATTACTGTGAACCACATATTTTCATTCAAAGATTCTTTTTCATCGCTATCAAAAGTTAGAATTGTGCATAAATCGACAAGAAATTAAAGTTTAGAGCCTATCAATTTTGATAGACGTGTGCAACCCAAGTGATACGGCTAGAAATGAAACTAAGACCACAAACATATTTTGATCATATTCTTGTGAAACCTGCAGTGTTAGTATATATATATGTTCAAGACCCAATAACTGAATCGAAGTTCACAGGCAGAAAACAAAAAACAGTAACTGGGTCTTGAATTGGTATCAAGAGCAAGGTTCCAAGTTTAGTCGATCACTGAAGGGTTTCCAAACAAGTGTCGATCACAGAAGGGTTTCCAAGCGAATCCGACTAAAGGGTTTCCAAGACAGTCAAGTCGACTAAAGGGTTTCCAAGAAGTCGATAAAGTTTCAAACTTTACACTTGGTTTACTTAGGCAAGAAGTAAAACAAGCGTGTTCTAGGCGGAAGTCAATCCAACTACACGTAACTTACAAAAGGCGTTCAAGAAGGATGGTGCAAGTCGAAGTCAACCACCTATTGAACATTCTAAACGGCTTCAATGTCCAATGTTAGCAAGCACGAACTATAACATATGGGCAATAAGAGTTAAAGCGGTATTCCGAGTCCATGGAATACTCGATGCCCGGAACGTGGGAAGGAACACAAGTTGTTGCTAAGCAAGATCACATGGCGATTCGTTACTTTTCCAGCGATTCCGTAAGAACTTGTTTTCAAGTTTCACAATTCAACAGCCAAAGAAATGGGAGCTTTGAAGACCGGTATGTGGGTGTTGATCGGGTTCGAGACGCAGGTTGCAAACCTTGGAGACGGAATGAATCTTTAAAGATGAAAGTCAACGAATCAATGATGACTTTCGCGGCTAGGTTGGGCAGAATTGTAACTGAAGTCAATAGCTTGGGAACAATTTATGAAGACAAGAAACTTGTTAAGAAGCTACTTGCATCCGTTCGGATAGGTGTGTTGTCGTTGCCTCAATAGAACAATTTGTTGACTTGAATACTATGTCTTTTCAAGAAGCAATTGGAAGGTTGAAAGCTTTTGAAGGAAGAATGAAGGGTGTTGACACCACTTCTGAAGATCAAGGCAAGTTGATGTTCGGAAGAGCTGAAAGATATGATAAGAAAGGTCGAAGAAGGAATTCCTCCGGTGGCAACGATGAAGGTCAAAACTTTTCTTCTCAAAACAAATCTCATGATAGTGGTCAAGCTAATAACCACAACCGTAAAACCAAAACAACTCCGGGAGCAATACGGATAAAAAGAAGAACAAAAGTCGAGACCTTTCAAAGATTCAATGCTTTAGATGTGATGAATATGGTCACTTTGCTTCTAACTGCCCTGAATGACGTGAACAGAAGCAAAAGCATGAATCAAACCTTTGAAAACGGGAGGATGATGATGACCCAACACTTTTTATGATGAAAAGCGTTCAAGAAGTAGTCTTCTTGAATGAAGAAAAGATTATCCCAAACCAATTGAATACTAAGCCAAACGAGGAAGACACTTGGTATTTGGATAATGGAGCAAGTAATCACATGACGGGGATCCGAGAATACTTTTTGGAGTTGAATGAGAATATCTCGGCAGTGAAGTTTGGTGATAACTCCTACATCGAGATAAAAGGGAAGGGTTCGATAATCATTGAAGGAAAAACGGGTGAGCAAAGGTTGATCACTGGAGTCTATTACCTACCCGAGCTAAAAAGCAACATAATTAGTCTTGGGCAAGCTACGAAGTAGGATGTGACATCGATATGAAAGGTAACCTTCTTACTATGCGTGACTCAGATGGCAAGCTTTTGATGAAGGTTCCTAGAACAAGTAATAGACTTTACAAGATTAAGCTCCAAGTTGGAAGTCCGGTGTGTCTCAAAGCAAAGATGGAAGATGATGCTTGGTTATGGCATGCTAGGATGGGTCACATTAATTTCGAGACGATGGAATTAATGGCAAGGAAGGGCATGGTTGAAAAGTTGCCAATAATTCATCAAGAGAACAAGTTGTGTGAATCTTGTTTGGTAGGAAAACAAACCAAGAAGGCGTTTCCTAAAGCTGCAAAATTTAAGGCAACACATCCTCTTCAACTTATACATGCCGACCTATGTGGACCAATTTCTCCACCATCCATAGCACGAAAATGTTATATTTGTTCTTATTGATGACTTCTCACGGTTTATGTGGACTTTTACCTTGAAGGAAAAAGGTGAGGCATTTGAATACTTCAAAAAGTTCAAAGCTTTAGTTGAGAAGAAGTCGGAAGCAAGATTATAACCCTAAGGACCGATAGAGGAGGTGAGTTCACTTCAAAATAATTTACCAACTTTTGTGAAAACGAGGGTATAACAAGACATCTAACCGCTCCCTACACACCGCAACAAAATGGAGTCGTGGAAAGGCGAAACCGTACTCTTATGGGAATGACTAGAAGCATCTTGAAAGCACGAGACGTACCAAACTACATGTGGTCTGAAGGAGTTAGACACGCTACATTCTTGATTAATAGAGTTTCAACTCGAGCTCTAGTTAATCAAACTCCATACGAGGCTTTCAAAGGAAAAAAGCCTAACTTGGAGGGTTTCTTGGGGTATTTGGATGTGTGGATTATGCAACGGGAACAAGGCCATATTTACATAAGTTAGACGACAGGTCAACACGACTCATTTACATCGGAAACGAGCCAGGTACAAAAGGTTTTCGATTGTTCAATCCAAAACTAAAGAAGATAGTGGTATGTCGTGATGCAGAGTTTAATGAGGAACTTGGGAAGTATGTTGTGGGGCGAAACACACGAAGCTAAACCAGGTATGTTTATTATAGAATGGCACGGTTCTATTGATACGGGTTGTGGATTTGTTAACCCGGGTGTGACCGATGAAGTTGAGGCGAAGATCAAGAGGTTGAAAATCATCATGATGTTGATGAAAATCAACCGGTCAATACCGAACAAGAAGTTCGATTCGTGGCGAACCCTAATCCCGTGACGGAAACTCAACCGTTATGAGGCGTTCTTCAGGGTTTCAACTAAGCCAACTAGATTTAATGACTTTATTATGGGGTCTAGTTCAAGAACCTCAGTTGCTAATGAAGATCAAAATCTACTTTTGATTGAAGATGATGAACCAAGAACGTTCCAAGAAGCAAAAGTCTCAAGCAAGTGGATGGTTGCTATAAAGCAAGAGATTGAGTCTATCGAGAAGAATGATTCATGGGAATTAGTTGAAGCTTCGGTTAATGTTAATCCCATTGGATTAAAGTGGGTGTTCAAAATTAAGAGAAATCCGGATGGTTCAATTAATAAGTTTAAAGCTCGGGTAGTAGCAAAGGGTTATGCTCAAAAGGAAGGAATTGACTATGACGAGGTATTTGCGCGTAGCATGATTGAAACGATACGTTTATTAATCTCATTGGCATAAAAGAAGCATGGGAGCTACATCATCCGGATGTAAAGTCAGCATTTTTACATGGAGAACTAAAAGAGCAAGTTTTTGTTACACAACCGGAGGGGTTCGTGAAGAAAGGAGAAGAAAGGAAGATCTACAAGTTGAAAAAGGCGCTTTATGGACTTAAACAAGCACCAAGGGCATGGAATACAAAACTTGATAGAGAACTCAAGCAAATGTCTTTCAAAAGATGCCAACACGAACAAGCGGTGTATGTGAAGAAGACAAACAAGTCAATCTTGATTATTGAGGTCTATGTAGATGATCTCTTAGTAACCGGTTCGAAGCTTAGCGAAATTGGTGAATTTAAGAGACAAATGCAAGAAAGGTTCGATATGAGTGATTTGGGAAAATTGAGCTATTATCTTGGCATTGAAGTAAAGCAAGAGGATTCGAGTATCTCAATAAGTCAAGAAAGCTATGCAAAGAAGATCTTGAAAGATGCTGGGATGCATGAATCGAATTCTACACAATGTCCATTAGAACCTGGAATGAAGTTAAGCATGGACAAGGAAGGAAGACCAGTTGATGCAACTCTGTTTAGACGACGAGTTGGTTGTTTAAGGTATTTACTACACACTCGGCCTGATTTATCTTATACGGTTGGTTTGGTTAGTCGTTACATGCAAGAACCAAAAGAATCACATATGGCAGCTGTGAAACAAATACTAAGGTATATCCAAGGTAGTTTGAATTTTGGAATGCGATATAACCAAGAGAAAACCAAGGAGCTAGTGGGGTTTAGTGATAGTAGTTTTGCTATGGACCAAGATGATGGTCGAAGCACAACTGGCACGATATTTATCTAGGGAAATCACCTATCACTTGGTGCTCACAAAAGCAAACACGGTGGCTCTATCGTCTTGTGAAGCCGAGTTCATGGCTGCAACTTCAGCTGCGTGTCAAGGGATATGGTTACGTGGGTTGTTGAGTGAAATAACCGGAATGGAGGAGAAAGTGGTGGTCTTATTTGTTGACAACAAATCGGCTATTGCACTTATGAAAAATCCAGTCTTTCACGGGAGAAGCAAGCATATAAACACACGTTATCATTTTATCCGAGAGTGTGTTGAAAGAGACCAAGTACAAGTTGAGTTTGTAAGAGGTGATTTGCAACGTCTGATATTCAGAAAAGCTCGCAGGATTAAGTTCAAGGAGATGCAAGAGTTACTCGGAGTAGAAGACCTACCTATCTCAGTGAAATTAGGGGTGAACGTTGGCAATGTCTGACCGAGCATATGGAAAGACAAAACAGATTCCAAGCATATGGACATTTACAATTCTAGTTTAATTAGGACTCCTTAGTTGTTAAGGACTATCTTGCTTAATTAGAATTGTAGTAGGATTAGAAAGCAAATTCTAATACCTATATATACCAGCCGGAGCTTGTGGTTGGATATATGAAAAACCTATCAGTTGTTTGAGCTTATATTTTCTGATTAATACTAGTGAGCGTATTCTAGTATCCGGTTATTGTTTTTGTGTTTCTGCTTGTGAACTTCGATTCAGATTTGGGACTTGATATGTGTGTAGCAAGGATGAAAGTTTATAGCAATTAAAACACAATGACTGATTCAAAATTGTTGAGTATCTTTTTTCTTTTCTTTTTTATCACCACCTTTCAATAATAAATGCCCTAAAAAACAGAGTGAAGCTTTGCTTCTCTTTAAACATAACCTTAGATCCATCAATTACACAAACGATTACCTAGATGATCACTGTCATGATTGGCTAGGATCTGATTATCATCAAATAATGATGAGCTGGAATATAAGTACAGATTGCTGTAATTGGAATGGAGTTACTTGCGACTACTCCAGTGGTGACGTTATCGGTCTCGACGTTAGTTGCGGAATGCTGAAAGGTACAATCCATTCTAACAGTTATCTCTTCAAACTTCCTCACCTCCAAACACTCAATCTCGCTTTCAACAATTTTACTGGTTCCCAAATTCCACCTGAAATTGGAAGGTTTTCAAATAGTCTAACACATCTCAACCTATCTGGTTCTGGGTTTTCTGGCCAAGTCCCACCGGATATCACACTCCTTCATAAATTGGTCTCTCTTGATCTCTCTTATAACTTTGATCTCTCTCATACCCCTGATTTGAAGCTTAGACCAGATGTTTTCATCAATATGTTTCGAAATTTTACTAACTTGGAAGAACTTTCACTTGTATTTGTTAATATCTCTTCGGTTTTACCTGATAGACTTAACATCTCTTCTTCTTTGAAATTACTAAATCTTTTCTACACTGGATTGAAAGGAAAATTACCTCATTACATTTTCAATCTTCAATCTTTGAAAACACTTGATTTATCAGATAACCATTTCACAGGCGATATTCCATCGGAAATCCGAGTTAACCTGACACACCTTACCTTTCTTGATCTACAAAGTAACAATCTTAATGGGACATTGCCATCTTGGCTGTTTACTTCCCTCTCTTTAGAATTTCTCCGTCTAAGTGTTAACATGTTCAGTGGAAATTTACCGTTTGAGTCATTTGCTCTTCCATCATTAAAAAAGTTATACCTCAATGGCAATCAGTTAGCTGGCCAAATTGATATGCAAACATTTCAAAAACTCACCAACCTCACTTTTCTACACCTTTCTGATAATAATTTTTGTGGTGAATGGGAGTTGGATACATTGTTATCAAGCCTCACAAACCTTGAACTTCTCGATCTCTCATACAACAGTTTCACTGTTACAACAAAGAATACCAATCATTATGTCAACCCTGCTTTTGGATTCTTAGGATTGGCCTCTTGCAAGCTAAAGGTGTTTCCGATTCATTACTGAGCCATGAAACAACTTGTATTGTTAGATCTCTCTAGCAACCAAATCCAGGGCCAAATTCCTCATTGGGCAGGGGAGATAGGAGGCAATGAGTTGGTTTATTTAAATCTGTCATATAACTTCATAACAGGCTTGCCACAATTCCAATGGTAGGGACTATATGAACTGTATCTGCAATCCAACTTGATTCAAGGACCATTCCCTCCATCAATTTGCAACATGAGTCAGCTACTGATTTGGACATGTCCATATAATCTTTGGTGGATTGATTCCACAATGCTTAGGAAACACCTCATCTCTTGAATTCATAGATGTGCAGAATAATAGCTTTCAAGGAACAATTACAAATGTATATGGGGATTGTGGAAGTTTAGAAGGGCTTAATTTGAATCGAAATCAATTAAGAGGAGAGGTGCCAATTTCCTTATCTAAATGCTCAGGCCTGAGTGTGCTTGATCTTGGAAATAACCACTTAAATGGTACATTCCCTAGTTGGTTAGAAGGCCTTCCAAATTTGCAGGTTCTTGTCCTCAAATCAAACAAATTTCATGGACGCATTCAAGCCTCTTCAACTGTTGAATCCCCTTTTCACGTCTTGAGTTCTAGATTTATCTCACAATGGGTTTGTGGGGCAACTCCCTGTAAAATATTTTCAAAATTTCAATTCCATGAAGAATGTTGTTAAAAGCAGCAGAGCATCGGAATACATAGACATGGGTCAAAAGTATTACTCATTCGTTATTGCGGTGAAAGGGGTGAATCAAGATTTTCCGAAAATTTCGGTTGACTACACAATTATTGATCTGTCCAATAACACATTTGAAGGACAGATTCCAAACGTCATAGGTGGTCTTAATTCGCTAATAGTGCTCAACTTGTCCCACAACAGCCTCATTGGTCCAATTCCACATGCTTTGGGGAATCTCACAGAGAGAAGTCGTCGTTAGACCTCTTTGGAACCAACTCAGGAGAGATCCCTGAAAGTCTTGCAGGAATCAAGACTCTCGAAGTCTTAAGTCTCTCATCAAACGCGTCTTGTAGGGTGTATACCTGATGGAACGCAGTTCAACGCATTTGATGAGAGCTCATTTGAAGGGAATATGGGACTTTGTGGGTTTCCGCTGCCAAAAAAGTGCAGTGAGTATACACACAAACCGCAGCTTGAAGCAGCAGATCAAGAGGAGGAAAGTGGATTCGTGGGGAGTGGTGACGTTGGGATATGGATGTGGAACATTAGTTGGATTGGTGATGGGATATCTCATGTTGTCAACAAGAAAAGTCAAGTGGTTCAATGCTATTGCGGATGCAACAGAGAGTTTGGTCTTGAAGAAGAACAAGAAGAAGAAGAAGAAGAGAAGAAGACATGTTTATATCGGAAAATGAAGTTAGATAATGAAAGTACGATATTTTATATTTTTTTTATTTAATCAATTTTTGCAAAATGCCTTACTCTATAACATTTCTTGCTCTAAAACAATTTGTGATGCATATATAGGAGTTTGGGGTGGAGCTGAGACCTTTTGAATTGTGCAGTCGCATATAAGCTTCTGAATTATGATGTTTGTATGTCGTCTCTTTGAATTACTGTTGTACTATGTATTTAACAATAACTTTACTTTGGTCACTGAGTGATCGTGCATAGGGGTGTAAACGAGCCGAGCCGCTCGTGAAAAGCTCGGATCGATCGGTAAAAAGCTCGAACGAGCCGAGCTTAAACGAGCTCCGAGCGAGCTCGAAATTTGGGCTCATTTAATAATGCTCGAGCCCGAGCTCGTACAAACCGAGTAGGCTCGCGAGCCCGCGGCCTTAGAATTATATCGTGTATATATCCTCTAATCGTATAAACGAGCTTAAAAGTAGTAAACGAGCTCGAGCTTTATGTAATTTACGAGCCGAGCTCAAAACATCATAAAATTAGTCGAGCCGAGCAGGCTCGAGCTTGAAAATTTTCACGAGCGGGCTCCGAGCTCAAAGTATAAGGCTGGCGGCGACTCGAGCCGAGCTCGAGCTTTATATATATAAACGAGCCAAGCTCGAGCCTTAACGAGCTCGAGCTCGGCTCGGCTCGTTTCCACCCCTAATCGTGCATAATGCTGTTGACCTTAATGGCAATTCAGTAATTTTAAACTGTAGAATCAAGTGACCACTGCAAGAATTTGTATCGCTTTGCTTTTGGTAAAAATATATGCTTCTCATTGCTATCAGTTTTAAATTGCAGTAGAAATAAATATGTGAAAATGGAAGCATAATTATTAATAACATGTGTTTTAGTATATATAGTTTGACCATCCATTGCGTTCTTGTGTTCGGCATATTAGTAAAGCAGCAAATCAGATGTTTCTGATGTGTTTCTTTTATCTGCCCACCACCTGCTGCTGATCATCTTGCCATTCAAAGCAATGCCAGTGACCCTGCTGTTGTTTCACAGATGTGTGCTTCCCTATATTTTCTTCAAATCACAGAATTTCTGCATAAACTGCTACTTGTCATCCTTTAAATGTTAAAGGTTAATGATTGCTATGCTCAGTCAATAACGGACTGGTATGTCTTTTCAGGATCCACATAATATCTATAATTGGTAGAATTTAATGTTTTGCAATTACTTATTACTTATCGACAGATAAAAAAGACCATTATCGACAGATAAAAAAGACCATTATCATCGGAAGAGGATATTCTGAGGCACTGTTTGAGAAAAAGTTGACACATGCAAAGTCTCTCTCTAGCTTGTTAATTCACTTGAAGCCTGATATTTCATAATGCAAGTAGCCTTGTCGATACTACAGTTCCGTACAGCTTTGGCTCTATAAACAAGTACCCGCTGTTATAGTTCACTTAAATTATTGTGTTGTATTGCCAGCCTTGAAGACAAACGATATGTGTTTCCAAGTAAATAACACATGGTTACATCTTTTTGCCATCTAATTTTATTGGCCTTTTGTTCTGATTTACGGAAGATGAGTACATGTTTTGCTTTTCAGTTACAGCAGTTGTGAGATAATTAAGAAATTAGTTGACAATTTAGTTGATGACCTGATGGTACTCTATATAGCACAGTTTCTGACCTATCAAACAGCCTAAGTTGTATATAGTCATTAATAATATCAAAAAAATCCAAGTTTCATGGTTTGTAATGCAAATTGTTTAAAACATTGTCATAGGCTGTGAAGATATATCCGTAACAGGATATACACAGTGTATCCAAAACCTTAGAAGGGGACAAGATGACTAAGGCAATGAGAATAAAAGTAGCAGTCTCAAAATGGCGGGACAGGTCAGGTAATGGGTTAAAATGAGTTTAAGTCACGGGTTGAACCGTTACTTTTACCAATTCCCCCCTTTCTCCACTTTTTTGGGATTACTAAATTCAATTTCTGAATCTAATATTTGTTATATGCCTATTTCTAAAACCAAAGGTGACAAGCAGGTGTGGAAAAAAAAGTAATAGCCGAGTTTATTTATTACTAATTGGTATAAACTTGACCTCAAAAGTCTAATGTTTTACCCTTATGTAATCGTGTATTTGTGTGGCTGAACCTTCAATATAAATTCGTCATGTTTCTATTATTTTTATGGTCATAAACCCATTTATATTTCAGCAAGAATACGTTTGTTATGATAGAAGTTAGGTTCCGCTAGCTAATGTCATCTGGTTGTTGTGATTCTCCTTGTACATACACTCATGTTATACCTGTAATGTTGTAGAGAGGCCAACTGCTTAATGCTTATGCCTTACGGGCAGTAATTAACACATGCATTGGTCGCAATGAAATTTTGAAGTTTCTTTGTGTTCCCATGCATAATAAGAAGTAATGAAAAAACCTAATAAACGGGCTTTTCTACTATTCGAACAGGTACGTGTTAATGCAATTGCTGAAAGTGTGCATGATTTCAGAAAGTGAGCTTTCTGAACAAGACTTTAAAAATTCAAAAATGATTCGATCGCGATATCCATTTGCAGTATATGGTCATTATTAGAGATACTTTGAATGAAAAAATTTCCGTAAAAATCAAAACCCACCCACAACTCACAAGTCTAGACAGGATTTACTCAGGATCTTTCATAAGTGGGTCGAAAGTGCCACTACTTGTGCGACACACATAAGGCTAAACATGATCTGAAAATTCAATGTAAATGATTGTCAATGTAAATACTT
>OU343220.1:36842185-37177616 GCA_910596185.1 Chrysanthemum makinoi | reverse complement strand
CCCTAAAACCATAAACCCTAAACCCTAAAACCCAAATTTTAAACCCTAAAACCCTAAACCCTAAACCCTAAACCCTAAACCATAAACAATAAACACTAAACCATAAACCCTAAACCATAAACCCTAAACCCTAAACCCTAAACCAAAAACCCTAAACCCTAAACGCTCAACAATAAAACCTAAACCCTAAACCCTAAACCCTAAACCCTAAACCCTAAACCCTAAACCATAAACCCCAAACCCTAAACCCCAAAACCCTAAACCCTAAACCCTAAACCCTAAACCCTAATCCTTAAACCCTAAACCCTAAACCCTAAACCCTAACTATAGAAGGATTTAACAAAAGATAAAAAGATGTAATTTTTTTGAATACAACAACGTGGTTTATATAATGTGACCTACTAACGTATCTAATGTTTGTATACCAAGAACATCTTGTCTCTATAAGGGAGTTGAGTAGTCTCTATTCATGTCATATTTCGTGTATATTATTATGTGAACAGAAAAGCTTATTTTACTAGTCAACATATGTGTCTCTATAAATCTCTGACACGCCATATTCATGTCATATTTCGTGTATAATATTATGTGATAAAAAAAGTTTAGTTACTAGTCACATCTTACTCAGATAAAAGTTTCGACATGCCATATTCATGTCTCTATAAAGTCTCTGACACGTCATATTCATGTCATATTTCGTGTATAATATTATGTGATAAAAAAAAGTTTAGTTACTAGTCACATCTTACTCTGTATAAAGTTTCTGACATGCCATATTCATGTCGATTGTGTAATATGATGTGTATGTGTAAATTTTAACCCAAAATATGACACATAAACGACAAGTGTATGACACGGTTTTATCCTTATTTAAGGCTTACTTTGTCATTTAAAATCATTCACTGCTTACTTTGTCATTCAAAATCATTCACTAATTTATCCATTGTCATCAAAATAAAATGTCGGACAACATACCCTTCGACCTGCAAGTTGATATCATGAATAGACTTCCAGTTAAGTCATTACTACAATTTCGTACTGTGTCAAAGAGATGGAGGTCTTCAATAGACTTTTCTAACTTCATCCGTAGCTACGGCCGCGGATACAGATATGTGTTGTTTTAATTTAACATATATGCAAGGTAATGTAGGTTTTATGTTTTCAGTTAATGGAAGTTTAGCTTTCACGCACCTAGATACAACTCTTCATCTTCCAACTCTTAAGCCAATTGCTGCTTCTGAAGGTGTCTGGTGCTTTTCTTATGGTTCAAACATGATGGTCGTTATTTGGAACCCATCAATAAAACGAGCTATAGGGGTATTAGTCCCTAGCTTCTTGAATCAACCAGATTCACCAAAAATGGTCATCGGTTTTGGTGTACGTCCTGACAATTTAGACCTAACAATTTTAAAAATTAATTACCCATTATACGATGAAGGGCCATGGTACGTGTCAGTGTATACCTTGAGTTCGAGACGCTGGAACCATATTGAAAATGACCTTTTGCCTCGAAAAGGGATTAGACTAAAAGGTCCGCCAAGCAGTAGTGGGTGGTAAAATTTACTGGCTTGGTTATGAAAAATTTCTTTTCAATGATGGTATTTTGTACAAACGCTATATGGTAGTTTCATTTGATTTGGTTAGTCACCAATTTACCGGCGTAGGCATACCAGAAGAGATAAGACGCATGGTTGGGCCTCCATTCCATATATCCCAGCTACGGAACTCTATTGTAATTTCAGGAAGTTTCCTAGCAGATGGGTACAAAGTTTTGTGTGCATGGGTGTTAGAAATTAATGGTGCTATCGTATCATCGTGTACATTGCTATTCACTCTTCCATACCCAATTGAGAATGTGGTAAAATTAGTTGGGTTTACTAAGGATGATGATCCAATTATTGACGCTAAGATCGACCAAGAGATAGCTCACTCGCTACAAGTGTACGAGCGAGCTTCTGAATTGTGGCAAGACATGGGTATTGAAGCGAATGGTGGTTCATTTTTCATTGGCCCATATAAAGAATCCCTAATTCTTCTTAATGAACCAAATCATACCATTGTGGTTTAGTTTTAGTATTTTTATCTTGAGCGATCTCGTTGTATTATGAATGTTTAATTTTTTCCACCATCAATGAAGTGTTTGTTTTCCAAAATCTGTGCTTGTAGTGAAGAAATAAATATTATTAAGAAAAACATATTATTAAGACAATCTTAAATCATACACGACACATATTGAGTGATTATGACTATGAATACCAATGATTCTTTCATATGTATTTATGGCGTTCATCTGCTTTAGTATCCTCATTCTGAAAGTGTTGTTGTTCTGCCCATTCAACCATTTGATCACAAGTGTAATCCGCTTGAGTTATGTTCTTGTTTCCGTCTTCATTGTCACTTGTGTATTCTGTTATCACATGCTCCATCATTTCTGCCAAAGTAGCATTTGGCAATATATATTTTTCAATATTAAAATCGACACCGCCATGGTCAATGTAGATTTCCAAGTTGCCTAGCGCTGCAGAAATATCAAACATTACATGCATATCATAGTTGTTTCTTAGTTTTACGGTGCTTGAAATGCCAGTGTGTGGTACTTCATAAAACAGAGCATGAATATTCATGTCAACGATGTTAAACAAATATTGCTTGAGCTCTTCTAGCTTCATTCTTGGAATGTTGATGTTCATCTTCCAACCATTTACATACGTTGGTTTTCCGCCATAGCAAACCAATCGACCCTTGTTGTGAACAGGAAAATTGAAAATGGTTTGTGTATATGGTGCAGTAGGTATAGTTTTTTTATTATACCAACGTTTAAAGCGTACACGCTCTTCCAGTTTGTTTTTTCTCTGAACCATTTCATGTATATAACGGACACTCTCTTGACTCTTTAGTTTTGTTTCTTCTGAAATTACACTGCAAATGATTCTTCCATAGAACCATCATTTGGAATCAAATTTGTGCTTAAATCTGTCGGATGCTCACAAACAAAAATTTAGAGCTGTCCAGCAACTTTTGCGATGTCGTACATAACATCAATGTCATAATCATTTTCAATTGCTTTCATCCCCATTAAAGTTTGGTTTTGTGGCAATGCATAATATAGAAAGTTGACCTTTGTTGGTAATTTTCTCTCTAGATACTTAACCATATCTCGAAAACCAAATTCTGGAACATTGATATTCATGTTTGAACCATCTTGGTATGTTATTGGGTTAAGTGTAAAGTTTCCGTTGTAGTTGATAGTGAATTGTAATGTAGTATTGTTAGATATTGACATTTGATGAGTTAAAGAAGGAAGAATGTGCATATTTATATAAATATTGAATGTTGTCATACAATTATTGAATGTTGTCATATTTCGTGTAAACATGTATGTGATTTATAGAAAGTCATAGACTTGTCAAATACATGTCCCTTGTTGCTTACTGACAGGCTTAAAAAGTTGTCATACAATTATTGAATGTTGTCATATTTCGTGTAAACATGTATGTGAGTTATAGAATGTCATAGACTTGTCAGATACATGTCCCTTGTTGCTTACTGACAGGCCTAAAAAGTTGTCATACAATTATTGAATGTTGTCATATTTCGTATAAACATGTATGTGAGTTTATAGAAAGTCATAGATTGTCAGATACATGTCCCTTGTTGCTTACTGACAGCCTAAAAAGTTGTCATACAATTATTGAATGTTGTCATATTTCGTGTAAACATGTATGTGAGTTATAGACAATTTTGAATGTCCCTGTAATATTACTGACATGTGTAAAAGTTTTCGTATAATTATTAAAACATGACAAAAGGTTGTCATATTTCGTGTAAAACACTATGTGATATAGACCCTATATATACAACATCTGAAAAGAATTTTAACAAAAATACAAATGTCGGCTAATTTGAAATTCAAATGTAAATTACATTTCAATGGCAAGGAAAGTGGTGTCATTATGTACAGTGACATCACTTACTCAATAATGGTTGAAATGTTGGTGAACAAATTCGAGTTGGATGCTAGTACGCAACTCAGATTGTTGTTTAGGCTAAGCCCATCGATAACGACGGAGATTAAAACAACAACGACGTTACTTTATTTGTTACGTGTGCTTGTGCTTCCGCTGATGGTATAATACATTTGTACATTGATCAGCCCAGGGAAAATGCAAGTACAATAGCACACACAAGGATAATACCTGGTCCAGCGGGTATTCTTCAAATGGCAAGCTCCGCAAAATACAGACATTAGGAAGGAGGCCCTCGTCTGTAATGCCAACCCAAGAGTATGTCAGGAGAATAGAGGAGGATGCATCCGAAGATGATCATTTTACGCGTGGCCCATGGCTAAGCGCGCTTGGCTATCTAGATGCTTTTGGGATCGGGGTAGATGCTTGTTTAGGCGATATGAAAACCTTTTGTAAAAAAAGGAAGCTTGAACTGGTTTTAGCCGTCATCAAGTCTTGTACACCAAATGTGCTTGGTGACCTAACTGTGACACTCAAAGATCCATCGAGGAACAATGTGCGGTTCAATTCATCACAAAGTACTAGAAGAGGATAAGGGGCGTCAAGTCTATCGGTGTCGGTCTTTGTTTTGATACTAAAGAACGTCTCGGTGTTCACACCAAAACCACATAACCATTACCTTAACATCACTTTGAAAAACATTGTTGAGGTTTACCACAAGGATACCGTTTATCAGTGATGTTTAAATTGGAGTTTCGTTTTTAAGTTGTATCATGTTTATCTTGTATTTCTTTATGTTTTTAATTAACCCATCTGCTAGACTTTCGTTTTTAATTTGTATCATCTTTATCTTGTATTTTTTTATGAATTTATTTAACCCATCTACTGTTTTCATTTAACTCATCTACAAAACTTTAGTTATCGACTTGTCAAATATCTTGTGATATGTAACATACACAAACTTTCATTACATCTTGTGATATGTAACATTACAAACGGTTGAAACTACATATACAAATGGTCAACTAATAATATCTACATCCGCTAGTATTCGTCAACCATAATTACAAATACATATACAAACGGTCAACTAATCATATCCACACTCTCTAGTATTCTCACAACGGGTATTATAAAAATGATGAGCCATAATAAATCTAAAGTCCTTAAAATACTGTTCAGGGTTAGTAATAACCGGTGGTGGGATCCTACCTGTACAAAATCGATGCATAAGCCAACATACAACTACTCCACAATCCCTACCATTTGACTGCTGCGGAGCAGGAAACCATTTTGAATCATTATAAGAGAATGAGAAGTTAAAATGTGGCCGGCTGGTAACGCCAAAATATCCTTGGAGCTGTAAACTTTCATTTAAGACTTTAGTCCATCCATCAAGATGTTCTCGCAGCTTACCCGCCCTACTCTTATTATCCATGGAGTCGAAAACAGAAATATCTGAATTCGGAAGATCTACGACACCTAGAACCCAGTGGTTGCCTTCGGCATGGAACGGCATATACACCTACAAAGATAAAATCATTAGCTTACATACAATTATATAGCTTATTAAAATACTAAACGCATTAAAATCATTAAACAAAAATACTTACCACTTGTACCTCATCCCAGGATGGGTACGGACGTGTCCTCCCACTTATCGTTCCCTGTAATGCACTATCCGTCACAAGTAAGAAGAGAGAAGTGCCTGGAGCATACAATGCAAGTGTTGATTTATTCTTGTCAGGGAGCACCATTTGGCCTCTGACGAATTAGAAGCTCAGTCCATGCATTCATATGCTAGTTCATATCAAAAAATATTAAAATTATTTATAAGCATTCTATAAAAAAAACTATTCAAATACATTATAAACATGTAACAATAAACTTACATCGTCTGCAAGCCAACCATTAGTTGGGACCTTGGAACAAAAAGGGAGCAATTCACGACAAAAAATTGTCTCACACAAAACCCATCACATGACAAATCAGGTATATGGGTTTAGGGTTCCTCAGGAAAGTTTGTAAGTCTTCATAAAATGTACGCTTAACCTAAATAGCCAAAAATAATATCAATAATAAGTTGTTAATCATTGTTAAATTTCAAGAATATTCACGTAGTTTTATGATTACCTTAGCATGGTCAACGTTATAAAGCGAAATGTACTCCGGTAAAATTTTCCGTAAAAACTCAACTGTATCCCTCTCTTCTTCATCATCATTGACCCTATCGTCTTCTTCATCAATAGCTTTTCCAAGATCTAACGGGCTAATATTTGATGACATGGCATTATCCTTAAGCCTACCATCCCGTTTATTGGGAATAGGAGTCGTGTTCGGCAAGCGACCAAGCGGGCTGCACAAATAACGGCTAGGACGAACATCTCTCTTTCCTCGATTAATAGCACCCTAACACGGAACAAATATACATGCAAGTATTATAGTAGAAAAATGAAAAAAAATATATACTTATGTGGGTTATAAATTTACCGGTAACACACGATTAGCTACAGGGGGTGTGATGCAGTAGCTTTTGCATTGTTACCCGACCACGGAACAAATCCTTGTTGTGGCATAGGCGTCCTAGAGTGAGGCGTCAGCTGGTCGATGATATCGTGCGTGCCCACACTGTGGCGACTGGTGGTGAGACACCCCCTCAAAGAAAGAACTACTGGGGGGTGTAGGAAACCCCCATCTCCTTGACCAGCCTCACCAAATACCTACATACAATATTATAATGTTTAGTAATTTTTTAAACAAATGATTAGCAACATAAAAATATGCAAATAAAACATACTTGCGCGTTAAGGTTCCAATTAAATCCAGTTCCAGTCGGGCGCCGAAAGCCTAAATACAATATTATAATGGTTAGTAATTTTTTAAACCAATAAGTAGCAACAAAAAATTATGCAAATAAAACATACCTGCGCATTCTGGTTCCAATTAAATCAGTTCCCCGTAGGAAAAGCCTAAATACAATATTATAATGTTTAGTAATTTTTAAAACCAATAAGTAGCAACTAAAAATTATGCAAATAAAACATACCACGCTCTTGAGGAAACCACTAAATCCAGTTCCAGTCGGCGCGAAAGCCTAAATACAATATTATAATGGTTAGTAATTTTTAAAACCAATAAGTAGCAACAAAAAATATGCAAATAAAACATACCTGCGCATTACGGTTCCAATTAAATCCAGTTCCAGCCGTAGCGAAAGCCTAAATACAATATTATAATGGTTAGTAATTTTTTAAACCAATAAGTAGCAACAAAAAAATATGCAAATAAAACATACCACGCATTCTGGTTCCAATTAAATCCAGTTCGGCCGGCGGAAAAGCCTAAATACAATATTATAATGTTTAGTAATTTTTAAAACCAATAAGTAGCAACAAAAAATATGCAAATAAAACATACCTGCTGCGTTGAAACCACTAAAGAAACCAAATATTTTTGGAACATTGTGTCGTGTTCCTTAATCTTGGCGGCTGAGCCTTTGTCAAATCCTCTAGTTCCGTCAAATGACGATAAGCGAATACGGAACATCGTCCACGGCTATATTGGATTACGAAAGTGGGGTATTGGTGGTGGTTCAATACTACGCCCCTCAAAAATGCCATGCTATCACGCGAACCAACCCTTTTGACTCATATGCATGGTACAAGTCTTAATGTAGGTTAGCTACCTAAAATTTATATAACAACAAATACGAATATTGTTATGAATCACTAAAAACTGAATGGCATGATTAAATAACAACTCACCAATAAACTATCCGAATATGACGTTTAAATGGCAGCTTGTAACGCCATGCACACACTCTCGGATGGAGCTCGTGACGACGATTAAAAATTCTAGTGCGTGTCTAGATAAGTCTCCAAAATCCACGTCTATAAAAAAATAATTGGTTAATTACTTTAACATTATATATATAAATAAACAACAAAAACTAAAATTATATATATATATACATACCTTAAAGGCCCATGTAAAGCCGATCAGCGTATACTTAGGGTTCTTTACTTTCGTCACACGTCAGCGGTGGTCGGTGGGTTCACAAAAAGCTTCAAGCCGTGAATCTACTGCACCAACTAACCGATGTACAATGTCGCCACACGTCGAACCCCAAGGATATATATTCCAAGCATCAAGATTATCTACTAAAGCCATGCACCATGGGGGAACTACGTTCTTAACCTCGTGGCCTAACAACACCATCTCCAACAACCCTAGCAAACTAACACGAACGGCATCGATATCGACAAGCTTATCAAAAGCATCGCTAGAAATAAATTCATTCAACACTCCGACAGTTATCGAACATCCATCATAACGTGAGTCAAAAACACGTCTCCTAAGAGGAGTAGGTTGATCTTTATATTTGTCTTGAAAATCAACACCAAATCTCAAGCTAGTTACTAAACAAAACTCCTCTCTACCAAATCTCAACTCAACATCTCCTACACGATACCTCAATGGAATAACTTCCGTGTCTCCCGGTTCAGGGTCAAGTTGACATAAACTCATATAATGTAATAAAATACATGATTCTCGCATTTGTTCTATGTCAAACATCCATCCGAAACACGTCTGCCTAAACAATACTTCCTTATTGGTATTCGCAAATTTTTTTTAAGGTAATGAACCAATCTAAGCTTACTTCTACAGGTAAGGTCAACGGCAAAATCCTAAAATAACAATTAATAACAGTATATATTATTAACTACACAATAAGCATAAAATACCAAATAATGATATCATAAGAAAAATAAATATTTACCGGAACAACAAGTGCCATATTAACAAACAACCACGTTAACACCTACCCACTACCACCACCGAACCACCCAAGAATGAGAACCACAGCCTACCGTGCCACCACCAACTACACCATGCTTCAGCTTCACCACCACCACCAATTGCCTTCAACACCACAAACTGCCTTCACCACCAACACCAACACCACCAACTGCCTTCAACACAACAACACAACGAGCAACAAAAAAAAAAAAAAACAAAACAATTTTTTTTCTAAGAATCGGAAGGGAGAAACGAACACAAAACTCTCTTGTTTATCTCTCGAAATGAAGATCAAATACTGGAATCCAAGTCTAAATATTCGGATAGTCGAATAGTCATTTCAACAATAGTTGCAGGTTTAATTTTGCTCCTTCCCTAGGTGAGGAGAGAGCATTTCGCTCCCAATTAGATGTGAAATGGTGCTTTTTCAACGTTGTGTCATACGGTGTCCCCACACTTTGTCAGATTTCGCTACCTATTAGAGGCGAAATGTTTTTTTTTTTTTTTTTTAATTACGCACGTTAATTTATTTAGATGGCGACACGTGTCCTTTAAGCATTTCTCTACCAGTAGGTAGCGAAATGCCCTGGCCTTAGATATAGCAATAAAAGAGGTCCTCTGCAGGACACAGAGGTACCTGCAGGGCCTTCACAGTAATTTTCGCAATTTAAAACTCAAAGATAAAATAACAATATTTAAGTACTAGTAGACTAGAAATACTAAAAAAGAAAAGATTCTCTGCAAAATAGTGTAGATATATTCTTCAAGTCATCACACACATCAAATAAAAAAGTTTCACTACACGTCAGAAGTTCTTCGTCTTCTTCATTTACTCCGAAAAGCCAAAAACTATCCTGCAACATTTCCGGCCGGATTTTCTTATTTCTTTTCTAATTAATTAGATCTACTAGCTTTTGTTACTGGGTTTCTTTTGCCATTTTAATCTCCAAGGTAGTTCATGATAAAGTTGTAAGGTAGCCAGGTAGGTCCTCGTTTTTTTATTATATCGTTTCTAAACTATTTCTGTTCCTAAGGTGGTTCCTGGGCACCACATACTAATACTATAGGTCCGCCTCTGTCGAGATGTCGCTGGAAAAATGATGACGTGGATCACGATGGAAAATGATACCGCTTCCTTCCTCGCTCCTCCGCCAGAACAATCACAACCCGGAAACCTTTGTTAGTGATATGAAGGATCGGTTTATGGTTTATGGTGGTTTGTGTGTGTTTTTGGTGATAAAGAGTGTGTGTAAACCGGTGAGAGAGTGTGATGTGAGATGGAGTGGAAAATTACAATAATATCCTTCCGTTTTTTATTAATTTAAAATTATGATTAATTTACACCATTAGATCTATGACATAAGTTTCGTATATAACCAATTTTAACCATATATCCCATCAATTAATCTGGACCTCTCATCAACATATCATCCAATGGCTAAAATTAAATCTTACATTTTCACTTAGAGGGTGAATTGGTCATTTAACACACTCGCCTGTACTCTCACCTATACTCTCACACTCACAATTTTATACGGTTCACTCTCCCCACACCTAATCTTCTCTCATTAAATCACTCACACCAAATCCTAATTTTTTCCCCAAATGATATGAATAATGGATTCATCATCTGCTCAAACTCTTGCTGGTAATTTTTTGATTTTTTGGCTTATATGCTTATCTACTTGAACCTGTAGCTTATTAAAGCCCATAGTTGATAAGCTCATAAGCCAGGAAAAGTAAGCTTATCAGTAAAAATGTTTATTTTAGTTTTGATATAGTAGATTAGTAGCTAGTAGGAAATAGGAAATATGTGATTGCTTATGCAAACGGATTGTTTGGTTATGAAATGTGAATGTGAGGGAAATAAGATGTTTTGAATAAATGGTTTGCCGGTTCGTTATTAGATAATTTTATTGAGGACAAGTAGTTCTGGGGTGTTTGTCTTAGCTTATTTAATTGGCTTATGAGCTTATTGAGAGTTTGATAAGCTCATGAGCTCATTTTTTATGGCTTGTAAGTGTATCCACTTGAGCTTATGAACTTGTATAAGCTATTATATCAAGTTGATATGCTCGTAGGGTTGGTTTCTTTCATGCTTATTTGAAATTGGGAAAGCACGTAAGCTCACTTTGTTCAACTTATAGCTAGGAAAAAAGTGGGGTTTGAGCTTTTCTAAATTCAAATAGGCTCACAAGACTGAACAATAAGCTAATTCAAACACTCCTTTTAAGTGAGCTTGTAAAGCTTTTAATAAGCTCATGAGCCCATCAAATAAGCTAATACAAACACCCTTATGGTAAGCAATGTAAGTTACCGTTAGATTGATGGATTGAGCTTATTTTCAGGGTGGTAAAAATGGACATATTGCTTAAGCTTATATGTTGTGCAAGTCGGGTTTCCATATGTGCGGTAATTGGGTATTAATTGTTGAGTCACATGTGCGACTGCTTGTTTGGAAGGTGTCATCTGTTGTGTAGTTAGTCAAATATACTTGTAAACTTAAGCAATGATAATAGTAGAAGTTTCTATAGTTGCCATTAGTTTTTAGGATATGACATGCGTGATCATGTTTCCACACTTTCAGACAGTCTAGTTGTTGCAAAGTCTATGAACACCGGATGCAGCACTCTTCTTGGTTTTGCAGTCTGCACATTCCCAGTTCTCTGGTAATTTAAGTATGATATAACAAAATGTATGATATAACAAAATGAAAAAAATGTAATACGCTACACAAAGTTAGAAAACGTGGCAAGTAAGATACATACAGACGCAATTACCCCAACAATTTAATGTGCTAAAATGCCATGCCACCTACTTGGTTTTGCAGTCTGCACATTCCCGGTTCTCTGGTAATTTAAGTAGCCTCAAGTATCTCATTAGGTAACCAGAGAAAAGTACCACATTTTCTCATTATTTTAAGGTAAACTATTATCGAGATATCTTTAAATTTAGTCTCATTATCAGCATGAAGTTAAATTTGGTCTCACTATGTGACATCCAAATGTAACACTACAGAAGTACAGAATATCATTTGAATCAGAAACAGTCTTTTTCACAAGTCAAACAACTGATCAAACTGATTTTCCTTAAATTTTAATACTGTAAAGTGTTACAACTCAATAAAGTGGGACCTGGTGCCAATATATCAGTTTGTTGGAATGGATAGTGCGATTAAGATAGGTGATAAGACAAAACTCGTTGTTAGTAGTTGAACAACATAGCACAATGAAGTTTTAAGAGAAAAAGTCAGTGTATTCAACTTCCTTTCAGTTTTAGTAGTGTAATTGCATTTTGAAGTTTTAAGGGTGTGTTTGGATCAAGCATGTTTTGATATAAGGTGGTCATTTTTGTGAGTTGAATCTGTGTCAACCAGTTTTATTTGTTAGATTTAGATCCTTCATAGTCAAAATTTCAAGTTTCTCAATGATAATTTGGTGTTTTCAAGTTTAATAGCAAATCTGTCCAACTTCCTGTTTACGTCCCAAACTCAGTTTTGTTCAAAGCTTTTTAACTCATTTCTAGTTGTTACAAAATTTGTAAAATTAAAAATGCAATTTCACTAGCTTGTCTCACTTTTCCCAAAATAAAAAAAAATTCAAAAATCATTTAGATGCAACATGCGGTTGGTTCAAAGTTGGTGGGTCGAGCCATTTTGATGTCTGCTGTCAGTTTCACTGATATGGTTTCAGTTCCTAGTAAGCTTCATTTTAATGATTGGCCACTTATTATTAGAAGTCAAATGTTCCCGCTTCCACTATGTGACATGTCATATGTGTGACAAAACCGAAGTAAATGAGTCGACATGATAAAATCATAGTAGACACAAACAACAACATCTGACTTTCCAAAGTTCAAAGCAGAATATCTTTTGAATCTTCCACATTCACACAAATCAAAAAATTATATTATAATAAAAAAAAACTTGCCTTGTATGGTGTTTTAGAGATAGGATCATTAAGATGTTGTATAAAGTTGTGATAGTTACATTTGTCTTTTGTTGCTGTTTTAGTGTCAGTGAAACGTGATGTTCAGTACTGATTTATCTATAGTGCTAGAATCATGTATGATTCTACTTGAATCATGTATGATTCTACTTGAATCATACATGATTCTAGAAGAATCATACATGATTCAAGTAGAATCATATGTTTGAGTTATTAACAATCATATTGTAGTAGATTATTTGCGGGTTATTAACATTTAAAATTTTGATGCAGGTCAATCAAAAACTGGCAATGTGAAGATGACAAAGGGAGTAGTGACGAAGAATAGGACTTCTAAATCAACCGTTGTTAAACCTACTGTGAAACCTACTGTCAAACCTACTGTGAAACCTACTGTCAAACCTCAAGTCAAACCTCAAGTCAAACCTAAAGTCAAACCTACTGTCAAACCAAAACCTGCCACTGATAAAAATTTAGCGTCTGAGGAGCAAGAGGATGAAGACAGTGGTTCTAGTGAAGATGATAGTGGTTCTCGTGAAGGTAGTGATAGTGATGAGGACAAGGATGAGGGTGAGGACGAGGAAGGGGATGCGTCTAATGAAGAAGAGGGAAGTGAAGAGGACAGTGGTGAGGAAAGTGAAGAGGATGAGCAGTTAGTTAAGAATTTAAAATCAAAGAGTGTTAAGGGAAAGAGTACAAAGGTTAAGAAAGAGATTTCTAAGTCTGATAGTGACTCAAAAGATCAAAGGGCTAAGAAACGTGTCAAGGAAATGAAGGATGTTTCAGAGACTAAGAAAAGGAAGTGTTTTTCTAAGTCAGAAAAAGAAAATGTCTCGAAGCCTAAGAAATCTTTGAAGAAGGCTGTAGGTTTATTGAAGCCTAAGAAGGAGCATTTGTTAAATGCAGAAGAGAAGGTTAAAGTGAAGATTGAGCGTGTATTGAATTCAGATTCAGATAAGGAGAAGAAGAAGAAACCTCTTACTGCCGAAAAGATTGAGAGGAATGAGTATTTGAGTAAATTTAATGTTCTCTTATCTAGGACAGTTCCTTCTAGCTTGTTTTCTACAATCCGTGATGCGAGAGTTGACATGGGATCTTTCTTGTCGGATATTAGTTTTTATTCATTGCACATGGTTTCTATTGACACGCTTCCATCTCGTTTGGCAAGGTTTGTGGTATCAAAGTTTAATAACAAAACTTACGAGTTTGTTTTGGAGAAGGGGACGATTCTTGTCACTTGTGAGAAAATCCACGAGATCTTAGGAATTCCTCTCGGTGAAATTTCTTTATTTGATTTACCCGAGAGATCTCTTGATGATCCTTTTGTGAAGTTGTGGTTGAATCAGTTTTATCCAATGAAGTTGAAGGAAATCCGAGCTAGTCATATTGCTTCAAAGTTGGTCATCATGAGAGCAAGTTGACTTTATGTTTAAAGTCAACTTCCTTATGTTATTTGCAAATGTGATGGGTAAAGGCGATACAATGAAGGCGGTTGTTAATTTGACTGTGGTTAGACGTATTACCGAAGATACTAACATTGCCCAAATTGATTGGTGTGGTTACATTTACGACTGTCTTAAATATAGTGAACTCCAAGACTTACGGCTACTATATTGGTCCATTGTGCTTCTTGATTGTAAGTTTATACCTTTTATGTTTCTTGTTTTTTGTGTATGCTTTTTATGATCTCATTGTGAATTTTCTTACTTTTAACAGCTCCTGTATCTTGATTCCACAAAATTTGAGCGTTTAAATGTTATCCGTTACCTGTCTGCTATCCTAAATGGAGCACAACTTCAATGAATCTACGGCAAAAGCTTGAAATTGAAGAAAAAGTCATAGGAAAATTGGATTTGCATGCAGATTGGAGTGAATCTAAAGTACATGAAACCGAAGGTTTTTATGATGGTGGGGTGAATGTGAGCAAGGCTCGTACTTCCTGTGTGCCTCCTACTGATAAACAGGTTCGACTCTTTTCTCATCTTTTTGGAATTATTTGTTTGAACTACAATCACATATGATTCAAACAAAATCACATGTGATTCAGAGAGAATCATATGTGATTCTGATAGAATCATAAGTGATTTAGAAAGAATCATATGTGATTCAAAGAGAATCATTTGGGATTCAGAGTAAAATCATATGTGATTCTGACAGAATCATATGTGATTCTGACTGAATCATATGTGATTCTGACTGAATCATATGTGATTCTGACTAAATCATATGTGATTCAAACAGAATCACTCACATATGACTAAAGACTAATTGACATGTTATTCAATATTTTCATTTCAGTTTTATGTGACATGTCTTATATGATTTTGTTTTTATCTTCAGAGTTTTTGCAAGATGATTAAAAACAAGCTTTCAAACATATCTCGTGAGAAGGCTGAACTTGAAGATCTTCTGATAAAGGCTAATACCGAGTTCTCGAATGACTAAGAAGTTCTTGAATTATACGAGAAATATGGAGGAGTATTTAAAGATGTTATATTATTTGAAAATGTTCATGTTGATGATTTTAATCCAGGAGATGGAGGAGGATCTGATGATGGTGAGAACGTTGATGGTAACAATAAAGATGTTGAGGAGGCTGTTGTTGAAGATGAAGAGGAAGTACCAATAATCACTGAAGAATTATCGTGATACGCAGTGGATTGAAACAAATATTGATTGGGTCGGAGAGGTGATTGACTGTATTTGCGATGCCTATTATGATGTACTTTGTTTAACCCTTCTATCTTAGCAGTTTGATCTTACAAGTTTCAAGTCGAGTACCATATGATTCTTTACTCTGAATCACATATGTGATTCTCTCTTAATCACATATGTGATTCTCTTTGAAGATGAAGAGGATGTACCAATAATACCGAGTTTCTGAATCATATGTGATTCTCTCTGAATCACATATGATTCTTTTAATCTTTTAATCTTTTTATAATTTGTTCTTTTAATCTTTTGTAACTAAAAATTTGTTTTTATTAAGGAGGATGATATTAAGCGGCCTCGGTTGTTCAGCCGGTTAACATTGAGTGTCCTCACACTCTGAACAGTGGTTACTCGTTCATCTCCTAAGAAAAGAGTTCCTAAGCCATCTTCTTACCTGTCATCACCATACATGAATAAGAAGACGCCAGTTATCGCTCTTCTTAGGAGGCTTGAGTTTGAGTTGGGGAATAGCTTTTTTTCAATGCAGGCGATAAGATGTAAGTTTACTTTATTTTTATTTGTTTTGGTCTTTATTTTTATTTATGTAATAACATTTCTAATTCACTTTTTTTTTTTTTTTTTAATTTAGTGAAACGGTTTTTCAAACTCGTTCTGGTAACCATGAGGTATCGTCTATACGTTTAAACATGGAGACGTTGGCACCAAATTTGTGGATAGATGCAAATGTTGTCGACTCTTGGGGAGCAGTGCTGAATTATGAAGAATCGCTTAAAAAGGATCCGTCACCAAAAAGGCATTTTTTCCCACGAATTGTATTGTAAGTTATTTTATTTTATTTTATTTTAATTCAACTTTTTCAATCAGTTTTTACTCGTATGTTATCTAAGTGAATCATATTTGCTGAGAATCATATGTTATTCTAATGAGAATCATATATGATTCTGGATAAAATCATATATGATTCTTATTAATCATATATGATTCTGATTGAATCATATATGATTCTTATTAATCATATATGATTCTGATTGAATCATATATGATTCTAAGTAAATAACATATGATTATTCAGAATCATATATGATTCTCATCAGAATAATCATATATGATTCACACAGATTCATATATGATCTGAAAGTAATCATACATGATTCACATGATTCATATCGATTTTGAGTGAATCATATATGATTCTGATATTTTACACATAAACATGATTTAGTTCAAATACTAAAATAGCATATGATTTATTGTTTAATACAGACAGAAGCTATGGTTAAAAAACTTATTGATGAAGATGAGCAGTGGAATATGTTTTCAGAGGAGACGTTGGCTCATTTTAAAAATGACAATGACAATGCCTCTAGGTCTCTTGCAGATATTGAATTGGTAACTTCTCATTCCATTAGAAATTTAATTTTGTAGAAGTTTGAATTTGAGTTTTAATTTTCCTTTATTTTGTTGAAATAGGCGTTTTTCCCGATTCGTGTCTCCAATCATTTTTATGTTGTTGTTTTCAACATTAAGAAGAGTGTAACATCGATGATCATCCTTGATAATTCTGATTCTGGAACCTACAATTCCTACAAGGGCGCTTGTGAACTTCTGGCAAGTTCTTTTAAAAATCATATGTGATTTTTATACAACTTATATGTGATTTATGTACATTTTTAACCATGTTTTTATTTTTTGTAGAAAAAGTTTTTTCCAGTGTTTCGCAAGAACATAATCATCAAAAATATGTCTTTGTTTCTAAAGTTAGAGGACGAGTTCCAAGGATGAAATGGCAGACTAAGAGCAATCATGTAGACTGTGGAGTTTTTGCGATGATTCATATGGAGTCTTATGTTGGTGATCCTGTTGCAAAATGGGAAGTTGGTCTGTGTGCGAATCGAGCAGCAGGTTGCATTGTTAAGGAGGATGAGGTTTAAGATTGCTACCAAGATCCTCTTGCATGATTTGAATGAACATTCACAAAAAATGTACGATTTGGCATATAGGTTCTAGGCTGAGATTCCTGAAGAGAACAGGATTTCAATTATTGTGAATGCTATTAAGAACAGGAGGAGCGTGAAAAGGATCCTAAGAAGGATGAGGTTGTTCATGCTCCTAAGTGATGGTAGTCATGATAGTTTATGTAGTGATGCTAGTTTAAAAGCTGATGTTAGTATCGATGGGTAGTTTTTGGTAGTAATTGATGTTAGTTTAAAACTAATTGATGGGTAGTCTGATGGTAGTATGGATGTTAGTTTAAAACTGATGGGTACTCATTTTGGTAGTACTGATGATGGTAGTATCTGATTGGTAGTTTAAATGTTTTTCTTACCTGCTATTTTGCTATATTATCGATTGGTAGTATCGATGTGATTATGTGTGAATCATATGACTTTTGTGCAAATCATATATGATCTGTCTTGAATCATATATGAGTTTTGAAATCATATATGATTGTCAAAAGATCATATATGCTTCAAGGCAGATCATATATGATTTTGAAAAATCATATATGATATGTCTTGAAATAAGCAACATATTATATATATGCTTCAAGGCAGATCATATATGATTTTTCAAAATCATATATGATTTTGAAAAATCATATATGATCTGTCTTGAAATAAGCAACAGATTATACTTTTGGGGAGTACTGATGATGGTAGATCATATATGATTTTTGAAATCATATATGATTGTCAAAAGATCATATATGTTTCAAGGCAGATCACATATGATTTTGAAAAATCATATATGATCTATCTTGAAATAAGCAACAGATTATACTGAAATAAGGAACAGATCACATATGATTATATGATTTGCACTATGTAACTTTTCAATTAAACAAAAGGTAACTTTTCAATTAAAAATGTATGTAACTTTGCAATTAAAAAATAAATAATAACCAAATATAAAGAAAGTATGACATTCAAGAAGCGTTAGTCGCTTGTTCACCCGCATCAGTTTCGATGTTTGTCGTTGCTTGTTCACTCGCATTAGTTCTAGCTTGTTTTTCAGCAGCAATTCTTGCAAGTTTTGCAATATACTTTGGGTTCAGTGGACATTTCATCTTGCTGTGATTGTTAGTCTTCTCACCACAGAATCCACATTTCCTTTTCCTCTTAGATGTTCCTTCAAGTGCCATTTCTTTTCCACTCTTTCTACGATCTTCTTTCGACCAACCTTTGTTTGAAGCATTGGATGGATTTTTGACCACATGTTTTTCAGGTTTTTCAACTGCATATATATCCTTAATTACATCTCTTGTTTTGCGTGACGGAGGGTTAGGCATTTCATCCTCAATTTTCTTCTTGATTGATTTCAATTGTTCCACAAACTTTCCTAAATTGGCTTCATCTTTACTCAACAAAAATAAACACTCGTCTACCACAAAAGTAGCCTCATTTGTTAATTTTTCAATTGGTTCATTCTTTTCTCCATACACGTTTGTATTTCTTCTCAAACCTGGTGGTATTATATCCCTTCTCCAACGCCTCAAAATGTACTTTTCAGGGATGCTTTGAACATCACGGTTCTTCAAAACACAGAATGCATGTCGACATAAAAACCCGAATCGAAGAAAATGCCTACAAGTACATTCCACTGACCCGTCTTTAAGAGAACGCAGAACCTAATTGCAGAACAGGAAGGAAAGAAAATTAGAACTTTTTTAGTACTGAAACCTATATGATTTTGTTAGCATCATATATGATTCTACGTAAAATCATATATGATTCTATGTAAAATGATATATGATTCTACATAAAATCATATATGATTCTATGTAAAATCATATATGATTCCACATAAAGTCATATATGATTATATGTAAATCACATAGGATTCTGGTTGAATCACATATGATTCTGGATGAATCATATATGATTTCATGTCAGATGGTAACAGCTAAAGAATATTCAACAGTTGGAAGTAAATTTACCTTGTATTCTGCTACCTTTTCAGATTCTTCTTTTTCTTTGAAAAGTGTCCTATAACCAGCTGCATTCCTATCTTTAACCCTAACTATCTCACAACCCTCTTCAGTTTTAAACTCTTCTATTGTGCAAGACCAACAAGCTTCTTTTATTTCCCTTTGAACAAGCAGAAATATTGATCTTGTGTATACTTTATATGCATGGCGTTCCATCTTTAACTCTGTAGAAAGTTTTGGAGCTGAGTCAAATGTGTTGAAGTCCAATTGTTCTTGCCTATACCTTTGCCTCTCCATTTCTGATTCGAAGCACATCATGAAATTGACTAATGTTGACCCATGATTTGTGAAATGTCTAAAGAATGCATTTTCACTCTCGGACCTTGAAGTAGTTCTCATCAATCCAAATAATGGAGAGTCAATAAAATAAGTTTGGTAGCCACATTTTTCTAAGTCTAAACATCTTTTTCATCCATTTATGGTCTTGCAATCCAAAATCTTCAATCAATTTTTTCCATTTTTCTTCAAATTCCAATTGTTCCATGAACATGTTCCACACAATCTTGTTGAAGCGCTTTTTGAAATCGGTTTCATTATAGATCTTTTTACATATCTGTAAGAAAATTTCATGTTACATAGAATCATATGTGATTCACATAGAATCATATGTGATTCTAAGTGGCAAATTATATTTCTCAATATTAAAATAGTATACGAATTAAAATACCTTCGATGGAATTTTTTGTGTGATATGCCACATACATAGTCTATGTTTGGATTCCGTAAAAACTGCTTCAATTGCTAACTTCATGGCTCCATCTTGATCCGTTACAATCATTTTTGGTTGTTTTTGATGTGCAGTCATGAATGATTTTAGTAGCCATGTGTAAGCTTCTTTATCTTCTCTTAGAGGCATTCCCGCACCCAATGTCACGCACTTTTTGTGATTATCTATGTTAGCCTTAATAGTTTTTATTAGAAGTGATGGTCATTCAAATTTAGGAACTTTGTAACGTGTGTTAGATATCGTGCTAGAATAGTCAAAGGGCTCATGGATTGGGCTAAGCTAAATGGTTAGACGTTTAGTTAAGTTAGCCTTGTATAAGTTCATGTAACCCAATCCATGTCCAAGCCCATCTCACGGCCCATGGCCAAGCCTTAGGGCATTATCTCTCTTACTATAAATACCCCTCAAGTATGTCATTTGAGGGGTGTGCTTGAGTGTGTGTGTGTGTGTGTTTTTCCTTTGAAGCAATATACAACTTATTGTTTTCTTTCTTCTCTCTATCTCTCTAAACATACACGAATTCATATTCAAGTCACCATCTTCCTTTCTTTATTTCATCTTCTTATAAGTGTTTGTGTTTGGTTTAACGTGTTTATAAGCATAACGTGGGTATTGGTTTGTGATAAGGTTGATATATCTTAGGTCCTACAATTGGTATCAGAGCCAGGTTCCTACGCCTAAGGTTCCTACGCTTAAGGTTTCTACGCTTAAGGTTTCTAAACAGGTTCCTAACTAAGGTTTCTACTTAAGGTTTCTAACGCATAAGCTTCCTACGTATAAGATCCTACGCATAAGCACCGGATCCTCGCCTAAGCCATCCTACTGTAACTTCGTTTCTCGCCAAGCTCTTTCTACTAAAGTTTAAAAAAAAAAATTTAAATTTTGAGGATACTAAACGTTCAATTTTTACGCGAAATTCAAATTTTGGTATAACTGTGAAAATTTTGGTCAAAAATTCAAATTTTTTGGCCTAAATTCAAATTGTTCGGGTCAAATTTGGCGTCAAAATTGTCATAACTCAAATTTTTCATACGACCTAAGAATTCATTTTTATAGTGAATTTCAAATTTTGGGCGAAAATTTTTTGAACCAAGGTTACGAGTACGACTTTCAGATACACCTCAACTGAGCTTAATCGTCATCAACCACAACTCCTTTATTGTTGAATCGATCCTACATCAACTTTATCATATCATACCTTCATCAATGGCTACTCAACAAGACATTCATGCAGCCGGTGCAGAAAACCGACCTCCTATGTTGGCAAAAGGTGGTTATCTTCAATGGACAAGTCGTATGCTTCGTTACATCAAGACCAAACCTAATGGAAAACTCATGATTAAATCCATTCAGGATGGACCCTTCAAGCCTAGACAAGTTCATGTACACGGAAATCAGATGCAACACCTCCCATCCCACCATCCTCTCATCTTCAAAGCTGAATCGAATACGAAGAGGATCGAAACAAGTCGATCTGGATGACATGGCAATTCATATTGTCCAACTGGGTTTACCAATAGACATCTTTTTTGCGGTGTAGACGGTTGTGAAAGCTGCTTCGATATGTGGGAACGTGTTAGACGACTATGTTATAGAACAGAAATTGGTAAACAAGACATGGAGAACAACGCTAGCGAATGGGAAAAGTTTACATCTACACCAGGAGAATCCATTGAATCCTACTATGGAAGGTTTTGCACTTTGATGAATGAGCTTATTAGAAACAAGTTGGCACCCAGAACAATCGTTCAAAACATCAAGTTCTGAATAATCTTCCGGAAGAATGGGGGCGATATGTTACTATTGTCAACCAAACAAAGACTTACATCGGTGAACTTTGATCAAGCTGAATGATTTTCTACGAAACTAAACCAAGCTGAAGCGAATGAAGTGAGGCAAGAAAGATTAGCAAAGAATCATGATTCATTGGCACTCATTGCAAAGACTCAAACTACAGTGAATACACAACAACAAGCTTCATCATCTTCCAACAACAACAACTTGCAGCAATACATTCCACAACCACAACAACAATTCTATCTAGATCAACAATACCAGGAACAAGGAATCACCGATCATGCCGACCATGTAGAAGCGACCTTGCAAGATATTTTCTTTATTGGATAAAGCATTTAACTGAGTCGCATCGGTAATCATGCGGTTCCGTATCGGGGTAATCAGTCGGTCGACATGTTGGAAATCGAGATGGGACGAATGTTGGGAATAGAGCGTGGGTAATCGAGAATGGAAATGTTGCGGCTCGATCGTTAGGAATTATGGAAATGTGAATCGGGGAATCGGATGCAATATGCAGAAGCTTTGATGGACATCAAGGGTCGGATGTGAATCGAATATGGGATATCAAAATGGGAATAAGCTGTTTTATGACTTACTTGAATGCTACCTCAGAACCTCAAAGACAAGATTCGGGATCTAGTGTCAACCGACTTACGAAGCTTGAAAAGATCCAGTACATGTTGATGTTAGCAGAAAAAGAAGAGTTGGGAATTGAGTTGACTGCTGAGGAAATCAAATTCAGGTACCCAAAATGGGAAGATAAAGCAAACGATAATGCAACCTCCAGTCATACAATCAATCAACATGACACAACATCAAGCGGTACTTATGACACAACTCCTGTCTACGACACATATTCACTCAATGAGGTACCAAATTCGTTTACTCATGAGAAGCCACATTCTGTGTCTCCCGAACCTTATTATGACACATATGTGGGAGAGCAAGTTAATAGCAATGTTAACTCTGAAACTCCATATATGGATCCTAATGGAGGTCAAGTGATACAGAATGGTTCTAATGATGAGGAAACACGTGCTTATTTTGAATCATTAATTAATCAATGTGGCATTGAAGTTGAGAAAGTAAGAACGGTCAATCACGAAGTTAAGGCCGCGAATAAAAATTGACCGTGAGCTTGAGAGTTACAAGGAGCACGCCAAAGCCTATGAATTTCATACAAACAAAATGTCTGAATTAGAAATTGGTTATCGAGATTCCGTTTTAAGAGAAAAGATTTGCAACTCAAGTATGACACACTTGATGTGAATCTGAATTTGAAAATCAAATCTTTAAACAAGGAAATTTCCGAACTAAATGACCAACTTTCAAAACAAAAGCATTGTTTTCGATCTTGAAAAGAGAAGAAACAGTTAATTGCTAATTTTGCAAAACGAGAAGATTCTCTTCTTGATGAAATTCTTGATAAAACGGAAAAAATCAAAACTTTGGACAATTTGCTTCTTACAACGGGTCATTCAGCTAAATCAAACAAGATGCTTTCTAACCAAGTAAATCCACGTTTTCATACTTCACATAAGATGGCACTTGGTAACGACCCTTCTTCGTTCCTCAAGAAAGCTCAGAAATCTCAGAATGTGTTGAACAATGGACAACCTTTGCATGAACCCATAATTGTTCGTGATTCTCTTGAAACGTTGGAACTATCTGAGGAGAGTAGATCAAAAATGAAACAAAAACATCCGGAAATCAAACCTATTGATTATAATAAATGGAACCAAATTAATGGTATTTCGTTTGTTTCTCAATCAACGTTTTCCACCAAACCAAGTGTTTCAAACAAAGTGTCAACACCAGTTTCAAAATCAGTTTCAAAACCAGTTGTTGTCTCCAAATCTCTTTCGAACATTGAACAAATGTCTTCAAACAATCTTTTTAACACAAGTGATGCGAGAAGTATTTTGGAAAATGTGAAAACGAGAATTGCAGATCTTCAAGAGACCGTTAAAACTAAAACCAATATTAGAACAAACATACGGTTTAATAGTTTTGATAATGAGCAGAAAAAGTTTTTGAAACTCAAATTGCCCCTCGGTTGAATAACATCAACTCAAGGGTAATTCATGTTGAACAAGCACTTTTGAAAGAAACAGTTGACTTTGTCAAGGACCATAAATCCCTGGTAAAGCAAGCTAATGAAAGTGTTGAACACATCAAAGTTTTGGAAAAATTAAATGATTCTCTCTCGAAGATGTTCGACTCGATATTATGTCCATTATTTTGCAAACATATTCTGTTGAAGATCATGAAAGACTCCGGTCTGAGACCTCCGCAATTGTTTCAAAATATGAAAAAGCTCTTGAAAAACTTGAAAAAGAAAACGTGTCCTATTTTAAACAGCTTGATCGAAAATATGAGGAATGCAAGTATGACAAACTGTCGTATGAGCGTGCCTACAAGGACATGAAAGAGCAAAATGATCTTTTGAGAGCTCAGTTGGAAAGTCAAAAAGGAAAGGCTGTGGATACTAAGTTTGCAAAACCATTGACTGGGGAGAAAACAAAGGTTTTAAACCAAAATGTCAATTTCTCGGCCTCCAAAAGTCAATGAGAAAAATGATTTGTCAAAACCAGTCACTCCACAGTCCCTGCCTATTAAAAAGAGAATTATCAAAAGTTTTGAAAAAGGAAAAGAAGTTGTTGAAACACCAAAAGTGATTACACCTGGCATCTCTAGGAATATTACACGGAATGTGACCAAAAATCCAGTTAAAGAATCTGTTGGTTCTAACGACATGGTCAACAATCACTATCTTGAAGAAGCTAGGAAAAGGCCAGACTCGAAAAGACGGAATTCTAGGTGCAACATCTAGGGTGATGAATTCTACAAGATTTCAAGGCACCGCTAGTAGTAGTAAACCATTACCTAGGAACACTCTACAAAAGACTAGGGATTGGCTTGCATCTAAGAGTAGTTGCTCAAAAGAAAATGCTATGCCCTTAGAAAACATCACTAGGAATTCTAAGTCTTTTTCGAACAAGAATCAACTTCCAAAAGACTGTAGTGACAAAGTTAAAGTCTGTTTTAAACAAGAATATTGAATTTATGTCGTACTACATGTAAAAATGTATCTTTTCAACTAATCATGATGCATGTGCCTTACAATATCTCAAGAAAGATAATTCTCGTGCCAAGGCACAATCCACTAAGACACCAAATAGAAACAAGCCCGTTGATAAAATGTCAAACAAACAGAAACCGAATAGGTGGATCTCTTGGGGCGTAGTTTTTCCAAAAATGAGTCTTCCGCTGCATCCGATAAGAAAACAACTCCTAGATCTTACCTTAGGTGGAAACCCACGGGAAAAGTTTTCAACACAATAGGTCTTAGATGGATTCCCACAGGAAAGATTTTTGATACTTGCTCCAACACGGATAATAGTGAAACTCATCAAGATAAGGAAGTCAAAACCACTACAACCGTTGATAGTGATCACCCTCACCGTGAGAAATCTTGTACTTCTAACAGCATTTATTTGTGAAAACTCTTCTTCTTTGGTTGCAGGTGAATCAAATATCTCAGAACCCAACTCATCAGAGGGTTCCAATTCTGTAAACTCTTCATTCTCTCTATCTTCTATTTTTGATTTTCCATTTCTTTTATAAAACCAACAAAAGCAAAATATAAAAATATAAAATTTTCAAAAATACAAAAACAATATAAAATCAAAAAATCCAAAAATATTCTTCTCACGACATGTCTCTCGTATAATCGATATTCTGTACGTTTCTAGAAATGTCATTCAACAATGATACGGGTATGTACGGATGCTTGAGCGAGAGTTCTTTAATATGTTTTCTAAAACATGTCGTTTCTCAAAATTTCTCAAATTAATGGCTTTCGTATACTTGATGCGAAACCCGGACTTCAAAATAATGGCTTCGGACACATCAGTTCAGACCCGCTTCAAAGAAAGGAAAGTGCTTATCAAAATCAAATGTTTTAAATATTTTTTCAAGCACTATTCCTAAAAACATGATGGCTTGTAAGTATTTGACTTGCAACCCGATCTTTAAAGAAAGGAAAGTGCTACGCAAAATCGATTTTCATATATATCGAGCACTTATCCTAAAACAAATGAAGATAATTTTTCTCTAAATATCTTCAAAAGATTTTCAAAATCTTCTTCTCATCTTGCGTACCATTGATTCGAAATGTTTCAAAAAGATTTTTCAAAATCTCTCACATTTGGTACCAAGATAACTCCCTCTAAACCCTTAATTGATTCTAAATTTTCTGTTTGAAAAATATGCTTTCGTTAAGGGGGAGTATAAAACCAAAATTGTTCCCAAATTCATGCTAAATCAGTTTCTCTCCAAATGCTTTCTGAAAAACATATCTTTTAATCATTTTGTTTCAAAAACATCATGGATATGCTATTTTTGAGGGGGAGAAACGTGATTAAAATGTGATCAAAATGTTTAATGATCGGTGTTTGAATCTCAAATGAGCTCGACTCAGTCGGAACCAATGAATTGACGAGGAATCATGTACCATCTCGAGAAACTTTCTATGACTTGACCAGGACGGGTAATAATTTCAAGCTAGTTCTCTAGTGATGTAAACGTGTCTCGAATCGGTCTTGTTCATTTAAAGTCGATCAATTCAAAAAGTGCAAACTCTACCCTCTATGTGCAGATTTCTGTCAAAACATATAAGCACATGTGAAGGGGGAGTGTTTTTGAAAATATAGAACTCTCGAAGTGTTCCAAGCATGTTTTCTATCAAAAACACTTTGAGAGATTTTCAAGAAAAATGGTTTTATGGCAACAATAGGACAGTCATGGAGTTATAAGGTGACTAAGGATAGGAAATCCGTCCTATGATCCGCCAGAGCCGGAGGGATCTACCCAAGGACAATACCAATAGTTTAGTATTAGAAGTCCTTAGGTATGATTGAAAAAATGAGTAATGTGAGAAAGGAGAAAGAAGGGGTTGAAAAATTAAAAAGAAATGTAATGAAAGGGTGAAAAGAAATAGCCCTCCATATTCAACCATAGGGCAGAAACCGGGTTCAATACATATGCTACTGGTTGTCACTAGATGACACTGGTATTGAAGACATAGACGTCATGGACCCATGTGCACCTAACCTTCTAGCCACTCAATTCCTCTTAAAAGGATTTGTTTCATTCTCACTGGGAACCCTACATAATCTATCGACTTTCTCTTAGAGATCGTTGGTATTGAAGAAGGAGACCCTCTCCCTAGTCTCCGCTCAGGAAAACCAAAAATGCACTTATTGAGTCTAGAGCCACGAGATTCATCAAAAGATCTCATAGGAACACATGACATGACATCGCTTGTTGTTCATCAATAAGGACACAAGTGATATATTCTAGAGTCCTACGCAGATCTTAGCAATCTGCCAGAACATTTATGAGAAGTTTCACATCTGTGATCTTCTGTGATTGAATGGAAACTCCTGCCAGGGTCAACATCAAGCAGCCCTGACAGCAGGTCACTTCGGTATTTCTCCGTGGATTACGCTTAGTGTGTCTCAAACGGTCTACAGTCGTGGGGTGATGCTTCAGTGTACCTCGGCGACTCATCGAACTGTAGATGTACTTCGGTATATCGCGTTATCTCACTTGTGGGACTCCAGTTCAGGAACGGCCCTTGTGAGAATTAGAGACGTGCTTTCACTATCTTTGTTAACACCCTCGAAATTCAAACTTGTAAGTGCCGGAATCCGCTTATTACTAACTGTTTTTATGTTGTCTTCTTATGGAAGCTCTCGGGAGCGGATGGATCGTGAGACTTCGCCACATGCTCATACCAAAAACACATGAAAGTTCTCATCATAATCAAAGGCTACACAAAGTTTAAGATTATTCTTCGTCAATGAATCTAAAGACTCGAGAACTACATCATTGGTAACCAAAAGACAAATAGAAGTGTGAGCATGGTGGAGAATGACGTGGAGATACCTAACCAACGAAGTTGACAACGGCAGACAACCACATTATCTGATCACAAAGCATGAAGGAACAATGAATCAAGACTATTCTATATCTACACGCAAAGTTCTAGCTCAAGGAAAGTAAAGATCTTATCAAGTGGAGCATCATTTGAATGACCACCCCTTAGGGGGAGATTGTTAGCCTTAATAGTTTTTATTAGAAGTGATGGTCATTCAAATTTAGGAACTTTGTAACGTGTGTTAGATATCGTGCTAGAATAGTCAAAGGGCTCATGGATTGGGCTAAGCTAAATGGTTAGACGTTTAGTTAAGTTAGCCTTGTATAAGTTCATGTAACCCAATCCATGTCCAAGCCCATCTCACGGCCCATGGCCAAGCCTTAGGGCATTATCTCTCTTACTATAAATACCCCTCAAGTATGTCATTTGAGGGGTGTGCTTGAGTGTGTGTGTGTGTTTTTTTCCTTTGAAGCAATATACAACTTATTGTTTTCTTTCTTCTCTCTATCTCTCTAAACATACACGAATTCATATTCAAGTCACCATCTTCCTTTCTTTATTTCATCTTCTTATAAGTGTTTGTGTTTGGTTTAACGTGTTTATAAGCATAACGTGGGTATTGGTTTGTGATAAGGTTGATATATCTTAGGTCCTACAATCTATCCCGGTGAATGGAACAAACACCATATCGTATCTGAATATCACAATTTTCACACCATATCGTATGTGAGAATCATATATGATTATGTGAGATTCATTTGGGATTCTATGAGAGTCATATATGATTCTGAGAGAATCATATGTGATTCTATGAGAATCATATATGACTGTGAATCATTTATGACTCTGAGAATCATATATGATTCAGGAAGAATCATATGTGATTCTATGAGAATCATATATGACTCTGTGAATCATATATGACTCTGAGAATCATATGTGATTCTGATAGAATCATATGTGAGATTAAGATTGAATTACAAGTGCTTCATGTAAATAACATGTGAATCAGATTGAGAAGAGACTTACTTGTTGGTTTTGAATGTTGCATCAAATGACACAATATCTCCGAATTCCTTATAGTTGCATTTCGCAACTTCATCAGCCCAAAACATGGCAACCAATTCACTTTTTTCAACCATATAATGAAATGTAAAGTTTGGAACATATATCTTTCGGTTTTCCATTTTGTTTATCAACATTTGCGCGTCACTTTCACCTATGCATACGTTTATATTCCTTTGATGATTCTTGAAATCACTACTTGTGCCATGAACATATTGAGAACCACCTTTCATGCTACATAACAAATTGTGTGCCTTTGTTGCACCAAGTATGAAGTTTGAAGCTTTCTACGAACATTTTTTCCGCTTTAGTCATCTTCCTTTGTTTCTTTGTTAGATGCTCATACTCTTTTGGAATCATTAAATGATTATGCTTAGCAACAAATTTAGTTATTTACATTATTCTCCGAAATAGGATCCAAAGTTATGAATATCCAGCCATACAACCTGTTACCCGTTGTCTTGTATTTCGACTTGTTTATCACTTGCTTTTAAGATCCAATGTGTTGATATTTATGTCTTTTGGAACGCCTTCCCTATTACACATAAGGTACTTACTTTTTACCAAACCACTTCTTGTATTTCTTTATGCCGATTTCTTAACTTCAAAGCCTTACTTGGTATTTGTTGTACATTTCAATACATTCCTCTATCGTTTTAAACTTTTTCCCCTCAACAGGTAAATAAATATGATCAACAACGGGTTCCCAGTACATTTGATCCTCCAGGGGTTTCTTCATGTGCATATAAAGTTGGTCTTGGTGTCATGACAGAATCTGTATAGTGAGTTACATTAAAAGAATTAGAAACATTTATTTTCATAACAGAATCAAAGTATGATTCACACAGAATCATATATGATTTTCCTTTGAATCATATATGATTCAATAGGAATGATATATGATTTCTCCTTTATTACATAAACAGATCAATGTAACAAACAAACTAAAATATGTGATTGTTAGGAATCATATATGATTCGAATCATTAGAAAACTAAAATATATGATTTTGAAGAATCACATATGATTCAGAAAACTAAAATATATGATTCTGAAGAATCACATATGATTCTATCGAATCACATGTGATTCTTCGCAGACGCATTTCATCAAACACATGGTGTGCATCTATATCATGAACATTAAGAATCATATATGATTCAGAATCATTCAGAAAACTAAAATATGTGATTCAAGTAGGAATCATATATGATTCGAATCATTGAAAACTAAAATATATGATTTTGAAGAATCACATATGATTCAGAAAACTAAAATATATGATTCCGAAGAATCACATATGATTCTATCGAATCATATGTGATTCTTTGCAGACGCATTTCATCAAACACATGGTGTGCATCTATACACCATGTGTAATTCCACTAGAATCAGATATGAATCCACAAAATATTCAAACTAACCAAAGAAACAAAGCAATAAGCTACCAAAAAGAAAATAAACCTTTGCTTATCCTACCAAGAAATAAGCTATTTTATACTATTTAGAATAAGCAAAAATTAAGCTGAATCATATATGATCCTTTTCTTCTTTACCTTGAATAACAGGTGTATCTTCTTCTTCCATAATCTCAACATCCACCAATATATCATCTTCAATATTAACCTCAACATCCACTATAAGCTCATCTTCATATCTATTTTCATCAACAACATCATTGTTTTCCATTACCAACGGTGAGGATGGTGGAGAGGTTATGGTGGTGGAGCAGTGATGGTGGTGGATCGATGATGGTGGTGGAGCGGTGATGGTGGTGGAGCAGTTATGTTTGTGGAGCAGTGATGGTGCTGGATTGATGATGGTGTTGGATCGATCATGGTGTTGGATCGGTCATTGTGTGTGTGTGTGTTTTTTTCACCTATAATTTTAGGTAAATAATGGAGGTAGGTTTATTTTTTTAGTTTATATAATTGACATTTTTGCCCTCTAAGTGTAAATGCAGGATTTAATCTTAGCCTTTTGATGTAATTGGATTGGAAGATTGAGATTCATTGGTTGGTTCTATGGTTACTCAAGGATCTACATGGATCTCAACTTTATGATCTATAAGGATTGAATGGTTGCGATTGAAGCATTTGTTCTTTAGATAATTTATGTTCTGCACGGAACTTTTCTCATAAAGTTATTTAATTTTAACCCTAAAGAGAAAAGTTCAATAAGGAACAAAGAAAATCTAAGGAACAAATCGGTCAATCTGAACCATTGATTTTATATTTATCAAACCGTTGGATCTGCTTTCATCAATTTTCAAAGAAGGGTAGATTGGTCCCCACACACACTTTCACCCACCTTCATTTTCTCACTTACTCTCGTTCACTGACACACACTCTCTCATTTTACTCCTCTCTCACCTTTCCCAATTTCAAAACCCTCCACATTTACTCATTTACTCATTTTCATTTCAATTATTCATTTTACACATTCTTTCATTTACTCTCACCAACAAACCGGCGTTGCGATTGTTCGGAGGAGGAAGGAAGGCGACATCTTTTACGTCATGATCCAGTTCAACATTTTTTCGCAACATCTCGGTGATTTCGAGCCATCGTTAACGGTAACTCGATTACATCCAAAGGACATCATCACCTTTATTCGATCAGTTTAGGTTGATTATGAGATGAGAAGATGATGAAATCTAATTGTAGTGTGGAGAGGATTAGATTTATGAGATGAGAAGAAGATGATGATGAAAGGACATCATCATCGTTAACAGTAATTGTAGTGTGAAGATGATGATGAAATCACTATGCCATGTTTAGGATTTTTAATTAGATAAATTGGATCTGAGATGAGGATTACAAAACTACGTGTACCTTTTTTTTTTTTTTTTTTTTTTAAGAACTACGTGTTATCTTTTAGGTCCAAGTGAATGCGAGAATATCGGGATTATATATTTTTTATTCGTGCAGTTGTATCTTTTGTGAATGTTTGTGATTCATATAGAATTTATACAAAATCTCATTCAGAATCTCATGGGATTATACAGAATCCCATGGGATTTTATACAAAATATCATGGGATTATCTGAGAATCCCATGGGATTTATACAAAATCCGATAAGATTATCTGAGAATCATGGGATTTATACAGATTACCCATGGGATTCTTTGATGAATCACTTGTAATTCATAAAGATTACCCATGCGATTCATACAGAATCCTATGGGATTACGTATAAAAACATCTACCCTAAAAGCAGTGACATAAAAGTATAAAAGCAGTGATTTACTCATTTTACAAATCACTTGTAATTTTTAAAAATAACAAATCACAAGTGAATTTTTACGAATCCGTGGGATTTTTACGAATCCGTGGGATATTTTACGAATCCGTGGGATTTTTTCTAAATCCGTGGGATTTTTTACGAATCCCGTGGGATTTTTTACGAATCCCCGGGATTTTTTACTAATCCGTGGGATTTTTTCTGGACGAAAATTTTGATAAAACAAAAGTTCATCTTTTACGAATCTTGTGGGATTTTTTACGAATCCCGTGGGATTTTTCTGGACGGAAATTTTGAAAAAAAAGTTCGTCTTTTTACGAATCCCGTGGGATTTTTTTACGAACTTCGTGGGAGTTTTATACGAATCCCGTGGGATTTTTGAAAATTTTGAAAAAAATTTCGTCGAAAGTATATAAAAGTGCATATCAATAGAAAGATGATTTTTTTCTCGTCGCGACGGTGTATTTTTTGTAGCTTGAAGATTTAGTTTAGAGATATGTTGTTTTTAAAAAAAGGATGGAAAGTGGGTTTTATAGAATTACATTTCTACCCTTCCTTTGTTAATTTTTGCTTTCATCTCATCCATTGGATGAAAAGAAGATAAATGGTTGAGATCTTATGATTTGTTCTTTAGATTAAATGTGTTTTGTATTGATCTCACCTCTAACTCTAAATCGACTTTTGTGGTGTGTCCTTTAGTATGGACGAGTTTTTAATTTGCCAATAAAAGAGCTCCACTCTAACACTGTAGAGATGTGTAAATATATATTATTGGGCCAGGTGTCCGGAGCCCACTAAAACCCAGAAACCTAATAAGTCTTCCCACCTTCCCGTGACTCCTTGAGTGTGTGAAATGGTGTGAAAAATAGACAGTCGCGTAACATGACATCCTCTTTTTCGATCATCTCAATTGGAGCTTAATTGATACCATTTAGTTAATTATCTACTTTTGGTGAGTTTTTTTAACCATCCTTTATTTATATATTTATGGTTTTTTGTTGTTTAATGTTCTTGATATGAGTGAAAACCCTAAACTTTGCTTAAATTAATTAGCACTAATATAAACCATCCATGCATATCATTAAGTGGGTTTTTTTTTTTTTTTTTTTTTATAAATAAATATAGTTTAAGTGGCTTATATGTGGGTTTATGAGCTTATTTCATTTCGGCTTATATTTCACAAGCTTCAATTTTCCGCCTTATTTTGATACTCATGGGCTTATATAGGTTAATATAAGCCCATAAGTCTCAAAATAAGCGGGAAATATAAGCCAAGAAACAAATAAGCTAATAAGCCGCGTATAAGCTTAAACAAACACCCCTAAAGTGCTAGTTTTAACCACCACCAAATAGCCTAGTGTTAATGTCAAGGCTTCAAACCTTGCTAGATGTATACATTTTGGGGTGGCAGGGAAGGATCGAAAACAGTCCCGGGATTAACCTGGTGAGACCGTGTATGTCTGAGTCAAAAAAGGCTTCCAACCTCATCCGTTTACCCGTTTAGTTTTGAGTGTTTGGGTAAAATTATTTATCAGCTTATTTTAGTGTAAACGGGCGAGTCTTTGACTCAGATGTATGCGTGAACATTTCCGAACCCTTTCCCTGGCCACCCGCAAGATGATGTTTACCTAGTGACGTTTGAAGACGGGACCTCTTGCGAGGACGCCTGATTACTTCGACACCTTGGTGCTGCCTTGCTTATCTTAGTGTATAAGCACTAAAAAATAAGTTAATAAGTGGTTTCTTACATGCTTATTAAGTGATAAGCAGTTCCAAATAAGCAATCTAAAACACCCCCTAATATACTTTCTAGTGTTAAGGAGCGTACGTATCATGTGTAGCTTAAGCAATCTAAAACACCCCCTAAAAACAATGTACGTTAGATTTAACCCTGTTTACTTCTTGTATTAGGTTATCTCAAGAATGATTAACTTAAATGGTTGTAATTATAATTTATGGAAACCCAAGATGGAGGATCTTCTTTTTGTTAATAAACTTCATCAACCAGTTTTTTGTTCTGAAAAACCCGAAGATCAAAATGAAGAAGAATGGAACTTCTTACACCGTCAAGTTTGTGCGTATATTAGACAATGGGTTGATGAGAATGTATTAAATCATGTTAGTGAAGAAGTAAATGCACTTACTTTATGGAATAAGCTTGAGCAGCTGTATGCCCAAAAGACGTGTAATGATAAACTGTTTCTGATCAAACAATTGAAGGGTTTGAGGTACCCTGATGGAACTGCAATGTCGGATCAGTTGATTGCTTTTCAGGGAATCATTAACGAGCTTTTAGAAATTGGCATTAAATTTAATGAGGAGGTACAAGGATTGTGGTTTCTTGGTAGTTTACCGGATTCATGGGAAACATTTAGAACATCTTTCTTGAATTCGGCATTAGATGGTGTTATATCAATGGAGTCGGTTAGAAATAGCGTTTTAAATGAGGAGATGAAAAGAAAGCTAAAAGATCAAGAAATGAAGGATGTAGCCGAGCACCTAAGAGTAAGGTTTTTGTTTTGTTAATGAATTTCTTGCTGTTTTATACCCAACAAACTATATTTAGATCCTTCAATAAACTTACAGATTAGGTTAAAGAAAGAACAAGAGGAGAAGGAGCAAAAAAGAAAAAAGAAAGAAGAGGCACATTTTTATACTATAATAAAAGTTGCTCGTGATGAGAACCTTCATGAACAAATAGGGAAAAATATATTTTTTGATTTAGTGGATCATGAGAAAGTTCGTGCTTTCCGCATCCTAAAGCAAACACCATTTTCCCGTTTCAAGGTAAATTGTTTGTTGTAATTTTTTTACTTGTCTTCCGTCTTAGCACATAGTGACTATTTTTAAAAGAGTTGTGTTATTAAATATATTAGTAATCTCTGAATATTATTTTTCAGGAGGAAGTAGCAAAAGTACTAGGTATACCAGTGCGATATCAACGATTTTGGCTCTGGGCGAAGCGCGCAAATCGCACTTACCGCCCACATCGTCCATTAACTCTTCTAGAAGAAGCTCAACCCGTATGTACTAATTTTCTCTTTTTCTTAAATGTAAAGTCTCTAATTATCTTGGTAAATTTAACTGGAAAGTTAAAGTAAACGGAAAATGGGAAATATTGAATGGTAATAAATGAGTAATATTTCTTACTGTAGGTTTATTAGTTACTGCACTTTTTGGGATATAAGGAATTAGGAATGTTTATTCTTATTAACTATTTACATGTCGAATTCGTTGTGTTTTTAGGTTGGTCATTTGGGAAAGGTATCAAATAAAACTAACAATAAGCTTAAATTATTCCTGGAGGTAGAACTTGGGCAGGTAATATTCTATTGATAGATATTCATAATTATGCTACTCCCTTCTATATTGTACTATTAAATTATTATTATTATCTTATAAACTTTACTGGATCTTTTATATTGTAGGACTCACAAAAGGAGGAGATTCTACTTTTCTTTAAGCTTTATGACCCAATAAAAGAGGAGCTACGGTAGCCATTTTCTGCATCTCTAATTTTTTTTTAGAGTTGATGTATGGCTATTCTTGTTTATCAAATGATTTGTCGGAAGAAAAACTGGACAGGTCAAAATGGGTATGTTCTAGCGCTGGGGTGGGTGGGGTCAAATGGGCTATGTCGATTTGCGGAAATTTGTTTACGGGCTATATGTATTAATATGTTAAAATGATCAAATAAAAATTTTTGTCTATAATTTAATCCTTTATTATAACAAAGGGAGTTACTAGGTTATGTAAATCTTTACTACTGCTTTGAAAGTATGTTGAGCTGTAAATCAGAAAATGCAAAACTTATGGTGTGATACAGGGTCATCCGACACACATTTAAATTAGTTTACATCACGAGGAGTGTCCTTAGTTATTAAATCTGTTAATATATGTCAGGTATGTTGGACGGCTCTTTGTGAAGGGTACAGGAAAGCCAATGGAGATATTGACAATACTAAATGAACTGGCTGGCTTTGCGCCCTATGAAGATATAGAACTGTTTAAGGCCAGTCTTTAGTTTACTTATATTTTTTTTATTACCTTAAGTAGTTAAGTTCCTTCATTGATCCTTTATGCTCTTTTCTCATGCAGGAAATCCTATTTGAACCTAATGTTATGTGTGAGCGTGTTGATAAGAAGCTTACATTTCGGGCTAGTAAGGTATGTTTTCATATTATTATAGGATTTTTTATTCGCCCAAGTGCTAGAAATGACCAACATTGTATTTTTTTTGGTTTATGTTGCTGTACAGCTTGAAGATGGGGACATCATTTGCCTTCAGAAACCTCTTCAGCCTGGAACTGTAAAAGGTCGCTATCCTAATGTTCCTGCCTTTCTCGAATATGTTCATAATCGTCAGGTATACTATGAAACTTTGGTATAGTGTGCCACCTTTGAAAAGATTCTGTTATGATTTTAGTTTATCGACTTACTACTTGTTTTTCACATTCTATCAATTCTTCAATTTCCATGAATAGGTTGTGCGCTTTCGTTCTCTGGAGAAACCCAAGGAGCATGAGTTCTCGTTAGAATTGTGAGTTCCCTAGGATCTTCTCATTTTTTTATTTTTTTTACCAAATGAATTAAATTTTATCCTGCATTGTTTACATGATCTTTTTGCATCTCAGGTCAAAACTCAACAATTATGATGATGTTGTTGGAAGAGTTGCTGCCCATCTGAGCTTAGACGATCCTTCTAAAATCAGGCTTACATCACACAATTGTTATTCTCAGCAACCCAAACCACATCCAATCAAGTACCGAGGAGTGGAACATCTGTCAGATATGCTGGCCCACTACAATCAGGTTATTTTGATGTTTGCATGCATGATGCTACGTACAGTATTGAGCTAACCATGCTCCCTAATGGATTAATTGCTCGACAATATATTTGTGTTTGTTTGGTTCTAATACTTGTAAATAATGTTTTCATATAGGTATATGTGAGAAAATTTAATTGTCCAGTTATTTAGCTATTTTCAAAGCCTTTACTTTTGTTTTATATTCCTAGGAACTCATAGTCTTTACCTTGGGCATTTTAAAGTGCTAGTGTGGCAATTTCGGGTCGACGCGGGTTATAATAGTTACTCCCTTGCAAAATAATATCTACAAGTCAAAGACATGTTTATAAAAAATAGAAATTATTACTGCTTTATTTTTGCATAGTGGCAATTAAACCTTTTAGACTAATAGTTAATATTTGTTTTGGAGGTTTTTTTTAATAAAGTAGGGGTAATGTGCGAAATTCAGGCGGTTATATCTTTTCTTTTTTCGAATAGTAAGATGGATGCGGGGAGCATTTTAACAGAAAATGGGTCGAAAGTTGCAATACTGTGTTTTTTCCGAATAAAAGTATCACATAGGTGTGAATGATCTCTTCTGAGGTTGAAATCTCGTAGACAAACAAGCAAACTTTTTCAATTAAGAGCATTGTCTCCCATATTTATTTAGTAATTATGCTTTTTGTTGTGTACAGACTTCAGATATTTTGTATTATGAAGTATTGGATATTCCTCTTCCTGAACTTCAATGCCTGAAAACTCTAAAAGTTGCTTTTCATCATGCAACAAAAGATGTAGTAAGTGCTGAATAATAACCATCACCTCGTTTTTATTCTGGTTACTTTTTCACATTTGCTGAAAAAATCACTTTTGACAATTGTTAGGTAGGCACACATATCATAAGATTGCCAAAACAAAGCACCGTGGCGGATGTGATCAATGACCTTAAGACAAAGGTAAATCTTGCTGTTAAAGTTGCAATTTTTTGTTTGCCCCTTTAAACTATTATTGTTTCATGATTTCATCATTTATAGTTGTCTGGCTGATCTATGTTCGACCAGGTTGAGTTGTCTCACAAAGATGCAGAGCTTCGATTGATTGAGGTTTTCTACCACAAGATCAACAAGGTACATGGAAAGATATTTTTTAATTTTATAAACATGTAAATCTTTTAGACTTGTTTTTTATTCTTTTTTTCTGGAAAATCAGTTCTTTTGGATTGGTACCCTAAAAACTATCACATGCTTCTTTATGTGTGTGTGTGTGCGTGCGCACGTGCACGTGTCTGTATTATATGCAAATGCATTTGATACTTACGACTTTGTGCAGATTTTTCCGCTGAATGAAAAAATTGAGAACATTAATGATCAATACTGGACGATACGTGCTGAGGAGGTATGCTCCAAATAATACCTTTTCATACTATAAGATTGTTATTTGTTCTTGGAAGTGTTTTTAAACCAGTTTCTCTATAGATTCCAGAAGAGCAAAAGGATTTGGGTCCTCAACACCGTCTAATTCATGTTTATCATTTTACAAAAGACGCTTCTCAGAACCAAGTGGTATGTATTTATGGCTATATTTGGCCATTTACTTTGGAATGATTTGAGTTTGGTTGTATTTTATCTCAAATGGGTCAAATCATGCAAGTTTTCTAATAGGCAAACGGGTCAAATGTTTTATTGGAAGATTTAAATTATTCTTGTAGTAATATTGTTTGTCTAATCATAATTAAATTATAATAATTATTAGAAAAAGTTAAAGAAATGGACAAAGTGACCCATTTCAACTCTAACCCTTTTCGACCAGTTAATACTAAGGACTTAATTTTAATATTCTTATAACTTTGTACTAACTGCAAGTCCAGAACTTTGGGGAACCATTTTTCTTAGTCATCCGAAAGGGTGAAATATTATCTGAAATTAAAGTACGCATACAAAAGAAACTGCAGGTTCCAGATGAGGAATTCTCGAAGGTATACTTATTATTTCGTCTACCTACCATATTGTTTTTTCTTTCTTTTTGTTTTGCTATACAACTCTCACATTGTTTGCTTATAAACAATAATGTATCAGTGGAAGTTTGCATATGTATCTTTGGGCAAACCTCAATACCTTCAAGATTCTGATGTTGTCTCCACCCGTTTTGAGGTTATAAAGAAAAATATTTATCTCTTTATACGTATTGTATTAGTAAGTCTTAACATATTCTGGTTGGTGTTTTTTGTTTTAGAAAAGGGATGTTTACGGTGCTTGGGAACAGTACTTGGGATTGGAGCATTCAGACAATGCAGACAAACGGTCATATGATTCAATTGATGATAATGGGTGCTTTCAATCCGCGAAGAAAAGAGTTCGCAGTTGACTTGTAAGTGTCAAACACGTTATTTTAACTACAAAAAGTAACACAAGAAATTTTGCATGTATATATGATCTCTATCTAACAAGGGGTAAATTTCGGCCGTATCAAATAAAACTCAGTATAATTTGCTTTCTTTTGTATTGATGTTTTTTGATTTATTTTGGGGACACAACATATACAAATGGCCGTAATTGGCTTACTATATGTGCAAAAGAATTTGTGGGTCAAATCGGGTTTGTTTAACGTATGATTTACTTGAAAATTGTCTTTTATATATAATCATATTTTAAAAGGAAAACGAATAACTTTGATGGGTCAGGTCAGCCTGGCCAGCCCTGTTTGACATGTATTTTCAATAATGACCCGTTTTGAACCATCACCCGACCCATCCGATATGTTACCTCCACCCCCATGAATAAAAAACCTCATACATTTCTGTAAGAAAACTTGAGAATTCACCGAGCAAACTAATCTACTGTCAGGTATACATTTTAAATCTCTAAGCTACATTTATATTATTGGTTTAAGCAGATGTGAAACTGGTTAGAATCTACAACTAGCTAAAAGCATGTACATTTAGTATCTCAAGACTCAAGTGTTGCCCCTCCAGTTCAGTTGAGCTCGCTGCACCAAAAGTCAACTAAGTATAACTTTAGTTATAAGATTTGGCCGGCTGACTGTGTATGCTGACGTAGCATTACAGTTACAGTTTTGAACCCAGCTTAGCGTTATTTATTTATCCTTATGGCAGATGTGCAAGTCTTTGTTGACAGATTATTGTAGGCCGGCTGACTGTGTATGCTGACGTAGCATTACAGTTACAGTTTTGAACCCAGCTTAGCGTTATTTATTTATCCTTATGGCAGATGTGCAAGTCTTTGTTGACAGATTATTGTAGGCCGGCTGACTGTGTATGCTGACGTAGCATTACAGTTACAGTTTTGAACCCAGCTTAGCGTTATTTATTTATCCTTATGGCAGATGTGCAAGTCTTTGTTGACAGATTATTGTATCTATGTAATGAGTGCAAGTTCTATTAGTGATAAGATATCTGTGTAATGCTTATCAACTATTTTGTTGCTTTCACCTATGATGCACAAAAGAAACATTTCGCATCCTGTGACCTTTTAGTATAAAATTTCAAGTCGTTACGTATATCGTGTATTTAAGGGTTTTGTCACACCCCCTCAATGGCGGAAACACGAGATGTAATTGTGAAAGGCACATTGCATAACATCATAGATTCATACCTTACAATTGTTACAACAATAGTTTACAAAACATTTCTCGTCTAAAAATTCAAAAGTGCAAATCTTATCGTCTTGAAAACTTGATAGCAAAATATCAAATGTTCTGACTCCAATAAACGTGTCTTCAAATACCTTAATAATGATTACCTGAAAATGGTACTAGAAAACGTCAACATAATGTTGATGAGCTCGTAGGTTTAAGAGTAAAACCACGAAGCTGTGAATAATATAATGTAGGACAATAGTGAGCATGAATACCAATTACAAGCACTTTAATAAAAACAATAACAGTGTCGCAAATGTAGGAAAATAGTGAACATGAATACCAATTACAAGCATTTAAAAAAAAAGTGTCGCGCCAATTGAGCCTATTGTGTTTATCATACACATAACAAATACCGTGTGGGGAGCCACCCCAATAAATCTATCAACATGTGGGCTCTCAATAGAGAGTTAACAATTGCGCAGTCATGAATTCGCAAAACAAAACATTTCATAGCATATAATCGCATCATCACACATATATGTTCGAAATCATGTAAAACAGTAGATCACAACATAAAAACATTTGAAAAGCATTGAGTACCATTTCCACCCCAAGGAAAACATATTAAAATGTGAGGCTACGAGAACTCACCTCAGAGTACAATATCGCAAGTAACACAAACGGTGACAAAAAGTAAGGCACAACCTAATAAATATATAGTTTGTCTCAGAAAACGTCCCATAAAATAGTATAATGCATAAGAGTTTTCAAAAGACAAAGCGTTTTAGTTTTTCGTGGAATATTTGTATCATCGTTCGTAAAAGACTTTGTATCATCGTTCATGTGGTGGGTTGAAAAGCATAGACTCAAAATACAACTCACGCCAAAGTATAATATATTTCAATATATTATTGAAAATCTAATAAGAGAATAGACAAGAGAGAAATGACACGAAAACAAATCAAGAAGGTAAGTCAATGGCAAGTTTCTGTGTTTACCCAATAATCCTAAATAGTTAGGCAAAGAAAATTAGGCTTGAAAAGGCATTTTTTTTTTTTTTTTTTAAACCATGATTTCCGACCTTTTAAGTTTTATAAGAAAAAAATCGAGTTAATATTTTAAGTAATAAAGGTTTAACAATTTAATAAAACTATATGTTTCAGACCTTTTCGGGTTTTGTATTAATAAAATAGTTTTGAAATAAAGTATAAGTTTAAAATATTTTTATAAAATTTGGGCATGGCGCGCCCGTTTACATAATGTTACCAAGTCGTGAGACTTTAATAAATTTTCTCAAAACAATATTTCCCGACAATTTATAGTTTAACACACGTGTTCGTGTTTATTAATCCAAACACGATAAAATAATAGATTAACTAGATTATTTATTAGTTATCAGGTTTTACAACTCGCTATTAGTTTAATAAGTGTTAATTGAATATTTAGGTCCGTTACGAGTCTAATATATTAAACTCGTCACGAGTCTAATATATTACATCCGTCTCTAGTCCAAAATGTCCAATATAGTCCAAAAATATCAATCTGAATATGAATCCAATATGTCAAATCACAATCTGATATGTAAGGTTCATTAAGTATCCGTATTATCCAAATCAATGTCACAATCCCAAGTATAATCCGAAACGTAGCAAATGAACACAAGTCAAACCAATAAACACGCTAGTTAGATATTCCGATAACTGAATTATTAAATACTAGTTAAATATATTTTGATAAAAATTGATATATTTTAACCAAACACACTCTTTATATTTTTGCTTGTGGGCTTTTTAGCCCAAAATTTTAAGCAAACCAAATGCACACAACATGGGTTGTTGGCCCATTACCTAGCAACACAAAAACACACTTAAAACTTAATGGGCTTGAGGCCCATTATGGACATCCAAACACACACTAATTAACTTATTGAGCTAGTGACCCATTTATCCATTTTAATTTTTAACACAACCGACACAACACTCTAACGCACAAAGACCCACCTCAATAAGCTGGGACAATAACCAGACACATAAGCTGGAAAATAGGCTGGCAAATAAGCTCGAACAAACGCACCCTCTCTCGACTGTAACAAAACAACAACTAAAGCACTCTATTACCAACCCAAACACACCATTTTAGCATTTTCAAATATAGTACCATTTCAAATGAAAATTTATAATACACAAAACAATATTTCAAACTCCCTTTTTGTTTAGTCGTTGTAAACCGAGACAACAAACACCCTCGTGGTGTTAGTCGAGCCAAGTGCAAACCAAACACCCTACGGAGGTGGTGGTGGAACCGAAATAAACACGACACTCTCGCTAAACCAAAGAAACAACGCAAAAACCACTAACAATAATGATTAATAACAACTAAATTAGCAAATACAAATCCAATCCGAGCCTCAAATGGGTCAGACCCGAAACTCTAAACGGGTTGAAAACTGACTCGGTTCGAAATAATCAATCCGAACACCCTTAACGATATTAAATAATCAAGTTCATGTCCGACCCGAGAATAATCGGGTCCGACCCGACCCGAATACCAAATCAAATCAAGCAAACACCAGTTTGACCACTATTACCACACAATGCTCCTTGTCTCAACTGAACCAATAAACCCACGATGCTCCTTTTTCTCCTTGCGTCTTGGAGGTGGCGAAATGAAGTGGTGGCGGCGGTGTACGATGGTGGTGGTGGCAGCGGCGCTGGTTGAAGAGGGAAGGGTGAGTGATGGATTAGGGTTTGATGTTAAGAATGAATAAAACCCTATTCTTAACCGTTATATACCCAAAAACATAAAAATACAACATGAAAGGTTTTAGAAACCTTAGGGGCGCAAGTATAAATATAAGGGGTGATGTGAGACAAAGGCTAAAAAACGAGCGTGGTATATACCTGATCGTTTAGTCAACGAGACGTACGTAAGCCCTTAATTCTTTGATCCCAATTCAATTGTCCGAGTACCCTTTCACGTACAGTCTTTTTTCCTGCTACACGCGCAACACTGTACTCAGGGTTCCAAACCTCCAGTGCCCTGAACGACGGAAGTGGAAAGACACTAAGAGAGAGGAACCATTCAATAGCCTCTACTTAGAAGCATTAAGGGTAGCCCGTTGCACAGGGACCAAATCCGTTATTCTTGCAAATTTTCATGATTTAGCGGTTCGAAACTCATTTAGGCTAGCAAACGCTTGATTCTCGACGCGAAAATTACGCCATTGCGTCCCAAATGATTTTTCCAATAAAAAAGAGAATTCACACGACTAGTTTCTCGCAAATAATACCATAATCAAATCAAATTGTATATCGAGTTTACAGTTGTGCATGTACGTGTTGTGAGTCGGTTTTCACGTTTTGCAAGATATCCTCTCGTTTTCAAGTCTAATGAGTTCGGAAAAGTTCAGAAATGAAATATAAGCAATAATAAACATAATTTATCATTAAAATAAGTTTTGAAAATTACCATTTGTCACAAATAGTTTCGAGTTTCATGAACAAGTATTGCCCCGAAAATACCAGTTGTTACAGGTTTTATCTTTAAAAACATATATAAAGAACTTGTTAAAAATACAAATCTATCCTGACTAGTCAGAAACACTGGTGTCAGAATACTAACATGATCATCTATTGTTTTCGAAATTGTTTAAGTACGAGTAAGTTTTGCCCGCACTCCGCTGCTATGAAAATACATTTTAATCTTTTAACTCTTATATTCTAGTGTACGAAGCGAAAGTTACAGGCTTATACCTACCTTTTCTAGCTTAATCAAGTGGGGAGACTCGGTCCCATTTCCGACGTTAGGGAAGATATGCTTTTATGCGGTTGTTCAAACAACGTTTTGGATCATTTGGAGGTACCGAAACCGGCTGTGCTCTGATATAAAAAGACCAAAGAAAGAAACATTAAGTGAGAAGATAAAAATCCTTTCACTCACTTGGATCCTTCATCTAAATAGGAAATTCATTTCTAATTGGTTTGATTGGATCATCGGTCCAAAGCTTGCTTATACAAAAACTATGTAATCGCATTTTTTGTCTGGCTTCTTGCTAGTTTTACTTTATATTATATCCGTTGTTAAAAAAAATACCTTACATTTCTTCATATTGTATACATCATAATTATAAAAAAAGTTAACTATTGATGTAACAATACGAAATTTTTCAAGATAATAATTTTTGGATATTAATATGAGGCTGTATGCAGTATTATATACTTTGAGAAATTTCGAACCGTTGCGTTTTTAAGCTAATTTTCTTGAGCTCACCCGTTTGACCGAATAGAGATTAAACAATTAACATAACCCATTCGCAAGTAAACAGTCAAAATATCCAACTCTACTAAATATTGATAAAGTAACAAATTCATGTATTTTTTTGTCAATGTATCGTGAAACACGTTGAGTTGTCTCATGAAGATGTAGAGCTTCGATTACCTGACGTTTTTTACAACAAGATTTACCAGGTATTGAACTTATGATATTTCTTTGCCATAAGTTGACTCTACCCTTTTAGTTGCAAATTTTGTTTCCATAAATTTGCTTTACAAATCTTATTAATATTTGAACGATATTCATAACTAGTAAATTCTTTTACAAATTTTATTTGTTGAAATGTATCTCAAACTGAAACACTAATTCACAGGGACTAAACTTGTGTGTTTTGTATTCTCAGTTATAAGCTTTAAGTAAGGATTGGTGGAGAATAGCAAGTTGGTGAAAGATGAAGGGGTGTTTCTGCTATATTGGAGAAGAGGGAGTCAAGCTTGGTCAAAGACCTATATAAGGATCATAACCTGTTTAGGGTTTGATCATCTCTCATATTTTCTCTCTCAAAGATAGACTGCATCTAGTCTTCTCTCAACTAAAACTTGTGTTTCATGTTGTTGATTCAGTAATTACTTAAGAGTGATTGTGAGGAGTTGTTATTGTATGAACTATTGATAATTAGTCAATAGCCTTCCACTTGAGTAGCAGTGGGAAGGATTGTGGGTTGTTGTTGCAGTTTTGTGATTCTTGTGGTTGTACTGATTGAGACCAGTTTCTGATTGATCTTTGAAGTTTTGGTTGTTAATAGAAGTTGTTCTTGGATTAAGATTCAAGAGTTGTTACTGGTTAATATTGTGTTTTCCTACATGGTATCAGAGCCAGGTCGTTGAATCTTGCTCTAATCTTGGTTTCGGAAGAAAAAAAATTAGGGTTTTAAAAATTTGGGGGTTTTTTAAAATTAACTTGATTCAACTCAATTAACCGTGGTTAATAGGGTTCTTTTGATTCTAATTGGCTATTTCTTAAACTGTTTACAAAATGCCTAATTTTTTGAAAAATTAGGGTCTGGGTACTTTTGGGGATTTTGATCTCTGGCTTCGATTGGTGGTTGGTTAAGTGTTCTTGGTTGATTTACTGGTGATTCTGGTAAATCTTGGTGGTTCTTTGGTGGTTTCCCTAATTCTTGAAAATTAGGGTTTGGAGATTCATTGATTCTGGGTTATTGAGATCGTGTGGGTTGTGATTCTTGACTAAGTGAATCAAGATCATAACCTGGGTTCTTGTTCCGCTGCTTATTGGATCTTTGCATGCTCTGTAACACCTCTCACGCTCTCTCTTTTAAATTCTGTTTTTATTTTCTTGCATTAGATTGCTGGAGGATAGGATTTGGGATTTTGGAAGTTGAGATTGGTTGATTGTCGTGTTAGGGTTCTTTGTTGTTTTTTATTTATTGTTTGAGTGCTTGTGTGCGCCCTTGACCTACCACCTTGAGTGGCAAGGAAAACCTGGGAACTACTTTCTTGACCTTTCTTGAGTGTTTGTGTGATTCTTGGTTTCTTCATTATGTATGTGCATAATTCTGATAATTCTGTTCATAATTCTGATGATGATGAGGATGATGTTCCTGTTACTCTTATTAGTAAACTTGATCTTAGTCACCCTCTTCATTTGCATCCTAATGATTCTGCTACCTTGACTGTTGTGTCTATTAAACTAAAAGGAACTGAAAATTATAATGTGTGGTCTTGTGCTATGTCATTGGCTCTTGAGGGCAGAAATAAAACTGGATTTATAGATGGTACGTGCATAAGATCATATGTTGATGAAGTTTTAGGAATACAATGGGACAGGGTTAATGTTGTTGTGTTGTGATGGATTTTGAATTCCATATCAGAAAAATTGTTCTTGGGTCAATTTTTTTCTAAAAAGGCTTCTGATGTTTGGACTGAATTAAAAGAAAGTTTTGATAGAGTTGATGGTTCAGTTACTTTTAATCTGCATCATAAAATCAATTCTCTGTCTCAAAATGGTTATTCTATTGCTGAATACTTTGATAAACTGAGCACTTTTTGGAAACAATTTGATGCTTTAATATAGTTGCCTAGGTGCACTTGTCATGCTGCTGATGATTTTAAAAAGCATAACCAGTTAATGAAACTTATGCAATTTTTAATGGGTTTGGATGATTATTATATGCAAATAAGGAGTAATGTGTTATCTAGAGATCCTCTACCTGATGTGAAAGGGGCATTTTCCATTATTTCTAGTGAGGGATCTCACAGATCTGTGGTTACTGGTTCAGTTGGTGGGACTTCTAACAGGTCTCAGTCAACTGTGTTCAACTCCAGTGTGCCCAATAGAGGTAATTCTTAGAGGCCCCCATCCTCTGGAAATTACTCAAGGCCAAATAATACCACTAGATCTAATGATAATAGAAGGGCTACTGGTGGTCTTGTCTTTGTTTGTGAACAATGTGGCTTTAATGGACATACTGCTGATAGATGCTTTAAACTCATTGGGTATCCGGCTGATTTTGGAAAGAATAAGAGGAATAATAACAGTAATAATAATCAGGGTGCTCAGAACTTTAACAAAAGGTTTATAAATAATAACAATTCTGTTGGCTCTAGTTCCACTTCTACTTTTTCAGATGACCAGATTTCTAAACTGATTTCTTTGATTAAAGAAAATTCTAATAATGTTGATGGAAATGGGAAAGGAGTACATGCCAATATGGCAGGTATTGTTTTAAACAATAGCAAGTTCTTTAATCAAAAATTTAAAAGGTTTTTGTGTAATAATAGTAAGTTTAGATCTGCACTTGTTGCAGCTGGACTTATTGTTGATTCTGGTGCTAACCAACATCTTACATATACTGATAAATATTTAGTTAATGTGATTGATATTTCCAAACTTGGAATTAAAGTTTCACATCCAGTGCTAGGGATTGGTAAACAAAAGGATGGTTTGTATTACTTTGATGGAAATCAAGGTACTGACCTAGGATTTAAGAATTATAGTCCTACCTGTAATTTGACCAAAGACTTATGGCACTGCAGGCTTGGTCATCCCTCTGATCAAGTCTTGTCAGTTTTAAAAGGTGAAATCTTTTATGAAAATAAGAATGACATTGACCCTTGTGAAGTTTGTCAAAAAGCTAAACAAACCAGACAATCTTTTCCTTTAAGTGACCATAAAACCAAAGATCTTGGTGATATTGTTCATCTTGATCTTTGGGGTCCTTATAGAATTAAAAGTAAAGAAGGCCACATATTTTTTCTAACTGTTGTGGATGATTTCACTAGGGCTGTTTAGGTTTATCTGCTTAAAAATAAGCATGAGGTGTTTGATTGCATTCAAATTTTTTATAATCTGGTTAAAACACAGTTTGAGAAATGTGTTAAGATTTTTAGAAGTGATAATGGAACTGAATTTGTTAATAATCAGTTTAATAAATTCTGTGAAGATAAAGGCAATGTGCATCAAACATCTTGTGCTTATACTCCTCAACAGAATGGGGTTGTATAGAGGAAACATAGGCATCTTTTAAATGTGGCTAGATCCCTTATGTTTCAGGGGGGATTACCTCTATTTTTGTGGTCTGAATGTGTTCTAACTGCCACTTATTAGATTAACAGATTGCCTTCCTCAGTGCTGAATGGAGAGTCTCACTTTAATCTTGTTTTTAAAAGAAAACCTGATCTAAGTCACTTAAGAATGTTTGGTTGTTTGTGTTTTGCTACTATTCTTACGAGTCATGATAAGTTTAGTAGTAGAGCAGAAAAATGTGTTTTGGTTGGGTATTCTAATTTTCAAAAAGGCTATAAGCTTTATAGTCTTGAAAGGAAACATTTTATCTTTTCTAGAGATGTAAATTTTTTTGAAAAAGTTTTTCCTTTTAAGATTAAAAACTCTTCTGCTGCTCCTGACCCTCTCAGTCAGAGTCTAAACCATGTTAATTTCTTTGATGAAGTTGCTGGTGAAGACTCTGACACACCCAATGATGAAAATAAGCTAAAAGGTACCCCTTTGGGTAATATTAATCAAAGTGATCATCATTTGGGTGATGGCAGCAACTCCCAACATTTAGATGGCCCAACTATTGACCAATTAGAGAATGAATTGGGGCATTCTCCTGGTTCCAATGAGGCTACCAATGCTGGTGAGAAGGCTGCAACACCAAGTGGTGTGAGTGCTTCTGAGGGTGACTTTAGTCCCTATCCTGAACAAGCAGCAGAAGCTGGTTTGCATAATAATGGTCAACCTTCTTTAAGAAGAACTGGTAGAACATCAAACTTTCCTAACAAATATAATGATTATATTGTTTATTCTAAAGTAAAATTTGGTCTTGAAAAGTTTGTGACTTATGCTAAACTCAAAAATGATACTCTATGTTTTGTTATTGAACTGAATAAAAGTTTTGAGCCTAAAAATTATTGGGAGGCTTGCATGTACCAGCACTGGGTTGGCTTGCATGTACCAAAGACTGGGTTGATGCAATGAATAATGAGATGGAATCTTTGTATAGAAATGATACTTTTGAGCTTGTTTTTTTTACCTGAAGGCAGAAACGCTATAGGTTGTAAATGGGTTTTTAAAATAAAATATAAATCTAATGGTGAGGTAGATAGATATAAAGCTAGACTTGTAGCTAAGGGCTTTAACAAAAAAAAAGGGGTTGATTTTGATGAAACTTTTTCACCTGTTGTGAAGATTGTTACAGTTAGATGTCTTATTAATCTAGTTGTTCAACAAAATTGGCCTATAATATCAATAATGCCTTTCTATATGGTGATTTACATGAGACTGTGTATATGTCTTTGCCTGATGGTTTCTTTAATGCTAACGATAAGAGGGTTTGTAGATTGAAAAAGTCTTTATATGGTTTAAAACAAGCACCCAGACAGTGAAATGATAAGTTAACTAGTGCATTGCTTGAGAATGGTTTCATACAAAGTAAAAGTGATTATTCCTTGCTTATCAACAATGATTCAGGTAATATTGTTGTTTTACTTGTGTATGTTGATTATTGTCACTGGTAATAACTTGACTGAGGTTGAAATTTTTAAAGTGTTTCTTAAGTCTAAATTCCAAATTAAGGATTTGGGTAAACTTAAGTATTTCTTGGGAATTGAAGTGATTGAAACTGATAAGGGTTTATGTTTAACTCATAGAAAGTATTGTTTAGATTTACTTTCTGAATTTGGTTTACTAGCCTGTAAACCATCTGCTTTTCCTTTAGAACAAAGTGTTTCTATTTCTACTGAGCCTACTACTTCTGATCCTGTTCTAGACAACATAACTGAATATCAAAAACTGATTGGAAAACTGATATACTTAACACACACTAGGCCTGATATATCATATGTTGTACATTGTTTGAGTCAGTTCATGCATAAACCACTTAAGTCTCATCTTAAGATAGCACTTAAAGTTTTTAGATATTTGAAGGGCTCTCTTGGTAGGGGAATTCATATTGTTAAAAGTTCTTTTGAAAACCTTGAGACTTATGTGGATGCAGACTGGGCCAAGTGTGTTGTTACTAGAAGATCTGTTACAGGATTTTGTTTTTTCTAAATGGTTCACTAGTTTTATGGAAAAGTAAAAAACAAAACACCCTTTCTAAGTCTAGTGCAGAGGCTAAGTATAGAGCAATGGCCTCTGCTACTTCAGAAATTATTTGGGTCTTGAAAATTTTAAAAGACTTAAACTGGGAACATTTTTTGCGAGTCAAACTGTTTTGTGATAGCCAGGCTGCAATTAAAATTACTGCAAACCCTGTCTTTCATGAAAGGACTACACATTTGGAAATTGATCTACATTTTTTTAGAGAAAAGATTTTGGCTGGTGTTATTATAACTGAAAAAGTTCAGTCTGTTAATCAAACAACTGACATTTTTACCAAAGGCCTGGATAAGCTGCAACATGAGAAACTGGTTTCTAGACTTGGTCTTTTTGATGTGTTTCAGGTTTGAGTTAAGGGGGGATGTTGAAATGTATCTCAAACTGAAACACTAATTCACAGGGACTAAACTTGTGTGTTTTGTATTCTCAGTTATAAGCTTTAAGTAAGGATTGGTGGAGAAGAGCAAGTTGGTGAAAGATGAAGGGGTGTTTCTGCTATATTGGAGAAGTGGGAGTCAAGCTTGGTCAAAGTCCTATATAAGGATCATAACCTATTTAGAGTTTGATCATCTTTCATATTTTCTCTCTCAAAGATAGACTGCATCCAATTTTCTCTCAACCAAAACTTGGGTTTCATGTTGTTGATTCAGTAATTGCTTAAGAGTGATTGTGAGTAGTTATTATTGTATGAACTATTGATAATTAGTCAATAGCCTTCCACTTGAGTAGCAGTGGGAAGGATTGTGGGTTGTTGTTGCAGTTTTGTGATTCTTGTGGTTGTACTGATTGAGATCAGTTTCTGATTGATCTTTGAAGTTTTGGTTCTTAATAGAAGTTGTTCTTGGATTAAGATTCAAGAGTTGTTACTGGTTAATATTGTGTTTTCCTACATTATTAGTATCAAGTATTACCACAATGGCCAATCACTAGTGCATGTAATTGTGGCCTCATTTCTGTACACAGATTTTCCCTCTTAATCAAGAAATTGAGAACATCAACTATCAATACCAGACGTTAAGTGCTGAGGAGGTATGCTTTAAATGCTAATATAGTATAATACCAAATTGCTTGTAAATTTTGTACTATGGTTTTATATCATAGATTCCGGAAGAGCAAAAGGATTGATGTCCTCAGCATTGTCTGATTCACGTTTATCATTTTACAAAAGAATTGTATCAAATGAGTGCATGATCTAATACTTGACCGGGAGACTGAATAGCGTATCGATATTAGCGGCTCAAGCCTACTAATCATACGCTCGAATCAAGCCTATTACAAAGCCCAACAACACTTGATGGAAGCCCGACTTAAATCCCAAGCCATGCCTAGCCTGGTAAAATATTTCAGGCCTGACTGAGTAAAACAATACTATTGCTTTCTAACTGTCATTAGCGGTTAAGATGTACAATCTGACACTGTACGATGGGGATGCACGACAAGCATAACTATGTACGAGCTAAAGGACGCGCGACACCTATCCTCCTTGTTTGCTCTCAGATAATCAACACCTGGCCCTCTAGTAGACGTTGATCATCCCCAAAAGGTTTATCTTTAAACCCTACAAGCCTCTCTATAAAAGGAAAGTAACACACAATTTTACAAATTTTACACACTTACGCAAATACTGTCTCACAACAGTGTAATATATTTAAGTATTACCCGAGCTTCTTGATCTATATCAATCCAATCTTATCGGGTCCTTACGGTTCAACACGAGAAACGAAACAACAAAACCATTCCCATCTCATCTCTAAACCCATTTACATATCATACGTAAACAATATATTTATTAGGGGTAATTGCATATATACCGAATAAAACTTGCATATTTGTATATATATCCAAAACATGCTTAAGTAGCATTGTACAACATACATTAAAAACTTTTATTGTAAGAAAATATGAAAATTTTTTAGTTTTAGTAAGTATATATGCAATTCCCCTTATTTATTACATAAAAATAAGATTAGATTTTTTTATTAAATTTCGAGCTTATATGTGAATTCTCTTAACAAATCCGGATACAAAGTTATTTTAATTTTAACACACTAAATTTAATTACTTACACCTCATTCTTTTATAAGTTTTTTTTGATTGTTAACTTACATCAATAGTTTTTCTTCATACATCATCAAATTACATAATCAAATTTATTAATATTTTAACCTTAATCATTAAATTTTTAAAATTAACCTTCACTTTTTTAACTTTTTATTTTTTACAATTTTAACACGCATGTATAATAAAAGGGCTCTACTCTAACAAGAGATGTGTAAAAATATACATTTTGGGCCAGGTGTCCGGAGCCCCAAAAAAATACCGCTAAAACCCCGAAATGTATAAGTGTCTTCCCGCCTTCAGTTGCGTAACATGACATCCTTTTTTTCGATCATCTCAAATGGAGCTTAATTGATACCATTTTATTAATTATATACTTTTGGTCAGTTTTTTTTAACCATCCTTTTTTATTTATTTACTTATTTATGGGTTTTTGTTCTTTAATGGTTATTTGTTCTTGATATGCGTGAAAACCCTAAACTTTGCTTAAACTAATTAGCAATAATAAACCATCCATGCATATCATTAAGTGGGTGTTTGGCTATTCTTTTTGTATAAATAAATATAGTTGAAGGGGGTGTTTGTTTAAGTTTATACGCGGGTTTATGAGCTTATTTATGTAAGCCCATAAGTACATTAGGGCTTATGAAATATAAGCCAAAAAACAAATAAGCTAATAAGCCGCATATAAACTTAAACAAACACCCCTAAAGTGCTAATTTTTACCACCACCAAATGATTTAGTGTTAAGGTAAAGGGTTCTAAACTTTGCTAGGTGTCTACATTTTAGGGTGGCAGGGAAGGGTCGGAAACGGTCCCGGGATTAACCTGGTGAGACCACGTATATTTGAGTCAATAAAGGCTTCCAACCTCATTCGTTTACCCGTTTAGTTTTAAGTGCTAGTTATGATTGTTTGGGTAAAATTGCTTAGCTGCTTATTTTAGTGTAAACGGATGAGGTTTTTTCTATTAAGGTTACATGCGGAGGGCAGTTCTTTGACTCACGTTTACTAGGCCACCTTGGTGGTCGTTTGCTTATCTTAGTGTATAAGTGCTAAAAATAATTACTTGGCGATACATGCTTATTAAGTGATAAGCATTTTTGGATAAGCAATCTAAAACACATCTTAGAATACTTTCAGTGGAAGAGACGAACAAAGAGGAAAGATGGGGGGTAAAGTTGTAAATAAGCATGAGTACTTACAAAATAATCTAAAAATTCTAGTGTTAAGGAGCTTATCAAAGATGTTAAGGCAATACACTCATAAGCTGTTTAGATAAATCATATAATCGAACCTCATAGAAGCACTCAACTTAGCTCATCAAGTTTTTTGACGTGGTCGTTCAAACCACCTTTTGGGTCATTTGGAGAGTTAAAAATAATGTGATCTTCTCCCACAAGAGACCGAACAAAAACCTCCCATTGTATTTTGAACTAGCTCCTTACTAGTCTTTTAATTAATTCGCAGTTCCAATAAAAAAAAAAGGCCAAGTGTTGAAAAAAGGGGGTTTTACATTACACATAGATAGATTACTCGTATTTGTTCCTACATATCTTAGCATACTTTTTTCCTAACACGTTGTCTTAAGTAAGGGACTATATTCTGGCATTCTGCTATATTGGGTTACTTATTTGGTTATTGGTTAACAATGGAGACAAATGCTTCAAGAACAAATAGGTTAAAGAAAGAACAAGAGGAGGAGCAAAAACGGAAAGAGATAGCAGATGAACATTTGTATACTATAATCAAAGTTGCTCGTGATGAAAATCTTCATGAACAAATAAGGAAAATATAGTTTTAGCTTATGCATTACGGAAAAGTAATGACTATGATAGTGTTTAGGTAGGTGTATGAGATATAATTGTTTACTTACGTGCTAGTTTTAAATGTTTGGGTATTGTTTATCAGCTTATTTTAGAGTAAACGGGCGAGTCTTTGACTCAAATCTGTGCGCGACCGTTTCTTGACCCTTTCCCAGGCCACCCCTAAGATTATGTTTACCTGGTGTTTGAAGACGGGACCTCTTGCGAGGATGTCTGATTACTTGGCCACCTTAGTGGTGGCTTGCTTATCTTAGTGTAAAAGCGCTAAAAAATAAGCTAATAAGTGGTTCGCTACATGCTTATTAAGTGATAAGCAGTTTCACATAAGCAATCTAAAACACCCCCTAATATACTTTCTAGTGTTAAGGAGCGTATCATATGTAGCTTGAGTAACCTTTTGAAACACTTGAAGCAACTTACTGTGTTTTGGTAAGGTGATAAGCAGTTTAGATGAGCTTCCCCAAACATCCCTAAAACTTGAAGTGATACTAATACACGTTGACCACTTTTTTTATAAAATGCGATTAGACCACTAAGTAGTACTTTTTACCTACTGTTTTGAACAAGGGTGAGTAGCACCTTGAAACTAGTACTAATCTTTTAAAAACTGCAATATACATTTTTTTTGCATTCTTTTGTAACTAACTTTGTATTGATTAGGTTACTAAACGTACATCTTAGTATTAAGAAGGTTACTGCACAATGATAAATTTAATCAAGTTGTTAGGGTCATCAAATATTCAAAACCATAAATATAGTACATTGCATTTAACTATTGGAACGGCCAAATCTTTTCTTTGGAGTCTTGACCATTTACCATCAATATAGGTGTTTGTGTTCACCATGATGTGATTAACAAGTGTGATTATTTGAGAAAAATGAGTGTGTCTGTGTGCAGAGTTATTATGCAGTAAATAGGCAAAGTAGAAATATGGAGGGAAAAGTAAAAAACTTTTATTTGATGTTTATAACTGTAATTACAATGTCCTATAAATACTAAATGAACAGGTATGATTATGAAGGGTTGTAATGGTTCAAATGAACTAACAAACATGTCCCTTCACAAGTAACTGTCACATAACTGTTTCTAACTAACTTAACTGTCATAATTCGACATAATTAATAACTGTGAGCAGATAATCTCGTTCATTGCTCCATCTATGAAGACAGAAACATGAAGGACCAAAGTTGCCCGTTACAAACATATTAACCGAATAGCGGTTAAATTAGTTATGACAGTTATTACAGAACCATCATGTCGTTTGGATTCATGTCCATTCGAAACATATATATACATGTACATGTTACAGAATTTGATCAGTTAGAAAATTTGACAAGTTATTCATCTTATTGCAATTTCGTTATATCTGTTTTACTCATATTGGGACCAACATTTGGCATCAAGAGCCTGCCTACATACACTCGTTACACCGAATACAACCATCATCTAAACACAAGAAATCTGAAACCAGAAACCAGAATCTGTGTTAACGAGTACCAAAAAAAAACCAGAAAACTTTTGAACGAAGAAGAAGGAACCAAAAAGACGCGCTGAAATTTTGTTTCAGGAAGAAGAAGAAGAAGACGCAACGTATCATTCAACCATACGCTGCCTGGATAACTTGATAACACAAGGAAAGTAGTGCACGACCGTACTTGTGTAGAAATTGCATTCGACAAGCCACCAAACTGTGGTGACTTGATACACACGTTGATTTGATTTGGAACGCAACAAGTAAGACTTTGTTACACTCGTTTGTTTGTTTTTCAAATCATACAACGAAGACAAACTCCTTTTGTCGAGACAAAAGAAGAGAAGAAGAAAGACGTACGTGAAAAAAAAAGAGAACGTTGCTTGAAAAGAAGAAAAGGTACCGAACCAGAAAACAATCAAATTGTTTTGGAGAAACGCTCGCAATACAAAGAAGGACAACAACAGGAGCATCCTGATCATTTGCTCGCAAGGATACCGTTGGTATTTCTGTAGGTTGTTGTAGATACGGTGTGGACTAAAAGAAGAAGAGGTATTGTGGAACGCGGACAAGCAACGAGGGCAACAAGGACATCACTTGTTGACATACTACCGTCGAGTAGTAGAACAAAGACAAGCAACTCGCTTGGTCTTTTGAAAGAAATTACCGAGACTAATTTCTGAAACGTTTTGTGTTTTATTCGAGACTTGGAGATAAAGAAGCAAGTTCGACACAAAAGAGTTCGAGACTTGGAGATAAAAGAAGCAAGTTCGATACAAAAGAAAGGACAACGTGATACAAGGGAAAAGAAAAATATAGTTGGTATATTAAAGTACCGACAAGAAGGGAATACGCGAGTGACAAACACAGGTCACACGAAAAATCTCAAACTTTTGGATTTCCTTTCATATTTATAGTATAGATACTTAGTTTATACTATTAGAAATCCATAGTTCCATATTAGGATTCCCGGATAACTATTTCTGTTCCTGTAGTATTAAGTGATACCACTAGCTAGAAAATCCCCATACGAATTAGAAAGTGAAGATCATAAGCACTATCAAAATGCCCGGAGACGATGCAAGTGGCAGTAACACTTCACCAAAACCCGTAACCCTATGACACAAGATCAATGCCCAAAACTCAAAACCACAAACTACACGGTTTGGACTATACAAATTAAGGTGATACTAGAAGCACAAGGATTATGGGAAGCAATAGAACCTAAGGTTGATACACAATTAGATGTTAAGAAGGATAAGGCAACAACCGTCTTCTTATATCAAGCGTTAACCGAAGATGTGATCTTACAAGTAGCAAGTTGCAAAACAACAAAAGAATTATGGGATTCGTTGAAAAAGAGACACGTTGGAGAAGAAAAAGTGCAGCAAGCACGATTACAATCATCGATGATTGATTTCGTGACTCTTCAGATGAAGGAGGATGAAACCGTGGATGCATTTACGTACCAAATTGAACGGCTATGCCACGAAGGCAACAGAATTAGGAAAGACATTGGATGAATCACTTTTAGTACGAAAACTATTAGACTCCACACCAGATAGGTTCATTCAAATATTAGCATCCATAGAACGATCGAATGATCTCGATGACATTACGTTAGATGAGATCGCTGGAAAGCTTAAGGCATTCGAGGAAAGGATAAAACTCCGAAAGGGAGGACAAGTAGATAGCCAGGATAACTTATTATTCGCACAAGGCGAACACTCTAGAAATAAGAAACGATTTACCAAATATAGAGGTAGATCAAACTATTCACGAGGAAACTGGCAAGGGAAATAGAAACAACTCGAATGGAGGAAACTCATCCCACTCAGATAAGTCGAATAATGGAAAACAAGGATGGGATAAGAGCAAAATCACATGCTATAATTGTGGAAAACTTGGACATTACAAGAAGAATTGTAGAAGTCCACCAACAACTCAGGAACAGTCAAACCTTATCTTAGAAGACGATGAACCATCACTGCTAATGGCTACACACGAGATCGAAGAAATCTTCTTAAACTAAGAACAAGTATACCCCGAAAATATGCTACAACAGATGCTAGCATATGGTATTTAGATAGTGGTGCAAGTAACCATATGTCAGGCACCAAAGGCCATTTTAAAGATATTGACTAAAACATCACTGGACGCTGCTCGTTTTGGAGATGGATCGTATGTAGAGATAAAGGGTAGAGGTTCAATACTATTAGGATGTAGAAACTTACAACAGAAGATGATCTCGGATGTTTACTACATTCCAAACCTCAAGAGCAACATACTTAGTCTAGGACAACTTACTGAAATAGGTTGCAAGATCATCATGGATGGAAATTTATTGACTTTGTATGATAAGAACAAGAAGTTGTTGATGAAGGTAGAACGATCTAAGAATCGACTTTACAGTATTAGATTGCATATAGTAGCACCTATATGTCTCTTAGCAAACGTAGATGACCAAGCATGGTTATGGCATGCTAGATTAGGTCACCTGAACTTTGACGCAATAGATAAAATGACAAGGAAAGATTTAGTGGATGGAATACCAAGAATAAAGCATGCAGACAAATCGTGATGCATGTTTATTAGGAAAACACATCTGAACACCATTTCCAAACCAAGCTAAATTCAGATCAAAGAACCCATTGGACTTAGTATATGGAGATCTTTGTGGTCCCATAAGTCCAACAACACACTCCAGAAAGAAGCTCATCTTCTTATTAGTAGATGACTGCACACGCTTTATGTGGCTTACTTTCTAAACTCGAAAGATCAAGCGTTTAGCACATTCAAGGAATTTAGACACCAGATCGAATCAAAGTTGAAGTTGAAAATCAAGATGCTAAGAACTGATAGAGGAGGTGAATTTACATCGCATGAATTCACCAAGTACCGAAGGAAAATGGAATAGAGAGACAATTGACGACCATACTCACCTCAGAATGGTGTAGTAGAGAGGAGAAATAGAACAGTGTTATCAACGACTAGAAGTATGATGAAAGCGATGAAGTTACCCTTAACTTTTTGGGCGGAAGCAGTAAGGCACGCCATTTACATACTCAACAGGGTACCGACGAAAGCCCTGGAAGATAAAACACCATATGAAGCCCTCTACAATAGAAAATCAAACCTAGAATACCTAAGAATATTCGGATGCACAGCTTATGCTAAGGTAACGATACCTCACTTGAAGAAGCTAGATGATAGAAGCATTCCAATGATTTACTTAGGAGTTGAAGAAGGATCAAAAGCATGTAGGCTATATGATCCAGTAGGAAAGAAGAAACATGTTAGTAGGGATGTAAAGTTTATGGAAACGAAACCGTGGGATTGGAATAATAATGAAGAGGATACAAGTACTAAGGATACGTTTTGGACTAGCTTTGTAATAGATGAAGTTGACTATAATAATCCTACACCAGTCAACATAGAAAACACTGACAACACGTATCAAGAACAAGAACCTATACTAGATCCACCCTCACCAATCACACCACCATCATACACTTACAACCCTAACTCAGAAGATGAAGAAAGAGCTACTATAAGCTCATTAGAGAGCTCAGATCCTAGATTTGATCATAGACCTATACAAGGTTTAAAGAATATTAAGGAAATCTACCAAACGCACGAAGTAGAAGCGCCGAGCTTATTCTTTACGAAGAAGAACCCAGTAATTACAAGGAAGCATCAAAAGATGAGAAGTGGATTGAGGCCATGGAAATTGAATTAGATTCAATCAACAAAAATAACACATGGACCCTCACCACATTGCCCGAAACTCAGAAAGCAACAGGACTCAAATGGGTTTATAAAACCAAAAGAGATGCACAAGGAAGGATCATAAAGTATAAAGCAAGATTAGTAGCAAAAGGTTATGTACAAGAACAAGGAATAGACTTCGATGAAGTGTTTGCACCAGTTGCTAGGATAGAGACAGTTCAATTGATATTAGCGCTAGCAAAGATATCATGGATGGCAAGTACACCACTTAGATGTAAAATCCGCATTTTTACACGGAGAATTGAAGGAAGAAGTCTATGTTACACAACCTGAAGGTTTCATTCAACAAGGAAACCTAGGAAAAGTCTACAAGCTAACTAAAGCTCTGTATGGCTTAAGACAAGCACCGAGAGCTTGGAACGTGAAGCTTGACCAAACATTAAAGTCATTAGACTTCAAGAAATGTAATCTCGAACAAGCAATCTACACAAAGAGAAGCAAGACTTCTACACTTATCGTTGGAGTATACGTAGATGATTTGATAATCACAGGCACTCCAAAGAAGGAAGTAGATTTGTTCAAATCCCAGATGAAAGACAAATTTGAAATGAGCGACCTAGGGTTGCTAGCATATTACCTTGGGATAGAAGTTACACGACGGAGGAGAGATTACAATCAAGCAAACTGGATACATTAACAAGATCTTAAAGGAGACAAGCATGACGGACAGTAATGACACGAAGACACCGATGGACCCCGGCACTAAGTTGGTCAAGGCGAAGATGGAAACCCGTTGACGCAACTTATTGCCGAAGCTTAGTTGGAAGTCTCGATACTACTCATACGAGACCATATCTTAGTTACTCGTCGGACTACTCACAGATTTATGCAAGACCCAAAGGATCATCACCGAAGGCGCTGAAACAAGTAATCCGATACATCAAAGGAACGAAAGACCATGGAGTAATATACAAGAAAGACGAAAGCTGCAAGATTACAGGATACAGCGACAGTAGTTATGGAGTCAATACAGATCAAGGAAAAGGAACTACTAGAATAGTATTTTACTTTGGAGAGTCACTTATCACTTGGTGTACTCGAAGCAAACCGACAGTAGCACTCTCATCATGTGAATCAGAATTCATGGCGGCTACTGCAGCTGCATGTCAAGCCTTATGGCTAAAACGATTACTCAGTGAATTAACCGGATTAGAAGAAAAGAAGATAACGCTTAGAGTTGACAATATATCAGCTATACAACTCGTAAAGAACCCAGTATTTCACGGAAGAAGCAAGCATATAGACATTCGCTGTCATTTCATTCGGGAATGCGTAGAGAATGGTCATATCAAAGTAGAACACGTAAGTGGAGAACTTCAGAGAGCAGACATCTTAACTAAAGCATTACCAAGACTTAAGTTCGTGACTATGCGACAAATGCTCGGAGTTCAAGACTTAGGACGAAGCAACGATCAAGATTAAGGAGGAGAATGTGAGCAGATAATCTCGTTCATTGCTCCATCTATGAAGACAGAAACATGAAGGACCAAAGTTGCCCGTTACAAACATATTAACCGAATAGCGGTTAAATTAGTTATGACAGTTATTACAGAACCATCATGTCGTTTGGATTCATGTCCATTCGAAACATATATATACATGTACATGTTACAGAATTTGATCAGTTAGAACATTTGACAAGTTATTCATCTTATTGCAATTTCGTTATATCTGTTTTACTCATATTGGGACCAACAATAACTAACTAAGGTTTGTTGGCCTATGGCCCAAACCATATGTTTATGCAGCCTCATTAAGATGTGTGTGACATGACTGCAGATACTAAATAATGATATAGTAATATGACTAAGGTTCTAAAACATGATTTAAGGATGAATTTGAACTTATACTTCCAACATTAACCCTGTTTACTTCTCGTATTAGGTTATCTCAAGTAAGAGACATATTCGGGCATTTGGCTATTATTGGCTACTTATTTGGCTTGTGGTTAACAATGGAGACAAAAACTTCAAGAATGATTTACTTAAATGGTTGTAATTATAAATTATGGAAACAGAAGATGGAGGATCTTCTTTATGTTAACAAGCTTCATCAACCAGTTTTTTGTTCTGAAAAACCCGAAAGCCAGAATGAAGAAAAATGGAACTTGTCACACCGTCAAGTTTGCACTTATATTAGACAATGGGTTGATGAGAATGTTTTAAAGCATGTTAGTGAAGAAGTAAATGCACATACTTTATGGAATAAGCTTGAGCAGCTGTATGCCCAAAAGACGTGTAATGATAAACTGTTTCTGATCAAACAATTGAAGGGTTTGAGTTACCGTGATGGAACTGAAATGTCGGATCACTTGATTGCTTTTCAGGGAATCATTAAGGAGCTTTTTGAAATTGGTATTAAATTTAATGAAGATGTTCAAGGATTGTGGTTCCTTGGTAGTTTACCGCATTCATGGGAAACATTTAGAACGTCTTTGTTGAATTCTGCTTTAGATGGTGTTATATCAACGGAGCTGGTTAGAAATAGCGTTTTAAATGAGGAGATGAAAAGAAAGCTAAAATATCAAGAAATAGTTGAGAACCAAAGAGTAAGGTTTTTGTTTTGTTAATGAAATATCTTGCTGTTTTATATACACCCAACAAACTATATTTAGATCCTTCAATAAACTTACAGATTAGGTTAAAGAAAAAACAAGAGGAGAAAGCAGAGGCACAGTTGTATACTACAATAAGAGTTGCTCGTGATGAGAACCTTCATGAACAAATAGCGAAAAATATATTTTTTGATTTAGTGGATCATGAGAAAGTTCCTAGTTTCCGTATCCCAAGGCAAACTTCTTTTGCCCTTTTCAAGGTATTTTTTTTTTGGTTACTTCTGTTTTCTTACACAATGACTATTTTAACAGAGTTATGCTATCAAATATATTAGTAATCTCTTGAAGGCACAAAAATTTCACTTACCGCCCAAATCGTCCATTAAATCCTCTAGATGAAGCTCAATCCGTATGTACTTCTAATTTTCTCTTTTTCTTAAATGTAAAGTCTCTAATTATCTTGGTGTTCAATTGACATATTTATTGAAATTTAACTGGAAAGTCAAAGTTAAAGTAAACGGAAAATGGGAAATGTTGAATGGGTAAAATTTCTTACTGTAGGTTTATTAGTTACTGCACTTTTTGGGATATAAAGAATTAGGAAGATTTATTCTTATTAATCATTTACATGTCGATTTTCGTTGTGTTTTTAGGTTGGTCATTTACATGTTAATCATTTATTCTTATTCCTGGAGGTAGAACTTGAGCAGGTAATATTCTATTATAGATATTCATAATTATGCTACTCCCTTCTATATTGTACTATTAAATTATTATTATCATATAAACTTTACTGGTTTTTTTTATATTGTAGGATTCACAAAAAGAGGAGATTCTACTTTTCTTTAAGCTTTATGACCCAATAAAAGAGGAGCTACGGTAACCATTTTCTACATCTCTATTTTTTTTGAGATTTGATGTATGCGTATTCTTGTTCATCAACTGATTTGTCGGAAGAAAAACTGGACAGGTCAAAATGGGTGTTCTCTAGCGCGGGGGTGGGTGGGGTCAAATGGGCTATGTCGATTTGCGGAAATTTGTTTACGGACTATCTGTATTAATATGTTAAAATGATCAAATAAACCATGTTTTTTTGTCTAATAATTTAATCCTTTATTATAACAAAGGGAGTTACTAGGTTATATAAATCCTTACTATTGCTTTGAAAGTATGTTGAGCTGTAAATCAGAAAATGCAAAACTTATGGTGTGATACAGGGTTATCCAACACACATTTAAATTAGTTTACATCACAAGGAATGTCCGTAGTTATTAAATCTGTTAATATATGTCAGGTATGTTGGACGGCTCTTTGTGAAGGGTACAGGAAAGCCAATGGAGATATTGACAAAACTAAATGAACTGGCTGGCTTTGCGCCCGATGAAGATATACAACTGTTTGAGGCCAGTCTCTTTTGTTTACTTATATTTTTTAATTACCTTAAGTAGTTAAGTTCTTTTATTGATCCTTTATGCTGTTTTCTCATGCAGGAATTCAAATTTGAACCTAATGTTGTGTGTAAGCATGTTGACAAGAAGCTTACATTTCGGGCTAGTCAGGTATGTTTTCATATTATTATAGCATTTTTTATTCGGCCAAGTGCTAGAAATGACCAACATTGTATTTTTCGGTTTATGTTGCTGTACAGCTGGAAGATGGGGATATCATTTGCCTTCAGAAACCTCTTCAGCCTGGAACTGTAAAATGTCGCTATCCTAATGTTCCCACTTTTCTCAAATATGTTCATAATCCTCAGGTATACTATGAAACTTTGGTAAAGTGTGCCACTTTTGGAAAGATTCTGTATTATTTTAGTTTATCGACTTACTACTTGTTACTCACATTCTATCAACTCATCAATTTCCATGAATAGGTTGTGCGCTTTCGTTCTCTGGAGAGACCCAAGGAGGATGAGTTCTCGTTAGAATTGTGAGTTCCTCATGATCTTCTCATTATTGTATTTTATTTTACCAAATGAATTAAAATTTATCCTGCATTGTTTTGTTTACATGATCTTTTTGCATCTCAGGTCAAAACTCAACAATTATGATGATGTTGTTGAAAGAGTTGCAGGCCATCTGAGGTTAGACGATCCTTCTAAAATCAGGCTTACATCACACGACTGTTATTCTCAGCAACCCAAACCAGAACCAATCAAGTACCGAGGAGTGGGACATCTGTCAGATATGCTGGGCCACTACAATCAGGTTATTTTATGATTTTGATGTTTGCATGCATGATGCTACCTTTTGATACTAACCGTGCTTCCTAATGGATTAATTGCTTGACGATATATTTGTGTTTGTTTGGTTCTAATACTGGTAAATAATGTTTTCATATAGGTATATGTGAGAAAATCTAATTGTCCAGTTACTTAGCTATTTTTAAAGCTTTAATTTTGTTTTTATATTCCTAGGAACTCATAGTCTTTACCTTGGGCATTTTAAAGTGCTAGTGTGGCAATTTCGGGTCGACTGATGGGTTACAATAGTTACTCCCTTGCAAAATAATATCCACAAGTCAAAGACATTTTTTAAATAAATTAGAAAATATTACTGCTTTACTTTTGCATAGTGGCAATTTAACCTTAAACCGATAGTTAATATATATTTTGGAGGTTTTCTTTTGTAATAAAGTAGGGGTAATGTGCAAAATTCAGTCGGTTATACCTTTCCTTTTCTAGAAGTAGACAAGTAAGATGGACTCAGGGAGCATCTTAACGGAAAATGGGTCGAAAGTTGCAATGTGTTTTTTCTGAATAAAAACATTCTAAATCAGTTTTATATATCATAAGCATATTTGACCTCTATTTTTTTTTTAAATAAAAGTATTACATTTACATAGGTGTGAATGATCTCTTCTGAGGTTGAAATCTCGAAAACAAACAAGTAAACTATTTCAATTAAGAGCATTGTCTCCCATATTTATTTAGTAATCATGCTTTTTGTTGTGTACAGACTTCATATATTTTGTATTATGAAGTATTGGATATTTCTCTTCCCGAACTTCATGGCCTGAAAACTCTAAAAGTTGCTTTTCATCATGCAACAAAAGATGAAGTAAGTGCTGAATAATAACCATCACTTCGTTTTTATTCTGTTTTACTTTCTCAAATTTGTTGAATAAATCACTTTTGACAATTGGTAGGTAGTGATACATACCATTAGTTTGCCAAAACAAAGCATTGTGGCGTATATGATCATTGACCTTAAGAAAAAGGTAACTCTTGCTGTTAAAGTCTCAATTTTTTGTTTGCCCCTTTAAACTATTACTGTTTCATGATTTCATCGTTTATAGTTGACTGGCTGATCTATGTTCAAGCAGGTTGAGTTGTCTCACAAAGATGCAGAGCTTCGATTGGTTGAGATTTTGCACCACAAGATTTACAAGGTACTTGAAAAGATATTTTTTAATTTTATAAACTTGTAATTCTTTTAGACTGGTTTTTTATTCCTTTTTTTCCTTCTAGAAAAGCAGTTCTTTTGGATTGGTACCATAAAAAGATCACATGCTCCTTAATGTCTGTGTGTGTGTGTGCGTGTACACATGTCTGTATTATATGAAAATGAATTTGATACTTATGACTTTGTGCAGATTTTTCACCCGACTGAAACAATTGAGAACGTCAATGATTTTATATGGACTTTACGTGCTGAGGAGGTATGCTCCAAATAATACCTTTTAACATAAGATTGTCATTATTCTTGGAAGTGTTTTTAAACTAGTTTCTCTATAGATTCCAGAAGAGGAAAAGCATTTGGGTCCCCAAGACCGTCTAATTAATGTTTGTCATTTTACAAAAGACGCTTCTCAGAACCAAGTGGTATGTATTTAGGGATAATTACCTAAAAATGTATCTAACTTGTCACTTTTTCTAATTGTTCTTTATATGCTCTTTATTTTAGTGGTAGTTTGCGCTTTTAATCGAAATTCTATGAACTACAGGTGGCTATATTGACCATTTACTTTGGAATAATTTGAGTTTGGTTGTATTTTATCTCAAATGGGTCAAATCATGCAAGTTTTCTAATAGGCAAACGGGTCAAATATTTTATTGGAAGATTTAAATTATTCTTGTAGTAGTATCGTTTATCTAATCATATTTGACTTATAATTATAATTAGAAAAAGTTAATGAAATGGACAAAATGACCCATTTCAAGTTTAACCCTTTTTGACCCATTAATACTAAGGACTTAATTTTTAATATTCATATAACTTTGTACTAACAGCAAGTCCAGTACTTTGGGGAACCATTTATCTTTGTCGTTCGAGACAATGAAACATTGGCTGAAATTAAATTACGCATTCAGAAGATACTTCACGTTCCAAATGAGGAATTTTCCAAGGTATGTTCATGATTCGTTTTCCTACCATATTGTTTTTATCTTTCTTCTTGTTTTGCTATACAACTCTCACATTGTTTGCTTATAAACGATAATGTATCAGTGGAAGTTTGCATTTGTATCTACGGGCAAACCTCAATACCTTCAAGATTCTGATGTTGTCTCCACCCGTTTTGAGGTTATAAAGAAAATTTTTGAATTCTTTATACGTATTCTATGAGTAAGTCTTAACATATTCTAGTTGGTGTTTTTGGTTTTAGAAAATTGGTGTTCATGCTTATGAACAGTACCTGGGGTTGGATCACTCGGATAACGCATACAAACGGTTAAATGATTCAAATGATGATAATGGGTGCTTTCATTCCCTGAAGAAAAGAGTTTAGCTGTTGACTTGTAAGTGTCAAACACGTTATTTTAACTATAAAAAAGCGACACAAGAAATGTAACAAGGGGTAAATTTTGGCCGTATTAAATAAAACTCGGTTTAATTGGCTTTCTTTTGTGTTAAGGTGTTTTGATTTGTTTTGGGGACTCAACATATATTAATGGTCGGAATGGGATTACTATATGTGCAAAAGAAATTGTGGGTCAAATCGGGTTTGTTTAACGGATGATTTACTTGTAAGTTGTCTTTTCTATCAGTAATCATCATATTTTAAAATGAAAACAAATAACTTTGATGGGTCAGGGTCAGCCTGGCCAGCTCTTTTTGACATGTATTTTTAATAATGACCTGTTTTGAACCATCACCCGACCCACCGATTTGTTACCTCCACCCCCAAGAAATATAAAAGCTCATACATTTCTATAAGAAAACTTGAGAATTCACCGAGCAAACTAATCTACTGTCAGGTATACATTTAAAATCTCTAAGCTACATTTATATTATTGGTTTATGCAGATGTGAAACTGGTTAGAATCTACAACTAGCTTAAAGCAAGTACATTTAGTATCTCAAGACTCAAGCCCTCAAGTTCAGTTTTGAACCCAGCTTAACGTTATTTACTTATCCTTATGGCAGACGTGCAAGTTTTGATAGTGATGGGATTTCTGTGTAATGCTTGTCAACTATTTTGTTGCTTTCACCTATGTTGCTCAAAAGAAACATTTCGCATCCTGTGACTTTTTGGTATAAGATTTCAAGTCGTTACCTATGTATATCAAGTATCTAAGGGTTTTATCTTGAAAAAATATATAGAAAGAACTTGTTAAAAATACAAATCTATCCTGACTACCCAAAAACAGTGTTAGAATACTAACAGGGTCATCTACTGTTTCAGAGATTGTTTAAGTACGAGTAAGTTTTCCTGCGCTCCGCTGCGGGTATGAAAATACATTTCTTTTAACTCTTGTATTCTACTGTACCAAGTGAAAGTTATAGGCTTATATCTTACATTTCTTCATATTTTAAACATCATGATTATAACAAAAGTTAACTATGGATGTAACTATAAAAATTTTAAAGATAATAATTTTCGTAAGAGTTATAAATAAGATATACTTAAAAAGTCAAAATATGTCATAGAAAAGTAAAAAAAAAAAAAATGAGAAAATGGTATTTTAGAAAAGCAAAATAGTTATAAAATTTGGAGGGCCCGTTTGTAGTTGGGTTTAGGATTAGGATTAGGATTTTGATTATGATTTGAATCGTGTTAAAAGTTGTTTGTTTTGTATGTTAAAATATAAATTGGTGTTGAGATTTATACTTATTTTACTAATAAAATAGTATAGAATAGGGAAAATGGTCTAAAAAAGCATTCAATTTGTCACATTTTCCTTTTGTAGGCATCAAACTTTTAAATTTTCTACTGTAGCATCTAACTTTCTTAATTTTTCTATTGTAGCATCCAACTTTCTTAATCATCTTATTGTATGCATCCAACTTCCTTAATTTTTATATTCGTAGGCATCCAACATCCTTAATTTTCATATTGTCACCTCACTTTTTTGCGCTACAGGCTTACAAATAGAAAAATTAAGAAAGTTAGATGCTACAATAGGGAACTTAAAAGTTTGATGCTTACAAAAGAAAAAAGTGACAAGTTGGATACCTTTTAAACCATTTTCCCTTTATAAATGTTCAATGACAAGTACATGATTTTGATATAACTAAACGAAAGAAAACAAAAAAGAGAGAAAGAAAGATAGTTATACGGTACAAGCTGTCAGAAGACCATGCATCTTCTATAGGAATTCAGTATCCCCATATTAGAGGGGTTGACTCTCATTTTCAAACCCCTTCTTTTCAAACAAACACAAAATTAATGTCTTGTCAAACACAAATCCAATCTAAAGTGGGCAAACAAACGAGCCCTGAAAATAAATATCCACATGACTCTAAGCCAACACCTATTACTCAAAAGAAGCTACTTTAGAGCACCCGGTGTGATCTCGTTACGCCTCGCCATTCATGCCATGCCATCTTTTCCATAGCTCTTCATGACACCGCCCCCTTGTTATTGCTTGCCATCCCAACCCTCGTCGTCTGACGGCGAGGGTAAAATTTGTACCATCATTTTTTTTTTCTTTTTTTTTTGTTTGTAAATATGTGATGTTTTTATAAGTGGTGGACCCCAAATGAGTAAGTTGAGATTAATTGTGAGTGAGGGAAATTAGTTTGGAGGTTTATTATAGTAGTGTGACACACTGTAAGCCCCAAATAAATAAATTGGGTATGTCATGGCATCTAATACTCTTACCACTAGACCAAAACCCATTTCATGTTTTGTAATGTAAATCCATTTATTTAATATATTAAAAATTCGGTGAATAACAATAATTTCACTCTTAAGTGAACATTGAATCCCCTCACACACCATTTTCTCGTGAAAAATATGTATATAATGATAGCATTTAGGGATATAATTTAGATAAATTTGTTTATTACATAACCACCAATAGATAAACGTGAATACGCGACAATCAATTTTTAACAAAAATTGATCATTACAATCTGTTGGGATTAAAAGTCTTTTTACCGCTGTTTGTATTACTGTTGTTCATGTTTGTGTTACTGTTGTTCAGGTTAATGTTACTACTGCTCAGATAAAGATACTGCTGCTAAAGAACTTCAAGAAAAATATTCTAAGTGTTTACAACTGCTGGTGTAAAGGTTAAGACTATCAAAGCAAAGTTACTATTGCTAGAACAAAGTTAAGACTGCTGATGAAGTTACTGCTGCTGGATTTCAAGTTACAACTAATTAATCTTGTTCAACATGTAGATTAAACAAAACCTTTTACACAATCATTGAATCATTAAATTGTTCATCAGTCTTGTTGGATGAACTGATGAACAACACAAAATGATGAATAAGAAAACATCAATCTACGTGTTTTTCATAAGTGTTCACCAGTTAGTCTTGTTGATGAACTGATGATCAACACTAACTGATGAACAAGACTAACTACGGATGAACAAGACCAACTGATGAACAAGACAATATTAATCTACATGTTGTTCATAAGTGTTCATCAGTTAGTCTTGTTCATCAGTTCATCAGTCTTGTTGATTAACTAACGAACAACATCAACTGATGAACAAGACAACACCGATCAATATATTGATCATAAGTGTTCATTAGTTAGTCTTTGTTCATCAGTTAATACCGGTCATCAGTTAATACCAATCTATATATTGTTCATACGCTTTGTTACAAAATACCGTTCATCAGTTAATACCTATATATATATTGTTCATACGTTTTGTTCAACAAGATTATTGATGAACAAAGACTGATTGATGAACAATGCTAACTGATGAACAAAACGAACATTTTTTAAAAAAAATAACAATTAAAAAACATCACTTTTTGAATCTTACAGTAATTATTAATAATGTGTTGTGGTACAAAATTAGAGCATTTGACATAATTTTAACACTAAAAATCTAAAATAGACATTTCATCAAACACCCTGTGTGCAACAAATATGAGAAAAGCGTCATCTTTAACGGGTGATATCTTACTCGCATGACATTAGATTTGAGTGATTCAAAAACCTGGGTAAATAGTGAACCAAAATCTATAACTTTTATGTTTTAAGTTTTTCACGAATCGATATTTATGAAGATAAAAAAATAGGGCAAAAAATACCCAAAAAATCAAGAAAATTAACACTCATTTGATATGTATAAAAAAAAGTTTCGAAATTTTTAACCAAATTTATAACAAAAATAGTTTCGAAATTTTTAACTAAATTTTTAACAAAGTTTCGAAATTAACACTCTTATATTTATTTATCTAATTCAACTCTGACCAAAATTGGTTATAGTGTTGACTTTTTATTAGCTATTGAGAGGTCTTAATTTTATCACATGCCAAAATTTTGGTTTCTTACACGTAATTTATTTTATTTTATTTTATTTTTTAACTTTTTTATTGCTAATAAAAAAAACTAGTTTTAGAATCTTCTAACGCGAAGGGCTTTGATATAAATCACACTAAATAAGTTTTAACATAGGCGTTACTAATTGGGTTTGTCATAGATCGATTTACTTATTTGATTGTTCTCTATATAAAAACATTATATGCTACAACAATAATAATAGACGTCTTTTTTTCTTTTTTTTTAATAAAAATAAAGTTATTGTGTATTTGTCATATAAAATTTAGGATTATATGTTTTTATTAAATTTTGGGCATAAATGTGAATTTTCTTAACCAATCAGAAAATAAAGTTATTTTAAGACTAAAATACACCGTTGGTCTCTAAACTTGTTCATGCGCATCGTGATGGGACAAAGTTGGGCGTTATCATCGCTGGAGGTCCAAAACTTGTGTTTTATACTCTAGACTAGTCCCTTGACCAGGATTGCCATAGTCAACATGAATTTTCTGGCTTTACTTCATTCACAATTTTGGCCCAACCTTCAACCCAGGGACCAAATGTGATTATGCCTACTAGCCGTTTCTTCCCTGATACGCTAGCATTTAATTTCGCGCGAACCAATACACCCACCCAACAAACAACTTTACCAATCATAATAACACCATTATCCAGAAACGATCAACTGAAAATCGAAATCCAAATCTAAATCCTCATTTCCAGAACTCAAAAGACCAACCCAACTTCCAACAATACCATGTCGATCGATCGTATTAGCAACATGCCAGATATAGTGATCAGTAACATTTTGAATTGGTTGTTTTTGTTAGAAGCAGTGAGAACCTCTAAGTGGAGGTCTAAGCGGTGAGAACCTCTAAGTGGAGGTCTAAGCGGTGAGAACCTCTAAGTGGAGGTCTAAGTGGACTTTGCTCACCGATGTCATAGTTGATGAGGATTTCTTTTATTATTTAACATATGAGTTTGATGAGAGGTTTGTTACTAGACTCTTAAATCGGCTTATGGGTCCAATAAGAAAGTTTGTCTTCTCTGTAGAGCCAAGATCAATGCTTGGAAGAGACGACTTTCATTATGAAGAGATTCGTGATTGGCTCTTGTTTTTGGCTTAGCATGGAATTGAGGAGCTGATTATTACAAACTGGTATGGTGAACGAGTTACATTCCCAACCCAACTTTACTCTCGTAGGGAGTTGAAACATCTGGTACTTCATGTTTGTGTTGTGGCTACTTTGGAATATTTTCATGGCTTTCCAAATCTACTGAGCTTAGAATTAATTCATGTCACTTTTTTAACCGGTACAGTTTGGGAGTTTATTGTTGGTTGTCCCTCACTTGAGTCTCTTAAAATGAACCGTCCTACTACAAACGAGATGAGACTATGGGATATTGCAAAAGTTAGGAATTTGAAGAAGTTAGATTTGTCATTCGGTCTTTATAATGTTCTGACGACAATCACAACATCCGATATCTTTCACCTGACAAGACTTCAAAATCTTGAGACCCTTACATTGGATTTTCATGATTGCACGGTAAGAACAATTTGAGTTTTACACTTATAATTTTACAATGTTAAAGAAATGTGTAACAGTAATGAAATTTAATCTTTAAAACTTGGTGTAGTTGATACATGAAGCTAATTCTAGGATGAATGTGCCCTTTGTATCCCTGATTAAATTAAGCTTTCCGATGTCGATTTTGGGAATAGTGTTATGGTATCGTTCATCATTGAAATGATTCGTGGATCTCCAGATTTGAAAATACTGGATACCAGAGTAAGTGTAATGCTATAATGCATATGTATCAAATAAACATTCCTAAATTGTCATGTTTGTGTATCTCAACACTATTTGATTTTTCAGGCTGCAAACACGCTTGGTGTTCTACCTTTGGAAAAAAATTCCAATGTTGTAGACAGAAACACAATCAGCCATGGCCAGCTACAGACTGTGGTGTTTCGAGCTTTTCCTAGAACAAAGCATGAATTAACTTTAATAAAGTTTATACTTGCGTGTTCCCAGTCGCTAAAGACAATCAATATCAAGCTCAGCGATAGGAGTCATGATGGGAATAAAAATATCAGGAAGAAATGGGAGTTGGCTAGGAAGCTGTTGAAACTCCACCGAGCTTCCCCACATCGTGGTAGATTTCTTTGAGTGGTTGTAGTTTATGTATGGGTTGAATACCCTATGACAATTCATGTTGCAAAATAGTTTTTGTATTTTAGTACAGATTCTGTTTATATGGTTTGCTTAAAATTAGCTTGTTCATATGTTGTTGTTTGTGCAGATGTAGGTGATGCAAGTTTGACATTCGAAAGTCAAACTTTCATTTAGCATTTCAATTTGATTGTAGAAAGTAAAACTGCATTTCCAGTTTACTTTAGTTAGTCAATATTTGAAAATGGTGAATGGCTATTTTGTACGGAGTATTTGCATTCTGACTTTGTAAAGTCAAAATTGCAAAACCATTACTCAATATTTGACTTTGTAAAGTCAGAATTTCAAAACCATTACTCAATATTTGACTTTGTAAAGTCAAAATTGCAAAACCATTACTCAATATTTGATTTTGTAAAGTCAAAATTGCAAAACCATTACTCAATATTTGTTTTGGAGTTTATTGATATGTTTTAGAAGTTTGACTTAACAAATTCAAACTTCTAATGGTTTTGTGTTGTTTAATCTTCAACTAAGTTGTAGTATACGTAACTTGGCAACTTGAGGGACCAATTGTGTATTTTAAAGTAATTATTGGGCGGGAGTTTTAAGTATGACAACGGCAACCAAGACAAATTCAGGGACCGAGTGTGAAAAAAAAGTCACTATTAGACCCTTGACCGTCTCTTACCGGAGACGCTATTTACTTGTGCACACGAACCGATAAACCATCCACCACTTTTTCCACACACAAACAATTTCCAATGGAAGATTTCTGATAACGCTACACGCGTCGTTCGGGGTCAAAGGAACTTCCTTTTCTTCGAGCAACTTTTGTAACACCCTAGGCAAAGGAACCTAATCGTTGTAGTGTAGTATTAGGGTAAGCCACGAGTATTGATATCGTTCTCTAGGGGAATAGGAATGCTAGTGAGAAGTTACTACGCTAAGGTTGGGGTTAAGGAAGATTATTTTTTATCTTTTTATATTTGTTAAGAAAAGGAAAGGTACGAATCTCGGGGTTTGGATTTGGGGGTTGGTATTTCTACCGATTACTCTACTTGTCTACTTATCTAATCTAAGGTGTATGTAGTCTATGCCTAATTATTGTGTGCTCGTATGATGGTTTAAAGATGTGTTCACTTAGGTTTTATTACTCCTTAATTATCTCCTATTGATGGTTGAATTGTCACGTCCTTATTCTTAATCGCGTTGGGTGTCTAAAGTCGTAGGGTATGCGTTTGTCCCTAACTCTTTGAAACTACCAAAGGGTCTCGTCTACAAAATCTCTAGGAATTATAAACTCTAACTCTAAGGTACTCTTTGGATGGTTTAGCCTACAACTACTCTAGGTGTTATAGTCTAAGGTTCACAAAGATTAATCAAGCATTAACTACACAATGAATGACCTATCGCATTACTAGATCATTAACAATTAAGATAAGAGACAACCAATAAATATTCAATAATTAAGTTTCATATTCCCTAAGCAAACACACAAGTAAATTAGCCGGACATGGAGAACATGCAAGCATACACACAAGTAATTGAAGACATAATTGAATTAATGAAGTAAACCACTTATCTTGATGTAAGATAGGGTTTGGAACCCTAAAATACTGTACAAGACAGCCTTGGTTCGGTTTAGGTTTTTACTCCAAAAGACTACACACTAAAACTAAAAAATTCGGATTCTATATATAAGATTACAATCGCGACGGCGTCACCTTTTGATTTGTGACGCCGCTGGTCGCCGCCATTAGGGTTTCGTCTTGGCCACGTTAGTATTGCGACGGCGTCACCTTATGCTTGTGACGCCGCCCCTTCAGCCTCTGACCCCTGATCAAATCTAGGCCGTCTGAGTTGCGACGGCCTACTCTTTTAAAGCCCGACACCGTCACTTGAAAATAAGCAATTTGGCATCAGATCGTCACAACATGTGCTCCGACGGCCGCAGATAACACCGACGCCGCCCCTTTGTATTTCAAAGAGCTTGAGTGTCTCGATTCTTGACTTTGGCCATTTTCTTCGTATATCCGCGCCTTTTCGTCCAAATAAGTGCCATTCCAGCAATTTGCCTTCAAGAGACCTAAAAAGTGAAAAGGAACGATATTAAGTAATAATGGATACAAAAGTGATCAAATAAGGGCTTAAACGACCCCTCAAAAAGGTACATTTTAAAACCTTATCAACTTCACTATTTTGAATGAACTCATGGAGATTGTTGGTTCATCTAAGTTGAATGATCGTATGGCTGTGTGGTTTGAAGAAGAGACTGCACAAGAAGGGCTTTTGAAAAAGCTAGTTCTTAAGTGCATTAAGCATCTAAAGAGGGGAATCATGACGGGTAGGGAGCTGATCGAAGAGAACGAAGCTCTGGGACCTCGGGGAATAGCGCTTGACTGTTTGGATGCGCTGAGGAAAATCTAGGCGAGGCACACACACCAACTTGTTCAATTCATACAGATTGTTGGTCAAACTGATGAAGCTATTTGTTTCAACGAAGGTTTTGTTAAGAAAATGGCTGAGCATAATGCCTGAATTTTGGGTTTTTCATGGGCGTAGATAAATGCGGTCTTTTGGGTGCTAGTTTTGGAAATATAGGTTGGTAAAAAGGGTATGTAAATTGGATCTTCTGTTTGGTTGTTGGTCTTGGCTTGATGTAGTTGTTTCTGATCTTGTAACCAACTATATTAATGATAAAATATCATCTAAGTTTTATGTATTTAATATGTTCTTATATTGTGATATTGGGTGTATTTTAGTCTAATTAGTATCAGCAAAACCAAACATCCTCTTGTATCAAGAAACCAAACATCCCCTTTTATCAGCAAAAGTTGTATCAGCAAAACCAAACACCCCCTTTTATCAGCAAAAGCAAAGGCAGTGGTTTAAAAATATGTGTTGAAAATGCTAATGCTTTAGCACTAAATCATAATGTATTGACAATGGTGTATTGTTTAGGAAGAAATTGGTTTGGTGTTAATGTTGACAGTGGGACTGAACACGTCCAATGTCTCAAATTGTAACATCTTGAATTTTGACTTACCCAAGTCAAACAAATTTATGAAAGGCAACAAATTGTAACTTATTATTGTGGTATGACTTGGGTAAGTCAAACCTGTTAAGAAATGCAAAAAAATTTCAAGCAGTTACAATGCACAACCAAACACAATTACTTACATAAGAACCCAATTTTTTTGATCGATTTCATGTTTTCAACAACTACAAAGTTTCCTATCATCTAAACATACATTTAGCTAGACCCACAACTCTCCATATCATCCTTTTCCTTCATTTCCTTCCTTTCATTAAGATATTTAAACAAAATTTACAGATTTGTAATACTTTCTCCCAAATCGTTAACCTTTGATAACACGATGTCAGCCTCTTCCTTCTCCTTCTTAACACCCAAATCCTTTTCATTTGGGAAGTCTTCTTTCCTCAACGAACTCAACAAAGCCTTCCCCTTATCATTTTGTGGCATTATAGTTTTTTTTGCTTTGGGTAGAATGTGTGTTGCTTGTATTTTTAGGGTTCAATGTTGTGTGTTACCGATACTAATATGGTTGAAGGTTGAGTTAGATTTTAACTATGTTGGGTCAAAATTGTGAATGGTATATTATATCCTCGAAGTAAAGCCAGAAAATTCATGTTGACTATGGCAATCCTGGTCAAGGGACTAGTCTAGAGTATAAAACACAAGTTTTGGACCTCCAGCGATGATAACACCCAACTTTGTCCCATCGCGATGCGCATGAACACGTTTAGAGACCAACGATGTATTTTAGTCTTATTTTAATTTTAACCCTCTAAGTTTAATGGGAAATGCTTAACTCACAGAAACAAATCTACAAAAAGAAGTGTCTCTCTATTGATTGGTGTATTTTTATATAGTTTATCTATTTTTTCTCTGATTAAACCAATCAGAGACTGAAACCTTTTTTCTGTGGATTTTGTTTTTGTGGCTCTAGCATTCCCCAAGTTTGAGTACTTACGCCTCATTTTTTATAAGTTAATCAATAGTTTGCATTCGTACATCAAATTACACTAGCAGGGTCACCACGCGATGCGGTTGCGGGTACCATGTAATATTTTCTGCTAATAATTTATTTTATTTGTACTTTTTTGGCAATAACTTTACTGATTACTCTGTTCGTTTAGGGACTATAAGCAATGCCATAAGTTTGGTGAAACTTTGCTTAGTTTGTATTATTTGGTATGTTTGTTTTTTGTGTTTAGTAGCTTGCTTGGTTTGTAGTGTGTGTTAATTATATTTTTTTTAAAAGAGTTTTTAAAGTATCATTAATTAGCAGCTTGCATGGCTTGTACTATGTATTTTAATACTTATATTTTTTCATTAAATGAATGTGTTTAAGAATATATATAATTATGCATCAATGTATACTAGCAGGGTACCCGCGAGTTGCAGCGGCGGGTACCCAGAAATAAATTTTTTTGATTAATAATGTATTTTAGTTTATTATGTTCTTTTTAACAATAAATTTACGGATATCAAGAATTTCGTATAGCCCGTGCCCGTTCGGGCTCGAGCCCATTGGCCCGTGTCTGCTCGGGCTCGAGCCCGTAGCTCGAGCCCGTTTGGCCCGTTTCCCGTTCGGGCTCAAGCCAATTTGGCCCGTTCCCCGTTCGGGCTTGAATATTTGTATAATGTGCTTTATTATTTGTAGTAGTGAAATTTAATGCAGAAATTGTGTCTAATTTGGTTGTACAATATGCTTGATAATTTGTATTTCTTATGTAAGGGGTGTTTTAATAACTGTATTAATTGTATTTATTGACCAGTTAAATAATTGACTACATTAAATAGCATTGATGTGGTGTTTTGTTGTACACTATGCTTATTGTCTTGTACGTCTGAAAATTATGTGCATTAAAGTGTTGTACACTATGTTTCTTTTCTCGTAAGTAGTAGTCATTATAGTCATTAATAACATTGACCACTTCTTTTCTTGTAAGTAGTAGTCATTATTGTCATTAATAACACTGACCACTTTAATAGAATTAATGTTGTAACTCTGAAAATAAGTCTGAAAATTACATCATGCTTATTTTGTTGTACACTATGCTTATTTTGTTGTAAATCTGAAAATTGGTTGCAGCTATTGTACATTGTGCTTAAATGGTTGTAATTTTTGGTGAACGGGTGTTTTTAATAGCATTAATGTTGTTTGATAGAATTTTGGTATTAAAATGACACCACGCTTTATTTTGTTGTACAATATGCTTACTTTGTTGTAATTTTGAAAATTGGGTGCATTAAAGTGTTGTAAACCATGCTTAATTTCTTGTACTTCTTAAAATTAAGAGTGAGGTGCCTTCGTGCATTATAAGTAGTATAGATTAACTACACATCAATGAATTATAAATGTTGGATCGATGTACTCTAACCAAACTAACTTATATAGCTTGTAAGGGTTTAATAACCTCGGATAAATCCTAAGTCACTAACAATGAAACACTGAACTAACTCTATTAAGTATGCGGAATTTACTTAACAAAGCTAAGAAGAATTAACTTTAACTTTAACGATTTTATTAATACTTGGAACCTGTTTGTTATACAGATTCTTTAACAACTCTAAAACTCTAATATCGTACTCTCTAAAAACGTATTCTCTAATACCAATCTAGGGGTCCTTTTATAGGCTTAAGGATAACCCTAGTCGGTTTACAATTACAAACCTTATACGACAAGTAATACTAAACTAATCTTAGAACATTCTAGAATTACAAAATAATCCTTAACGATTTTGCATAACTGTCCTTTAACCTTGCAGTACTTTAATGAGCGAGCAGTACTTTGACTTTCTTCTTTAGCAGTACTTTGACTTCAGTACTTTGACTCTTCAGTATCCCAACAATCCTCCCCTAACTTGAATTCTACTTGCTTGATTTCAAGTTCCTTTGTATATTCATCTTTAATGTCTTTGTCTTCAAGGAAAGATTGTGTCTTTATCTTCAAAGTTTTGTCTTTGTATTCCCTGTACTTATATCATCATCATCAAAGTAGTCTTTATATGTAATCCTGTGCAGCAACAATCAGCAAGCTCCATCTTTTCAGCAACTCAAAGAACATATGGCAATTTTGTACATTAATTTATTAAGTTTCAGTCTATTCTCATCACTTCACGGTGTGTAAACTCCTGTGAGAGGTGAATCATTGAAATTTTAATGGATTTTGATGTCTCTTTACCAAAGCCATTAACTCTGGAGTAGCCAAATGTTTAGGTGTGTAAGACCATAGTACATTGATAACCATATGATTTTTAGCAAATCATCAGCTATCAACAGATTTGATTTGTCTTTACCAAAAGTTGTACCCTTTTGGACTAGTTAGTTCTTGCAACCATGGTGAACTAATTACCATATAAATGGTTTTTCCACAGCCTTTACCACAAGCCATTTTTCTTGTTGGCTAGCCAACTCTTTACATTTTCTGATATGGTGAGTTGATTACCATACAACTTATTAGCAAGTTGTCAACTATATAACGGATTTGAGATATCTTTACCAGAGCCGTTTGCTCATGGATTAGCCAATCCTTTTGTTAAACATGGTGGACTGATAACCTTTTGTTATAACCATCTCAAAAACCATTTGTTGCTTTTAACTTTTGTTTCAAAATATTTTTCACTTAACAAAAGTTTTCTTTCAAAATCATTAACTGGTTTTGTGCTGCAAGCAGTACTTTGATTAAAGTACTGTTTTATCAGCAGTACTTTGAATAAAGTACTAATTTATCAAAAAATTTACAATTAAAAATCATACCAGTATTTATGTATCATCATCAGTCATAGTGGTCCATTTGATGAATAATTCGATGACCATTAGTGTTGTTTTATTCTCCTCTTCCACTTCTATTCCATGATCTAGCATTCTTCTCATAAGATCTGATGTGAGTGGATATCTTCTTTCTACTAACATATGGATCATGGTTCCATCTTCTAGCTCCAAAACATGCACTCCAGATTCATCAAAGTATCTCCAGCTATTAATCTCCCATACTTCTTGATTATTCCATATAGCATCAGTACTTGTTTCCTCTATTTCCCAGATAGTTGTGAGATCTCCAAGCAATACTAGACCAATTCCTTCTGATGGAATGTGTTCAAAATAGTCTCGCACTAGTTGATATAAATGCCACAAATCCTCTCTGTTGATGATGTGCAATATGTCCCATAGCAAATTAAATGTTCTGAAACTTTCATCCTCTCTATGGAACATCAGATAATCTCCATCTTTTGATTCTACAACTTCAAAAGTAGTTATCTTTGATTTCTTTTCTGCAACATCTTTAGACTTAGAATGCTCAAAGTCTATAACTCTTAAGTAATTTCTCAGCTCATCAATTGTATCTGTCCTTAACTCTACCTTCTTTGATGGTTGTTCAGAATCAACATTTGTTCTTTATCTCTTTAAACTTCTTTTTCCAGCATCCTCCTTCTGGTTATCATCCTTAAAAGAAATAATACTTTCAACTTGCTTCTGATAAGCTTTTCTAACATTTTCATACAAATCTTTCATCTCGATATAATTCAGCTTCTGTAATCCAGTATACCCTTGACCCTTTAGATATGCCATCATGGCATTTCTTTCTTTAGCCTTATTCAGTGGTCTTCTAGGTATAACAGCTTCAGGTTCCTTTTATGGTACAACAACTTCAACATCAAATTTAGCTTGTAATTCCCTAGCAGCTTCTTCATTCTTGGCTACCTGAATTGCTCTTATTTCTGCCAAAGTAAGCTTTTTCTTCTTCTTTGTTTCCACAAGTTTGCCTTTGCCTTTGTCTTTAGGATCTAACACTGGTTGAGAAGCTTGAGGTTGTTCTTCAGTAACTCCTGGAATACTAACACCCTTTGGTCTTGATAGATTTTGCAAAATTTTAGCAACTGTCTCATCATTACTTGCAGTGTGCTCTACCATGGGTGTAGCTTCCTCTTTTTGTATAATTGTTGAAGGACCAGCTTCTTCTTCATGTATGACAGTTGAAGGACCAGCTTCTTCTTCAAAATCTAACACCCTTGGTGTAATTAGCTCTTGCCTATATTTTCCTTAAAGAGCAGCAGTACCTTGATCAGCAGCACCTTGAACATCAGTACTTTCTACACCAGTTCCTTTAGGCTCAGTACTTTCAATATTTACTTGTGCTTCAGTACTTTGAGGTTCATCTTCCTTATCTGCATGAAGCTCAACATCTTCTTCCAAATTATCTTGTTCCAGATTCCTCCCCAATTTGATAGAAGATAGCTGTTGAACCTTGTTGCCCTTTGAAGACTTCTTAAATTTCCTAACTGGTCTTCCTTGCTTCCTTTGAGACTTGACCCATAATCTGTGATGGTGAACCAATGGCCAGACAAACTTCTTTAATCTTCGCAATTTGATTTGCAACTTTTTGAGTTGTGCAGTATGAGCTTCAAAGTCTTTCTTTAATCTTACTAGCTCCCTTGTCAAAGCATAGTTATCCATAACTTGTCCCTCTGAAGCCACATCTCCCTCACCTCCTCCAGATGTTTGAAGCCCATCTGTTGAAGTGTAATCATTGGGAGAGGATGGTGGGTTTACCTCTGGATCTGAATCTCCATGAGTAGAAAGGTGTGGAGATGTAGGAGGTGAAGTTGCAGTACCTTCTTGTATATCAGTACCTTGGGAAGAAACAGTATGTTGAGAAGCAGTACCTTGAGTTGATGCAGTACATTCTCTTTCTTCACTTGTAGCAGCCTCATCTCTAATGGCTTGCACAATCTCCATCATTGAAGTAGTCAAGGAAGTGTTCCTTCCAGAAAACAAATCACTCTTCCTAGCCATGAAAGTGAAAATCTTTGCAGGTTGTACCACAACAGGTAATAAGCTCGAAGGCTTTGGTACATCATGAAGTTGTTTATTCAAGAAGACTTGAATAAATCTTGTATACATCAACCAGCGTGATCCATGAGAAATGTGAGATAGCATACCATCTAAAATTAGCCTTGAAAAATTGAAGATACGATTTGTAGCCAATCCCACCAAAGCAGATGCTATATTGGATCCAAATTGCTCCCATGAAGTACTCTTAGAACTGATACAATGAAGTAATACATGTACCAAGTACTTCCAATGTGGACTAAACAAGGGTTTCTTGAATGTTGTTTCTGTCAAAGACCCTTCGTACCCAATGTCACGTAAAGTATCCCAAAGAAGCTGTTTATCAAAACGTATAGCTCCTTCTGCATCATCAAATAAGAGATCTTCTCGAATTGAGGCTTCAAGAACTCTTACAATCCTTCCAAAGAACTTTAGCCTCAGATATAGGACTCATCATTCTCCATGTGAGTTCTAGCAGTCGCCCAAAACTGTAGAATCCACGGCTCAATAATGTCTGGTTCTACCAAAAGTGCATAACTAATTGGAGATCTAGTGAGAAAATCAATAATGTCATGGAATGCGACATTAGCTTCGGTTTTATCCAAATTAGCCACCATGTTGTGTTTAGAAACAGTATTGCGATTCACCATTGATTGTTTGTTTACAAAGAAAGTGGTTTGATGAATAGTAATTGTGAAAGAGAGAGAAATATGGAAAAGATTTGTAAGTATAAAGATGAGAGGGAAAATCGGAGGGTAGTTATGTATAGGTAAGATTTGAAAAATCACAGCCCATAATAACAAAGTTACCGTTATTTGAATTTTACCCCTCTTTTTGACCGTTGGAACAGTACGTTGATAAGACAAGCAGTGCTTTCCACGTGCGCAGTACTTTCAAAGGCAGTACTTTCATATAACCAAAGAGCAGTACTTTTCCAGTCTTCTCTTCACAATGGCAGAAACTTCAAATAGGCATTGAATTGCCTCCCCTCAAGCAATGCATAGGACTGTCTGACTAACTAATCAGTCCTCCCCTTAAATGTAGCTTAGTAATTAATCATTTCAATACTCACCACCAAGTGATTGAATCTAGAAACATCAAATCCTTTGGTGAGTAAATCAGCTACATTATCATCTGTGTGAACCTTGACAACATTAATGAGCCTATGCTCATAACAATCTCTGATAAAATGATGCCAAATCTGAATGTTCTTGGTCTTGGAGTGATAAACTGGATTCTTCATAATGCAAATTGTACTCTCATTATCAATGTTGATAGGAGTATTCTTGAAGTTGAACCCATAATCCAAGAGTTGATTCTGCATCCACAAGACTTGTCCACAACAGCTTGCAGCAGCAACATATTCTGCTTCAGTGGATGATGTTGTTGCAATAGTTTGCTTCTTACATTGCCATGAGACTAATCTTCTTCCAAGATATTGGCATCCTCCAGTGGTTGATCTTCTATCATAGTTATCACCTGCATAATCACTATCTGAAAAAGCCTCCAAGTGAAAAGGTGAATCCTTTGGATACCACAACCCTAACTTAGGTTGTTGTTTCAAATAACTAAAAATTCGCTTCACTGCATTCATATAGGAGACCTTAGGTGAGACTTGATATCTTGCACATAAACAAACAAAGAAACATGATATCAAGCCTAGATGCAGTTAAGTACATAAGACAACCAATCATAGATTTGTACAGCTTGACTTCAACAGGTTGACCATCTTCATCCTTGCCCAATGAGTTGATAGACTTGATAGGTGTAGTGACTGGCTTCATAGCATCAAAATTGAACTTCTTAAGAATGTCAGAGACATACTTATCCTGACTTATGAAAATTCCCTCCTTTGACTGTTTAACTTGAATCCCCAAAAAGAATGTTAATTCACCCATTGAACTCATTTGAAATTCATGTTGCATCAGCTGCTCAAACTCCTTCACAATGGACTGTTTTTTAGCTCCAAAGATGATATCATCTACATAAACTTGTACCAAAGATGATATCCTTCTTATCTCTCTTAATAAACAAAGTCTTATCAATTGCTCCCATCCTATAACCATGTTGCAATAAGAAAGTAGAAAGCCTTTCATACCAAGCTCTAGGTGCTTGATGAAGGCCATAAAGAGCCTTAACAACTTTATAGACTTTGTTTGGATGTGTAGGATCTTCAAAACCAGGAGGCTGTTTGACATAGACCTCCTCTGTAATCGTACCATAAAGAAAGGCACTCTTGACATCCATTTGATAAACCTGAAATCCCATATATGATGCAAAAGCAAGGAATATTCGAATGGCTTCAATCCTTGCTACAGGAGCAAACACTTCATCATAATCTACTCCTTCTTCTTGTTTGTAGCCTTGTGCTACTAACCTTGCTTTGTTCTTGATGACATTCCCTTTTTCATCTCTCTTTACTCTGAACACCCATCTTGTACCAATGACTTTCTTTCCATCTGGTAGATCACATAGTACCCAAACTTCTTGAAGTTTGAATTGAAGAAGTTTTTCTTGCATAGCTTCAACCCAACTTTCTTTAGTTAATACTTGAGCTATATTCTTGGGTTCTTCTTGAGAGATAAAACAAGTAAACAAGCATGTTTGGTGATCCTTATGATTCAGCCTGTTTTGTTTATACACAAAGCTAAGTAAAGCATTGTGTGGCGTAGAAAATCCTTTAGCTTTTGTTCCAGTTAGCACTCCTAAAGTGGAAGGTCCAATGATTTCACCAGTAGGATGATTCTTATGAACTCTTAAGATAGGAGTCTGTGGAACTTCAAGATTATCACCCAAATTTGTGAAATCAGCATCTTCATTGGAATCTGAGAAAATACCTTCATCTTCAAACTCATCATCAGTATCTTCTAAGCCAGGCATATTAAGATCGTCCAAATCATCCAAAGTACTGTCAACAGGTGCAGCAGTACTTTGATCTAAAGTACTGTCATCTAAAGTACTGTGAGAGAATTCAGCAGTCTTGTTCTTTTGCTTTGCTTCTTCATAAGTTCTTCTTTGATCATCATCATAAGAATGTGCTACTACATCTTGAAAAAGCATCCTATTAAGCTCTTTTTGAATAGCTTGATCTTCAGCAGACAATGTAGATTTTGGCTCATCAGTACTTTTCTCCTTGACAACAGTTATAGGTTCTTCATCAGGAACAATATTAGGTCTAATATGGACTCCATGAACAATGTACTGTAAATCATCTTCTTTGTGGACAGCTTGATTTTATTCTCTAACAGGTACATAATTCATAGAAGGAGTCAAAACCTCAAGATCAAACATCCAATCAGGACCTTTACCCTTATGATTTTCTTGATCTTCTAAAAATTCAACATGAAGACAATCTTGAACCTTTTTGGTGACCCTGTTATACACTCTAAATCCTTTGCTATTGGTGCAGTACCCCAATAAGTATCCTTCTTCTGACTTGCCATCAAATTTGCCCAAATTATCAATTGTGTTGAGAATAGTCAGAGGGCATCCAAAAGGTTTCATAAAGCGAATGTTGGGTTTGTTTCCCATCAGCAACTCATAAGGTGTCTTCATCTGAGGTTTGGTGACTGATACTCTATTAAGCACATAGCAAGCAGTACTTACAGCTTCAGCCCAAAATTGAATAGGTAATAATGAATCTGCAAGCATTGTTCTGGCTGCTTCAATCAAAGTTCCGTTCTTTCTTTCTGCAACACCATTCTGCTGTGGAGTTCTAGCAATACTGAACTCACTCTTGATTTCTTTCTTAGCACAAAACTCATCCATAAGCTTGTTCTTGAATTCAGTCCCATTATCACATCTAATACCTCTTACTTTGAGTCTCAGTTGATTTTCAAGAGCTATTATAAGATCATGAATAACATCAAAGGTGTCATCTTTAAATCCCAAGAAAAATACCCAACTAAATCTACTGCAATCATCTGTCACAACCAGACAGTACTTTTTCTTGTTTAGACTAGCAACAGAAACAGGTCCAAACAAATCCATGTGCAGCAACTCCAAAGGTTCTCTAATGATTCTTTCCTCAAGCTTCTTGCATGAAGCTTTGTGTTGTTTACCCTTTTTGCACGCCAAACATGAGTGATCATTCTTGTAAGTTTTGGAAGGTAAACCTCTAACTAAATTTTCTTGAACCAGCTTGTTGATATTCTTAAAATTCACATGACCTAATCTTCTATGCTACTAATGTGCTTCTTCAAGTGTTGCCTTTGCTACTAAACATATTGCTCTTCCAGAAGAGTGAAGACTCTTCATATCCAGACTGTACACATCATTGGTTCTTGGTACTCTCAGTATTACCAAGTTATCATCAACAAGATTGAACTCCCTGCCTTGATGGTTCCTTTGCCAGTAATTCTTCCTCCACTAGCATCATTCCCAAATGCAACTCTTCCTCCACAATAGGATCTAAAATCTGACAGAATCTCTTTGTCTCCTGTCATGCTTCCAGAGCAACCACTATCCACAATTAAATGATCTTTAAGCTCATCTTCTGGGTTGCCCTGCACAAAGATAAAAGAGTTAGTTAATTTTAGGAACCCAAGCCATTGCTGACTTGTGTTCCCTTAGGAGTTACATACTTAAATTCTTTAAGTATGTAATTTCCACTGTCTTTAAGCACATGATCAATTATCTTTGGTTGTTCCAAAACTTGTGTTGGTTTTTCAATAAAAATCTCTTTTTCATCCAAGTTCTCTTTATTATTTTCAACCAAAATCTCTGTTTCACTCACACTTGCTGAAAGTACTGTTTGTACCCCATCAGTACTTTCCTTCTTAACCCAACATTTTTTAACTTTTGGTGTAGAGTTATTTGATCTAGATACCCTTTTTGAGGTGTAACGCCTTCTAGATTGATAGTAATTAGATCTCCTAGGGCTTCCATTCCAAAAAGTGCTAGGTGAAAACTGAGCAGTACTTTGAGAAGGTACTGTTTTTGGCTTAACAGTACCTTGTGAAGTTTTTGAGGGTACTGAGGGTTTTAGAAAGGGTCTTCTCTGGTGAGGGTACCTATAGTCTTGTGAGAAGTTGCTATGGTTAACCCTATGTGAATGATTCCAGACTGGTTTATTCTCCCTTGGTTTTTGGTTGACAGTTCTGGTCTTTGGGAATTTGCTTAAGTAATCTGAGTGAAAGTCACAGTCCTTAATCAAATGATCAGGACTATAACAAACAAAACACAAATTTTGACCCATACTCCCAAAAAATCTTCCTTTAGGTCTATGATTAAAACTGTCCTGTCTTTTTGGTGAATAATGAAAACTGTTTTGACCAAAATTATCCCAAAAAGGTTTAGCAGTATGTTGAAAAGGTTTTCTTAAAGGTACTGATGAACGTCTAGCAGTACTTTGAGAAGAAAGTACTGCTTGACTCTTAACATTATCATCCTTAGGTTTTTCAACTGTTTCTTTTGGGGTGTCAGAACTAGATGGACCTGTATTAGATTGACCAGAAAGCTTTTTCCTAAACTCTAAATTGTCTACTCTAAAACAAGACACATCTGTCCTAAGTGGTTGAAAACTACCAGTGGGATGAGGGACTGCATGATAACCCTTGTCTTTCTTAATTTCAGGAGGTGTTAGACTAATTGATTCCTCATTACTAGATGTATCTACATAGTTAATGAGTTCATCATCACTAGTTGTTATATCCTCATAATCACATTCATCCTGATCACTAGGTGAGTTTTCTTCTGTGCTACTAAAGTCCATGCCAAAACCTAATCCAGTTTTAATGTATGCTCTTTTCTGTTTTTCAACAAAACTCACATGTGAAAGACCAGATTTTCCCCAAGCAGCAAACTTTTATAGCAATTCATCCCTTTCCTTAATCATCTTTTCTAGTTCAGAGACCTTACATCCTAACTTCCATTCACTTAATTTTAACTGATAATCCTGTTGTTCATACTTTTCAGCCCAAGCCATTTCATTATTTTTATGTGTTATTATTTTGGCTTCCATTGACTCTAAAGTAATTTGATAACCAGCTACCTCAGACCTAGCCCTTCTACAGTTATCTCTTTCAGTTACATAGTCAGTAAGCACCTTTTGATAAAAATCATGACATTTAGAGCATACCTCAAAGATAGGGGGTGAACTTGGTGAAGTGGCTACCATAGCAAGAGGTTTATCTTCATTCTCCATGCTCCAATCAAAGCTTCCAAGACCATCTCTGGATTCCAAAGCAGCAAATCCAGGTTCCTCATCAAACGTTGTGCTCCAATCAAACTCTTCCACTGATTCTTCCACTGCTACCATACAATAGGTTATTGGTTCATCATCAAACTCAGCACTCCAGTCAACCTCTGACAGATTCTCTTGAGCAACCAAAGCTTTTGTTTCAGTAACAGGGATTTCCTTTAGTTCAAGCTTAGGTTTCTCAGTCATCCTGTTTGCCTGATATTTAGCAAACTTGCATTCCCTTGCAAAGTGTCCAGTCTTTTGACAGTTAAAGCATTCAATCTTAGATTTGTCAAAAGTGATACCCTGTTTGGGTTTGAAGTCGATGCCTCTTCCTGTTTTCTTCATGAACTTCTTGATCCTAGCAGTGATCATAGCAACTTGCCACCTTATATCAATTTCTTCAAGAGCATCTTATTTAATTTGTGACAAATCTTCTTCATAAGTAACAGGCAAAGTAGCTTGCTGAGCGAAGAATGAGCATACAACTTCATCAGAATGGATGGTGTTTGTTGGTGATGATGTGGGGTTGGTCATGGTTGTGATAGAATGAGCAGGATATGCAGTACTTTGAGTAGGGTAAGCAGTACTTTTAGTGGAAGTATCTGCCTCTTTTTCTCGACACAAAACTATATTGTGAGACTTTGAACTTGTTTGGCCATTCATCTCATGCTCATACACCTTCAGATGGTTGTAGAGATCATCAAAGTCTATAGTGTCCAAACCAGGTTGTCCTCTGATCATAGTAGCAATCACATGCCATGTAGATGGCAAACTCCTTAAGAACTTCAGATTGACATCTTCAATAGATACCTCTGCCTTGTATAACTCTAGCATGCTGAGGAGATTTTGGAATCTATCATAGGCAGCATCAAGACCTTCTCTTTCACCAACAGTGAAAGTTCAAACCTGTTGCTTCAACAGATTTCCGTGCATCTTCTTGGAAGCATCATTACCTCCAAATCTAGTCTTGAGAGCAGTCCATAACTGTTTTGCATCCTTAGCATCATGAAACTTGAGTAGGTGACCATCAGGTATAGCAGACAATAGGATGTTGAGAGCCTTTTCTTGATTCCTTATTGTAGCTGCTGGCAAAACGGCCTTAGGTGGTTTAGGTTGTCTAGGAATTTCTATAGGATCTGCAACAACTTCATTACCATTGACAATTACTTTCCACAGTGCATGGCCTGTAATAGCAATGTACTGCCTCATCTTCATACTCCATAGATCATACTCTCCCTTCTTGATGATTGGTATTCTGAGTGAGGTGATGGATGGGGGTGGTGCAGCTTCAGTCGACATCTTTAGGGTTTGTTGTTAACTAGGTTTTAAGGGTTTCTTCTTAATCAGAGTTTCCACACAAGCTTTGATACCACTTGTTGGATCGATGTACTCTAACCAAACTAACTTATATAGCTTGTAAGGGTTTAATAACCTCGGATAAATCCTAAGTCACTAACAATGAAACACTGAACTAACTTTATTAAGTATGCGGAATTTACTTAACAAAGCTAAGAAGAATTAACTTTAACTTTAACGATTTTATTAATACTTAGAACCTGCTTGTTATACAGATTCTTTAACAACTCTAAAACTCTAATATCGTACTCTCTAAAAACGTATTCTCTAATACCAATCTAGGGGTCCTTTTATAGGCTTAAGGATAACCCTAGTCGGTTTACAATTACAAACCTTGTACGACAAGTAATACTAAACTAATCTTAGAATATTCTAGAATTACAAAATAATCCTTAACGATTTTGCATAATAGTCCTTCAACCTTGCAGTACTTTAATGAACGAGCAGTACTTTGACTTTCTTCTTTAGCGGTACTTTGACTCTTCAGTATCCCAACAATAAATATTGCATTAATACTTGTGTTTTATTTGGCTGTACTTTATTATTGGTTTTTGTATTGCTGAATTTTAAGACATTTAATAAATGAAAATGTCTTTCTCCATTATAAGATACTAGCAAGGTACCCGCGCATTGCAGCGGCGGATACCTTGAAATAAAAAATTTCGATGAATAATGTATTTTAGTTTATTATGTTCTTTTTAACAATAAATATACGGATATCAAGAATTTCGTATAGCCCGTGCCCGTTCGGGCTCGAACTTGTTGTCCCATTTCTGCTCTGGCTCGAGCCCGTTTGGTCTGCGCCGTTTCGGGCTCAAGCCCATTTGGCCCGTTGCCCGTTCGGGCTTGAATATTTATATAATGTGCTTTATTTTTTGCAGTAGTGAAATTTAATGCAGGAATTGTGTTTAATCTGGTTGTACAATATGCTTGATAATTTGTATTTCTTATGTAATGGGTGTTTTAGTAACTGTATTAATTGTATTTATTGACCAGTTAAATAATTGACTACATTTATCATTAATGTGGTGTTTTGTTGTACACTATGCTTCTTGTCTTGTACGTCTGAAAATTATGTGCATTAAAGTATTGTACACTATGTTTCTTTTCTTGTAAGTAGTAGTCATTATAGTCATTAATAACATTGACCACTTTAATAGCATTAATGTTGTAAGTCTGAAAATAAGTCTGAAAATTACATCATGCTTATTTTGTTGTAAATCTGAAAATTGGTTGCAGCTATTGTACATTGTGCTTAAATGGTTGTAATTTTTTATGAAGGGGTGTTTTTAATAGCATTAATGTTGTTTGATAGAATTTTGGTCTTAAAATGACACTACGCTTTATTTTGTTGTACAATATGCTTACTTTGTTGTAATTCTGAAAATTAGGTGCATTAAAGTGTTGTAAACCATGCTTAACTTCTTGTACGTCTTAAAATTAAAAGTGAGGTGCCATCGTGCATTATAAGTAGTATATATAATAAAATAAGATAATTGAATTTATTAATATTTTAAGTTTAGTCATTAAATTTTTAAAATTAACCTTTTCTTTTTTAACTTTTTGTTTTTTTCAATTTTGACACACATGTATTTTGTTGCATTTTTTAAAACCGGGTTAGAGATCAAGTAATGTTAAAAAAATAAAATAAAATATAACTTTTTAATTTGCAAATAAAAGGGCTTCACTCTAAGGTTGTGTTTGGCACGGAGCTTTTCGAGGCTTATAAAGGCTTGAACTTTTAAAATAAGCTGACTTATAAAATAAGTCTCGTTTGTCATATCATGCAGGCTTATGGAAGCTTATGACTTATAAAAGTCATAAGCCTCCATAAGCCCAAGCCCATAGAATGGGGCTTATAGGGGCTTATAACTAGTTAAATTACTTTAATACCCTTAAAAATATAACGAATTATCACGTAAAAGCTGAATATATATATGAATTTATTTAATGTATATTTATGTGATTTTACATTAATAAGTTTCAGCTCCAATTAATTCGCTACACAACTTTATAAAAATATAAGCTTCAACTTTCGACTTATAATATAAGCTCAGCCCAGCCCAGCCCAAGTCTCAGCTCCGACTCCAACCCATTTCGCGATATCCTAAGTCTCTAATACTAAAAGACATGGGTAAATATACATTTTGGGCCAGGTGTCCGGAGCCCGACAAAAATCCCGCTAAAACCCCGAAACCTAATAAGTCTTCCCGCCTTCAGTGTGTAACATGACATCCTTTTTCTCGATCATCTCAAATGGAGCTTAATTGATACCATTTTATTAATTATATACTTTTGGTCAGTTTTTTAAACCATCCTTTTTTATTATTTATTTATTTATTTATGGGTTTTTGTTCTTTAATGTTCTTGATATGAGTGAAAACCCTAAACTTTTGTTTAAATTAATTAGCACTAATAAACCATCCATGCATATCATTAAGTGGGTGTTTGGCTATTCTTTTTGTATAAATAAATATAGTTAAAGGGGGGTGTTTGTTTAAGCTTATATGTGGGTTTATGAGCTTATTTGATTTCGGCTTATATTTCACAAGCTTCAATTTTACGGGTCATTTTGATACTCATAAGTCTTATGAAATAAGCCCATAAGTCTCAAAATAAGCTGGAAAATTAAGGCTTATGAAATGTAAACCAAAAAGCTAATAAGCCACATATAAGCTTAAACAAACACCCACTAAAGTGCTAATTTTAGCCACCACCAAATGGCTTAGTGTTAAGGTGAAGGGTTCTAAACCTTGCTAGGTGTCGGAAACGAATCCGGGATTAACCTGGTGAGACCGCGTATATCTGAGTCAATAAAGGCTTCCAACCTCATCCGTTTACCCGTTTAGTTTTAAGTGCTAGTTTTGATTGTTTGGGTAAAATTGTTTAGCTGCTTATTTTAGTGAACGGATGAGGTTTTTTCTATTAAGGTTACATTCGGAGGGCGATTCTATGACTCACATTTACTAGGCCACCTTGGTGGTCGTTTGCTTATCTTAGTGTAAAAGTGCGAAAAATAATTACTTAGCGATTTGCTACATGCTTATTAAGTGATAAGCAGTTTTGGATAAGCAATCTAAAACACATCCTAGAATACTTTCAGTGGAAGAGACGAACAAAGAGGAAAGATGGGCGGGTAGAGTTGTAAATAAGCATGAGTACTTACAAAATAATCTACAATTCTAGTGTTAAGGAGCTTATCAAAGATGGTAAGGCGATACACTCAAAGATGGTACTCAACTTAGCTCATCAAGTTTTATGACTTGGTCGTTCAAACCACCTTTTGGGTCATTTGGAGAGTTAGAAATAATGTGATCTTCTCCCACAAGGGGCGAACAAAAACCTTCTACTCAGTGATATATAACTATACTCTTTTACTTGGATCTCGAGTAGAAGTAAGAAATCTTCTTCTAATTGGATAGAGCGGTTTAGTGATCCTTGTAACACGGTTGTTGGTCTAATGTCAATTCGAGCTAATGAGTAGTTCACAAGCACGAGCTTATGTGCAGTCCAAGTAGATCCGAGCTTATGGATAACTACAGTCGAGTTCTAGTATAATTAGTATTCTTATTTTTAGACTTTAAGATAAGTACTTCCTAGTTATATTAGAGTCCTAGATGGATTAGGAAAAGCTGTTTTCTATTCCTATATAAGCAAACCAAACGAGCCAGGTTTGGTTGTACCATCAATATCAGTTTTTGTAAAGCAAGTACTTTTCTGATTAATACTAGCGAGTTATTCTAGTATCGAGTTACTGTTTTTATGTTTCTGTTGTGAACCACGATCAGATTCTGGACTTGAATTGGTATCAGAGCCAGGTTCAAACAGCAGGTCGATCACAGCAAGGTATAAGCAGGTCGATCACAGGAGGTTTCAACCAGTCGATCACAGCAGCAGGGTATCCAAAGTCGATCATAAAGGGTTACCAAGACAGTCGATCACTAAAGGATTTCCAAGAAGTCAATAAAGTTTCAAACTTTAACTTGGTTTACTTAGGCAAGAAGTAAAACAAGCGTGTTCTAGGGCTGGAAGATAATCCAACTACACCGGTAACTTACAAAAGGCGTTCAAGAAGGATGGTGCAAGGCGAGTCGAGTCAACCACCTATTGAACATTCTAAAACGGCTCTTCAATGTCCAATGTTAACAAGCACGAACTATAACATATGGGCAATAAGAGTTAAAGCGGTATTCCGAGTCCATGGAATACTAGATGCATTGGAACCAGGGGAAGGAACACAAGTTGTTGCCAAGCAAGATCACATGGCAGTGGCGTTACTCTTCCAGGCGATTCCAGAAGAACTTGTCTTTCAAGTTTCACAATTCAACATAGCCAAAGAAATCTGGGGAGCTTTGAAGACCAGGTATGTGGGTGTTGATCGGGTTCGAGACGCGAGGTTGCAAACCTTGGAGACGGAATTCGAATCTTTAAAGATGAAAGTCAACGAATCAATCGATGACTTTGCGGCTAGGTTGGGCAAAATTGTAACAGAAGTCAATAGCTTGGGAACAATTTATGAAGACAAGAAACTTGTTAAGAAGCTACTTGCATCCGTTCCGGATAGGTATGTTGCAATTGTTGCCTCAATAGAACAATTTGCGGACTTGAATACTATGTCTTTTCAAGAAGCAATTGGAAGGTTGAAAGCTTTTGAAGGAAGGATGAAGGGTGTTGACACCACTTCTGAAGATCAAGGCAAGTTGATGTTCGGAAGGGCTGAAAAGTATGATAAGAAAGGTCGAGGAAGGAATTCCTCTAATGGCAACGGTAAAGGTCAAAACTTTTCTTCTCAAAACAAATCTCGTGGTAGTGGTCAAGCTAATAACCACAACCGTGGAAACCAAAACAACTCCGGGAGCAATACGGATAAAAAGAAGAACAAAAGTCGAGACCTTTCAAAGATTCAATGCTTTAGATGTGATGAATATGGTCACTTTGCTTCTAATTGCCCTGAACGACGTGAACAAAAGCAAAAGCATGAATCAAACCTTTTGAAAACGGAGGATGATGATGACCCAACACTTTTTATGATGAAAAGCGTTCAAGAAGTAGTTTTCTTGAATGAAGAAAAGATTATCCCAAACCAATTGAATACTAAGCCAAACGAGGAAGACACTTGGTATTTGGATAATGGAGCAAGTAATCACATGACGGGGATCCGAGAATACTTTTCGGAGTTGAATGAGAATATCTCCGGCAGAGTGAAGTTTGGTGATAACTCCTACATCGAGATAAAAGGGAAGGGTTCAATAATCATTGAAGGGAAAACGGGTGAGCAACGGTTAATCACTGGAGTCTATTACCTACCCGAGCTAAAAAGCAACATAATTAGTCTTGGGCAAGCTACCGAAGGCGGATGTGACATTCGTATGAAAGGTAACCTTCTTACTATGCGTGACTCAGATGGCAAGCTTTTGATGAAGGTTCCTAGAACAAGTAATAGACTTTACAAGATTAAGCTCCAAGTTGGAAGTCCGATGTGTCTCAAAGCAAAGATGGAAGATGATGCTTGGTTATGGCATGCTAGGATGGGTCACATTAATTTCGAGACGATGGAATTAATGGCAAGGAAGGGCATGGTTGAAAAGTTGCCAATAATTCATCAAGAGAACAAGTTGTGTGAATCTTGTTTGGTAGGAAAACAAACCAAGAAGGCGTTTCCTAAAGCTGCAAAATTTAAGGCAACACATCCTCTTCAACTTATACATGCCGACCTATGTGGACCAATTTCTCCACCATCCATAGCACAAAACAGGTACATATTTGTTCTTATTGATGACTTCTCACGGTTTATGTGGACTTTTACCTTGAAGGAAAAAGGTGAGGCATTTGAATACTTCAAAAAGTTCAAAGCTTTAGTTGAGAAGAAGTCAGGAAGCAAGATTATAACCCTAAGGACCGATAGAGGAGGTGAGTTCACTTCAAAAGAATTTACCAACTTTTGTGAAAACGAGGGTATAACAAGACATCTAACCACTCCCTACACACCGCAACAAAATGGAGTCGTGGAAAGGCGAAACCGCACTCTTATGGGAATGACTAGAAGCATCTTGAAAGCACGAGACGTACCAAACTACATGTGGGCTGAAGGAGTTAGACACGCTACATTCTTGATTAATAGAGTTTCAACTCGAGCTCTAGTTAATCAAACTCCATACGAGGCCTTCAAAGGAAAAAAGCCTAACTTGGAGGGTTTGCGGGTATTTGGATGTGTGGCTTATGCAACGGGAACCAAGCCATATTTACATAAGTTAGACGACAGGTCAACACGACTCATTTACATCGGAAACGAGCCAGGTACAAAAGGTTTTCGACTGTTCAATCCAAAACTAAAGAAGATAGTGGTATGTCGTGATGCGGAGTTTAATGAGGAACTTGGCTGGAAGTATGTTGCTGGAAGCGAAACACACGAGCTAAACCCAGGTATGTTTATTATAGAATGGCACGGTTCTATTGATACGGGTTGTGGATTTGTTAACCCAGGTGTGACCGATGAAGTTGAGGCAGAAGATCAAGAGAATGAAAATAATCATGATGTTGATGAAAATCAACCGGTCAATACCGAACAAGAAGTTCAATTCGAGGCGGATAATGACCCTAATCTTGTGACGGAAACTCAACCAATTATGAGGCGTTCTTCGAGGGTTTCAAATACGCCAACTAGATTTAAAGACTTTATTATGGGGTCTAGTTCAAGAACCTCAGTTGCTAATGAAGATCAAAATCTACTTTTGATTGAAGATGATGAACCAAGAACGTTTCAAGAAGCAAAAGTCTCAAGCAAGTGGATGGTTGCTATGAAACAAGAGATTGAGTCTATCGAGAAGAATAATTCATGGGAATTAGTTGAAGCTCCGGGTAATGTTAATCCTATTGGACTAAAGTGGGTGTTCAAAATTAAGAGAAATCCGGATGGTTCAATTAATAAGTTTAAAGCTCGTTTAGTAGTAAAGGGTTATGCTCAAAAAGAAGGAATTGACTATGACGAGGTATTTGCGCCCGTAGCACGGATTGAAACGATACGTTTATTGATCTCATTGGCCGCGAAAGAAGCATGGGAGCTACATCATTTGGATGTAAAGTCGGCTTTTTTACATGGAGATCTAAAAGAGCAAGTGTTTGTTACACAACCGGAGGGGTTCGTGAAGAAAGGAGAAGAAAGGAAGATCTACAAGTTGAAAAAGGCGCTTTATGGACTTAAACAAGCACCAAGGGCGTGGAATACAAAACTTGATAGAGAACTCAAGAAAATGTCTTTCAAACGATGCCAACACGAACAAGCGGTGTATGTGAAGAAGACAAACAAGTCAATCTTGATTATTGCGGTCTATGTAGATGATCTCTTAGTAACCGGTTCGAAGCTTAGCGATATTGGTGAATTTAAGAGACAAATGCAAGAAAGGTTCGATATGAGTGACTTGGGAAAGTTAAGCTATTATCTTGGCATTGAAGTAAAGCAAGAGGATTCGAGTATCTCAATAAGTCAAGAAAGCTATGCAAAGAAGATCTTGAAAGATGCTGGGATGCATGAAGCGAATCCTACACAATGTCCATTAGAACCTGGAATGAAGTTAAGCATGGACAAGGAAGGAAAACCAGTTGATGCAACATTATATAGACGACGAGTTGGTTGTTTAAGGTATTTACTACACACTCGACCTGATTTATCTTATTCGGTTGGTTTGGTTAGTCGTTACATGCAAGAACCAAAAGAATCACATATGGCAGCTGTGAAACAAATACTAAGGTATATCCAAGGTAGTTTGAATTTTGGAATACGATACAACCAAGAGAAAACCAAGGAGTTAGTGGGGTTTAGTGATAGTAGTTTTGCTATGGACCAAGATGATGGTCGAAGCACAACTGGGCACGTATTTTATCTAGGGAAATCACCTATCACTTGGTGCTCACAAAAACAAAACACGGTGGCTCTATCGTCTTGTGAAGCCGAGTTCATGGCTGCAACCTCAGCCGCGGTCAAGGGATATGGTTACGTGGATTGTTGAGTGAAATAACCGGAATGGAAGAAAGAGTAGTGGTCTTATTTGTTGACAAAAAATCGGCTATTGCACTTATGAAAAATCCGTCTTTCACGGGAGAAGCAAGCATATAAACACACGTTATCATTTTATCCGAGAATGTGTTGAAAGAGGCCAAGTACAAGTTGAGTTTGTAAGAGGTGATTTGCAACGTGCTGATATTCTGACGAAAGCTCTCGCAAGGATTAAGTTCAAGGAAATGCAAGAGTTACTCGGAGTTGAAGACCTCCTTATCTCGAGTCAGAAATTAGGGGGGTGATTGTTGGTCTAATGTCAATTCGAGCTAATGAGTAGTTCACAAGCACGAGCTTATGTGCAGTCCAAGTAGATCCGAGCTTATGGATAACTACAGTCGAGTTCTAGTATAATTAGTATTCTTATTTTTAGACTTTAAGATAAGTACTTCCTAGTTATATTAGAGTCCTAGATGGATTAGGAAAAGCTGTTTTCTATTCCTATATAAGCAAACCAAACGAGCCAGGTTTGGTTGTACCATCAATATCAGTTTTTGTAAAGCAAGTACTTTTCTGATTAATACTAGCGAGTTATTCTAGTATCGAGTTACTGTTTTTATGTTTCTGTTGTGAACCACGATCAGATTCTGGACTTGAATTGTGTCCTCCTATTGTATTTTGAACTAGCCCCTTAATAGTCTTTTAATTAATTCTCGGTTCCAAAAAAAAAGTGTTAAAAAAAGGGGGAATCACATTACACATAGATAGATTGCTCGTATTTGTTCCTACATATCTTAGCATACTTGTTTCCTAACACGTTATCTTAAGTAAGGGACCATATTCGGCCATTCTGCTATTTTGGTTTACATATTTGGTTAGTGGTTAACAATGGAGACAAATACTTCAAGAACAAATAGCTTAAAGAAAGAACAAGAGGAGAAGGAGCAAAAACGCAAAGAGAAAGCGGATGAACATTTGTATACTATAATAAAAGTTGCTCGTGATGAGAATCTTCATGAACAAATAGGGAAAAATATAGTTTTAGCTTATGCATTATCGAAAAGTAATGACTATGATAGTGTTTAGGTAGGTGTATGAGATATAATTGTTTACTTACGTGCTAGATTTGAGTGTTTGGGTAAAATTGTTTATATACTTATTTTAGTGTAAACGGGTGAGTCTTTGACTCATATGTATGCGTGACCATTTCCGAACCCTTTCCTTGGCCACCCGCAATCTGATGTTACCTAGTGAGGTTTGAAGACAGGACCTCTTGCGAGGATGCCTGATTACTTGGACACGTTGGTGTGGTGCCTTGCTTATCTTAGTGTATAAGCGCTAAAAAATAAGTTAATAAGCGGTTCGCTACATGCTTATTAAGTGATAAGCAGTTTCACATAAGCAATCTAAAACACCCCCTAATATACTTTCTAGTGTTAAGGAGCGTATCATATGTAGCTTGAGTAAGCTTTTGAAACACTTGAAGCAACTTACTGTGTTTTGGTAAGGTGATAAGCAGTTTAGATGAGCTTCCCCAAACATCCCTAAAACTTTGAAGTGACACTAATACACGTAGACCACTTTTTTAAAAAAATGCGATTAGACCACAAAATAGTACTCTTTACCTACTGTTTTGAACAAGAGTGAGTAGCACCTTGAAACTAGTACTAATCTTTTAAAAACTGCAATATACATTTTTTTTTTGCATTCTTTTGTAAGTAACTTTGTATTGATTAGGTTACTAAACGTACATCTTAGTATTAAGAAGGTTACTGTACAATGATAAATTTAATCAAGTTGTTAGGGTCATCAGATATTCAAAACCATAAATGTACATTACAATTAACCCTGTTTACTTCTCGTATTAGGTTATCTGAAGTAAGAGACCATATTCGGGCATTTGGCTATTATTGGCTACTTATTTGGCTTGTGGTTAACAATGGAGACAAATACTTCAAGAATGATTTACTTAAATGGTTGTAATTATAAATTATGGAAACAGAAGATGGAGGATCTTCTTTATGTTAACAAGCTTCATCAACCAGTTTTTTGTTCTGAAAAACCCGAAAGCCAGAATGAAGAAAAATGGAACTTGTCACACCGTCAAGTTTGCACTTATATTAGACAATGGGTTGATGAGAATGTTTTAAAGCATGTTAGTGAAAAAGTAAATGCACGTACTTTATGGAATAAGCTTGAGCAGCTGTATGCCCAAAAGACGTGTAATGATAAACTGTTTCTGATCAAACAATTGAAGGGTATGAGTTACCGTGATGGAACTGCAATGTCGGATCACTTGATTGCTTTTCAGGGAATCATTAAGGAGCTTTTTGAAATTGGTATTAAATTTAATGAAGATGTTCAAGGATTGTGGTTCCTTGGTAGTTTACCGCATTCATGGGAAACATTTAGAACGTCTTTGTTGAATTCGGCATTAGATGGTGTTATATCAATGGAGTTGGTTAGAAATAGCGTTTTAAATGAGGAGATGAAAAGAAAGCTAAAATATCAAGAAATGAAGGATGTAGCCGAGAACAAAAGAGTAAGGTTTTTGTTTTGTTAATGAAATATCTTGCTGTTTTATACCCAACAAACTTTATTAGATCCTTCAATAAACTTACAGATTAGGTTAAAGAAAGAATAAGAGGAGAAAGCAGAGGCACAGTTGTATACTACAATAAGAGTTGCTCGTGATGAGAACCTTCATGAACAAATAGGGAAAAATATATTTTTTGATTTAGTGGATCATGAGAAAGTTCCTAGTTTCCGTATCCCAAGGCAAACTTCTTTTGCCCTTTTCAAGGTAATTTTTTTTTTGGGTACTTCTGTTTCTTACACAATGACTATTTTAGAGAGTTATGCTATCAAATATATTAGTAATCTCTTGATCTTTTTTCCAGGAGGAAGTAGCAAAAGAACTAGGTATACCAGTGCAATATCAACGATTTTGGCTCTGGGGATGGCACAAAAATTACACTTACCGCCCAAATCGTCCATTAACTCCTCTAGATGAAGCTCAATCTGTATGGACTTCTAATTTTCTCTTTTTCTTAAATGTGAAGTCTCTAATTATCTTGGTGTTTTGACGTATTTATTGAAATTTAACTGGAAAGTTTATTACTTACTGCACTTTTTGGCATATAAGGAATTAGGAAGATTTATTCTTATTAATCATTTACATGTTTATTTCGTTGTGTCTTTAGGTTGGTCATTTACATATTAATAATTCTACTACTAACATGGAGCTTAAATTATTCCTGGAGGTAGAACTTGAGCAGGTAATATTCTATTGATAGATATTCATAATATGCTACTCCCTTCTATATTGTACTATTAAATTATTATCATATAAACCTTTACTGATTTTTTTTTTATATTGTAGGATTCACGAAAAGAGGAGATTCTACTTTTCTTTAAGCTTTATGACCCAATAAAAGAGGAGCTACGGTAACCATTTTCTACATCTCTAATTTTTTTGAGATTTGATGTATGCTTATGCTTATTCTTTTTTTGAGATTTGATGTATGATTATCTTCAAACCCTGATCTCTAGGGTTTTTCTATATTGGAGGTTTTTAACCCTGATATCTCTGGTGGTTCGTATTTGTGATTCTGGGAACGTTTGTGGTAATTGGATTGATTTCTCTGATCCTATCGGTGCTCAATTGAAACAAATTAAGGTTTATTCCAAAACCCTAACTAGTTTCTGATTTGGGGGTTTTACTCTTGGAGTGCTGGGATTGGTGTTTCTGGTCCTACTGGTGCTAAATCAACATAAATTAGGGTTTGTTCCAAAACCCTAATTGATTTCTGATTTGGGGGTTTTGTTCTTGGAGTGCTCTCTGGTTCTATTTGATCATAATCATCCCTAGACTAAGTGAATCTAGGGTGATTGTGTTTGGTCTTCACTTCTTCCGCTGCACAAAGCACTGTAAGTACTTCTCCCTTTCTTGTTTAACAGCATTCAAGTTGTGTGGGTGCAAACGGGTAGGTTAAATCCTTGATCTGCCACCTCTGAGTGGTGTGAATACCTGCTCTGGCCTACCCCAGTCCACAGGCTTGGTGCTTGTTGAACCGTGGGTGTGAGTTTTACTTTTCTCTTTCATTTATTTTTCTTCTAGATTGAAGGAGGATAGGACTAGCTAGGCTGGAAGTTGATCTAGGATTATTGCTTTTTGTTTGTGATTGTTGCTATTGTCTTTCTATTTATTTGTCTGTGCTGTCACTATGGTTGTGGGTGAAACTGAATCTTTGTCTAATGAATCTGTGATTAACTCTTCTGAATTAAACACTAGTGGTAATCCCATTATATCTGTGAAACTTACTGGCTCAGAAAACTATAAAATATGGAGCATTGCCATGACATTTGCTTTAAGAAACCATAATAAACTTGGCTTTGTTGATGGAACCTGTAGAAAAGATTTTTCTAGTGCTAGTCTTGCTAATCAATGGGATATGTGTGACTCTGTTGTCCTTACTTGGATTCTGAACTCTTTAAGTCCTGAGTTGTTTGCTGGTGCTATATACTCTAAAACTGCTTATGAAATGTGGAATGACTTGAAAGAAACCTATGACAAAGTTGATGGATCTGCTGTTTTTAATATACATAAAAATATCAACTCTTTGAGTCAAAATGGGTCCTCTCTTGCTGATTACTACAATAATCTTAACTCACTATGGAAACAATTTGACTCCATGATCAGTCTTCCTACATGTACTTGTGATGCTGGAGAACATTTTGAAAAACATAACCAGCTAATCAAGTTAATGCAGTTTTTAATGGGTCTTGATGACACTTATGTGCCCATCAGAAGCAACATTTTAACCAAGGATCCTTTACCATCTGTCAAAACTGCTTTTTCAATAGTGTCAGGGGAAGAATCCCATAGGAACTTCTCCTCTGGTACTGGATCCAGTAAACCAAATGTGTCTGCTTTTGCTTCAAAGTTTTTTGATAACAAAAAAAGAGGAAATAACAACTACAAAAGCTCAAATCCCACATCTGGGAATAATTCTTCTGGTAACAGCTCTAACAATAGAGGACCCAATCTTAATCTGAAATGCTCTAATTGCAACAAACCTGGTCACACCATTGATAGATGTTATGATATTGTTGGCTATCCTGCTGGATATGGAAAAAGGAACTTTACCTCTAATATCAAACCTACCAGTAACCATGCTTCTTCTTCTACTGATGCCAATCTTGAATGTAAAAGTAGCAACTCTCCTGTTTCTCTGTCTAATGAACAGATGGTCAGACTAATGAGTCTTCTCAATGATAGCCCTGTTAATTCCAATATGGCAGGTAAATGTTTTTCAGGAACCTTTTTCAATGGAAGTGTCAAATTCAATCTAAAATTTGAAAAACACTTTAATGGAAACACAAACTTTTTAAAAGGAAAAATCAGTCTTGGTTGGATTGTTGACTCTGGAGCAAACCAACACATGACTTTGTCTTCAAAATCTTTAATCAATACTATTGATGTTTCAAAACTTGGTCTCACTGTTGGACACCCAAATGGTACTCAGGCTCTTATCACTGAGATTGGTGACATGAAAATTAACAAAAACATTACCTTACATGATGTCTTAGTTGTGCCTGAATACACTGTCAGTCTGCTATCTGTTCACAAACTTGCTAGAGATAGCAAACTATCTGTTAGCTTTACTGAATCTACATGTTATATTCAGGACTTTGCAACAAAAAGGAATGTGGGGATTGGTAATCAATCTAATGGCCTGTACTTGTTTGATGTTGACACTAATTGTAAGATTGTCTCTAATAATTGCATTGTCTCTAGAAACCTTTGGCATCAAAGACTTGGTCATCCCTCTGATCAAGTCTTACAAGTTCTTAAACCCAGTCTTAACCTTGATAAACCAACTGACTCTGTTCATCTCTGTGACACTTGCAACAAGGCTAAACAAACCAGGGAACCTTTTCCCTTAAGTGAACATAAGTCAACTAAAATTGGTCAACTTGTACACCTAGATGTTTGGGGTCCTTATAAAATCACTAGCAGAGATGGCTACAAATATTTTTTAACTATTGTTGATGATTACTCAAGGGCTGTCTGGGTTTATATGCTTAAAAGCAAAGGAGATGTCTATGATTCCATTGTCAATTTCTCTCAAATGCTGTCAAATCAATTTGAAAGTAATATAAAAGTTTTTAGAAGTGACAATGGTTCTGAATTTATCAACAATAGAATGCAACAATTTTTTCATAATAAAGGCATTCTACATCAAACCTCTTGTGTCTACACACCTCAACAAAATGGAATTGCAGAAAGGAAACGTAGGCATCTTCTCAATGTTGCTAGATCTCTTATGTTTCAGGGGGAATTACCTCTTTACTTGTGGCCTGAATGTGTTCTCACTGCTGCTTACCTTATCAACAGGTTACCTTCTTCTGTGTTGTCTGGCAAGTCTCCTTTCTCTCTTGTGTATGGGCATGACCCTACACTCTCTCATATTAGGGTTTTTGGTTGTCTTTGCTATGCTACTATCCTAAATAACTCTGACAAATTTGACAGCAGATCCGAAAAAAGTGTTTTTATGGGCTACTCTAATGAAAAAAAGGGCTACAAACTTTTAAGCTTAGAAACAAAACATGTTTTTTTCTCAAGAGATGTCAAGTTTTATGAAACTGTTTTCCCTTTCAAAATGAAAAACAATCCTCAAAAACAAGTCTTTGAAACTGGTGTGTCAAAAGATTTAAACTACAAAAACTTTTTTGATACTGATAACCCTAAAAGACCCAATGATGAAGGGAGAGTGTCTTCCAATGATGATGGAACTGAGTTGAATCCTCTAAATGAGGATGGTAACTCAGATGCTTCATCCAATGATGATGGGACTGAGTTGAATCCTCTCAATGAGGATGGTAACTCAGATGCTTCATCCATGGAAGAAAATACACACCCTGAGGGCACTGTTTCACCTGAAACAAACTCCAATAACATCAACTCTGATGTTAATTCTGATTCAGACTCAAATGAGTCAACTCCTGAACAAGGAGACTTGCCAGCCATCACCACAAGGAGGTCAACTAGACCCACTAGATTGCCCAAAAATCTTAATGACTTTATTGTTGAAGGCAAAGTTAAATATGGTATAGAAAAAGTGGTTAATTATTCTAATCTTGATTCTGAAAATTACTGCTTTACTTCCAACTTAAATAAAAGTGTTGAACCTACTTGTTATGAGGAAGCCATCCTTGACCCTAACTGGGTTGATGCTATGAATGCTGAAATTGAGGCCTTAAATACTAACAAGTCTTGGATCATAACCACTCTACCTGCTAATAGAAAACCCATTGGGTACAAATGGATTTGGAAAATCAAGTACAAATCTAATGGTGAGGTAGACAGATACAAAGCCAGGCTTGTTGCCAAAGGCTTTAACCAAAGAGAAGGGATAGATTATAATGAAACTTTTTCTCCTGTTGTTAAAATGTCCACTGTTAGAATTCTTATTGCCTTAGCTGTTAAGAATAAATGGCCTCTTTTCCAACTAGATGTTAATAATGCTTTTCTTTATGGTGAGCTTGATGAGGACATATATATGACTATTCCAAAAGGTTTTTCTGATGAAAACAACAAAAACATGGTCTGCAAACTTACTAAATCATTGTATGGTCTTAAGCAAGCTCCCAGAAAATGGAATGAAAAACTTGTTGGGGTTCTCAAGGAACATGGTTTTGTTCAGTCTGTGAGTGATCACTCTCTATTTACAAAAAACAAAGATGACAAGTTTATTGCCTTACTTGTCTATGTTGATGACATTGTTCTTACTGGCAACTGTGTTGAGGAAATTGAACAATTTAAAGTCTTTCTTAAAACTAAATTTAACATAAAAGACTTGGGTACTCTCAAATTCTTTCTAGGTATTGAGGTGATAAAAACTGGGAATGACATCTGTCTCTCCCAGAGAAAATACTGCCTTGAAGTTTTAAAAGAATTTGGTCTCCTAGGATGTAAACCTGTGTCTACACCCATGGAACCAAACTCTGTCCTTCCTTTCATACCAACACAAGATGACCCATTACTTGATAACATAACTGGGTACCAAAAACTGCTTGGAAAACTAATTTATCTTACTCATACCAGACCAGACATATCTTATTCTGTTCATTGTCTAGCACAGCATATGCATACTCCCCTAAAGTCCCATTTGGATTCTGCTCTAAATGTGCTAAGATACTTAAAAGGTGCCCCTGGTAAAGGTCTTAGGTATGATCATAGCAGTCTTAATAATGTTCTTGAAGGGTACAGTGATGCTGATTGGGCAAAATGCATTAAAACCAGGAAATCTGTTACTGGGTACTGTGTTTTCTTTAACAATTGTTTGATATCATGGAAAAGCAAAAAACAAAACACTCTCTCAAAATCTTCTACTGAAGCAGAATACAGATCCATGGCTGCTGCAGCCTGTGAAATCATTTGGGTTCAAAAAATCTTAAAGGATCTTAATGTTGATCTAAACCTTCCTGTTAACCTGTTTTGTGACAACAAATCTGCTTTACAACTTGCTGTAAACCCTGTTTTCCATGAGAGATCCAAACATTTTGAAATAGATGTCCATTTCATCAGAGAAAAAATTGCAAAAGGTGTCTTGAGTGCTATCAAAATTAGCTCCTCAAACCAAACTGCAGACATTCTAACCAAACATCTTCCTGTGTACCAACACAAGTTCCTTTGTGAAAAACTGAAACTATTTGACATATTTGGAAAACAGATTAAGGGGGAATGTTCAAAATCATAATCTATATCCAAATATGTTGTTATGTTTGTTGTCTGTGCAGGTTTATTATGAGGGACTCATTATGCTCATCTTCCATTCTTGAATATGAAGGCTTATAAAGAAATGCTGCCCATGAAGTATTGTTGAAAGTTGAGGGGGTCTTGTTGTATCTCTTTTGCTATAAAAGAGTAAACCCTGGCTAGGGTTATATTCACTCATTCATACGCAGTCTTCTTCTTGACTGCTGTATCACTCTCTCACAAAACATATATATATGATCTGTTGATCCACTTCTGTATTAGTTCTTTGATCATTTGATCTTGTTTAAGTCTTGCAACAGTTTGATTGTTATTGTTCAAACTGTGCCGACTATTGTACCTTTGATTCATGAATAAAGTAAACTTGTTGCTCTGCTTGTCTGTTTGATACCATCGCACAGTGGGGTCAAATGGGCTATGTCGATTTGCGTAAATTTGTTTACGGACTATCTGTATTAATATGTTAAAATGATCAAGTAAACCTTGTTTTTTTATCTAATAATTTACCACCTTTTATTATAACAAAGGGAGTTACTAGGTTATATAAATCCTTACTATTGCTTTGAAAGTATGTTGAGCTGTAAATCAGAAAATGCAAAACTTATGGTGTGATACACGGTTATCCAACACACATTTAAATTAGTTTACTTCACGAGGAATGTCCGTAGTTATTAAATCTGTTAATATATGTCAGGTATGTTGGACGGCTCTTTGTGAAGGGTACAGGAAAGCCAATGGAGATATTGACAAAACTAAATGAACTGGCTGGCTTTGCGCCCGATGAAGATATACAACTGTTTGAGGCCAGTCTCTTTTGTTTACTTATATTTTTTAATTACCTTAAGTAGTTAAGTTCTTTTATTGATCCTTTATGCTGTTTTCTCATGCAGGAATTCAAATTTGAACCTAATGTTGTGTGTAAGAATGTTGACAAGAAGCTTACATTTCGGGCTAGTCAGGTATGTTTTCATATTATTATAGCATTTTTTATTTGGCCAAGTGCTAGAAATGACCAACATTGTATTTTTTGGTTTATGTTGCTGTACAGCTGGAAGATGGGGATATCATTTGCCTTCAGAAACCTCTTCAGCCTGGAACTGTAAAATGTCGCTATCCTAATGTTCCCGCTTTTCTCGAATATGTTCATAATCGTCAGGTATACTATGAAACTTTGGTAAAGTGTGCCACTTTTGGAAAGATTCTGTCATGATTTTAGTTTATCGACTTACTACTTGTTACTAACATTCTATCAATTCATTAATTTCCATGAATAGGTTGTGCGCTTTCGTTCTCTGGACAAACCCAAGGAGGATGAGTTCTCGTTAGAATTGTGAGTTCCCCATGATCTTCTCATTATTGTGTTTTATTTTACCAAATGAATTAAAATTTATCCTGCATTGTTTGCATGATATTTTTGCATCTCAGGTCAAAACTCAACAATTATGATGATGTCGTTGAAAGAGTTGCTGGCCATCTGAGCTTAGACGATCCTTCTAAAATCAGGCTTACATCACACAACTGTTATTCTCAGCAACCCAAACCAGAACCAATCAAGTACCGAGGAGTGGGACATCTGTCAGATATGATGGGCCACTACAATCAGTTATTTTATGATTTTGATGTTTGCAATCATGATGCTACCTTTTGATAATAACCGTGCTTCCTAATGGATTAATTGCTTGACGATATATTTGTGTTTGTTTGGTTCTAATACTGGTAAATAATGTTTTCATATAGGTATATGTGAGAAAATCTAATTGTCCAGTTACTTAGCTATTTTTAAAGCTTTAATTTTGTTTTTATATTCCTAGGAACTCATAGTCTTTACCTTGGGAATTTTAAAGTGCTAGTGTGGCAATTTCGGGTCGACTGATGGGTTACAATAGTTACTCCCTTGCAAAATAATATCCACAAGTCAAAGACATTTTTTAAATAAATTAGAAAATATTACTGCTTTACTTTTGCATAGTGGCAATTTAACCTTAAACCGATAGTTAATATATATTTTGGAGGTTTTCTTTTGTAATAAAGTAGGGGTAATGTGCAATATTCAGTCGGTTATACCTTTCCTTTTCTAGAAGTAGACAAGTAAGATGGACTCAGGGAGCATCTTAACGGAAAATGGGTCGAAAGTTGCAATGTGTTTTTTCTGAATAAAAACATTCTAAATCAGTTTTATATATCATAAGCATATTTGACCTCTATTTTTCTTTAAATAAAAGTATTACATTTACATAGGTGTGAATGATCTCTTCTGAGGTTGAAATCTCGAAAACAAACAAGCAAACTATTTCAATTAAGAGCATTGTCTCCCATATTTATTTAGTAATCATGTTTTTGTTGTGTACAGACTTCAGATATTTTGTATTATGAAGTATTGGATATTTCTCTTCCCGAACTTCATGGCCTGAAAACTCTAAAAGTTGCTTTTCATCATGCAACAAAAGATGAAGTAAGTGCTGAATAATAACCATCACTTCGTTTTTATTCTGTTTTACTTTCTCAAATTTGTTGAATAAATCACTTTTGCCAATTGGTAGGTAGTCATACATACCATTAGTTTGCCAAAACAAAGCATTGTGGCGTATATGATCATTGACCTTAAGAAAAAGGTAACTCTTGCTGTTAAAGTCTCAATTTTTTGTTTGCCCCTTTAAACTATTACTGTTTCATGATTTCATCGTTTATAGTTGACTGGCTGATCTATGTTCAAGCAGGTTGAGTTGTCTCACAAAGATGCAGAGCTTCGATTGGTTGAGATTTTGCACCACAAGATTTACAAGGTACTTGAAAAGATATTTTTTAATTTTAGAGTAAATTGCATTTTTGGTCCCTAAGGTTTGCCTAAATTGCAGGTTTGGTCCCTAAGGTTTGGAAATTGCAACGATGGTCCTCATTTCGAAGTTTTTACTGCATGTTTGGTCCCTGGGTTCAACCACCGTTAGTTTTGGTCTGTTAGTGGATATTCAACGAGGGTATTTTAGTCCTTTTGTGTCACTACAAAACAAAAACACTTATATTAATCTACCCAACCCACCAGATCTCTTTAAATATTCTACCACCCCCACCAAAAATGCACTTTACCAATTAAAAAACCCCAAAACCTTAAACCAACCCTAATTTATTCAAAGGCAAATTAAGTTGACATGGTGAGGTGTTTTTGTGGTTTGCAATGTGTCATTCGCACATCATGGACTAATGTTAATCCAGGACGTCGCTTTTTCTCATGCCTCAAAGATGTAAGTTCTAAAAAAAAATCCTTAAGTTGCTTTGATTATATGACTTTATTTTGAGTAAATTGATGTATTTTTGTAGGCTCCAAATTGTGGGTATTTTGATTGGTTCGATCCACCAATGTGTGCTCGTTCAGTGGCTATTATACCTGGTTTGCTAAGGTCTAGTAATCCTATTCAACAAGCAATGAATGGAAGGGTTGCTCAGAATCGAAGGTTGAAGATGATGTTGATATGTAGTTGGATTGTGTTTGTACTCTATGTGTTTATGTAGACTTGGTAGTTTCAAAGACTAGTGGTTGAATGGTTGATATAATTGACCAAAAAGATGTGTAATAGTCAATTGATTTTGTAATATCCTTTGTATGTCAATCAAAAAACTAGTGTCTACTTAAGTTTGTTGTTTCACATGTTGATGTTAATTGACTAGTATATAAAAGACATATTCAAACTATACTTGAACCAAAATAGCAGATACACAACAATACTTGAAACACTACTTTCATAAGGTGCAGATACACAACATTGCACATACCAAAATAGACTTAAACCATAAGACTAAACCACAAGTCCAAACTGACTTTGACATAAAGGGCAGATACACAACACATACTACTTAATATAGTCACAGATTGTCACAATACCACTACAAAAGAGTAAGTCATAGTTTAGAAATAAGGAGTGAAACACATCAAACATTCTTTGTTGGTGATAAGACTCTGTTGGCACTTGTTTTGGTTCTTCTCACACCACTTGCAGAAGCTTGAACCTGGCTCCCAGAACCTTGAATTTGTGTTGCAGAAGCTCTAACACCAGTTGCAGATGGTTGAACATTGCTTGCAGACCATTGAACTTGGCTCCCAAAACCTTGAACTTGTGGCAGAAGGTTGAGAATGAGTTGCAGATGGTTGAGAGTGAAACTGACTTGCAGCATGTTGAGATTGACCATATGCACTTGCAGCAAGTTGAGATTGACCAGATGGACTAGCACCAGATAACTTGCATGATCTTTTATAGTGCCCTTTGCCTTTGCAAATGGTACAAGTGACTTGCAGACCTGCTTTACTTAACTTCCCACCCTTCACCAATCCTGCAACCTCACCAGCACTCTTCTTTCTTTTTTTTGATGGCCTTCCAATCTGTACATGAACTTTTGGTGGCAGCAGTGTTGTTGGCCACTCATGCTTTTCCAATAAGTTTCTACCAATGACAGGGTTAATCTTAAAGGAGTATTGCTCTGTCCATGTTTGAAGCCTATACACTGGATGTACCCAATCTTCAGGCAACCCAACCTCCATTCCATTTTCAGCCATATCATGAATACATGCAATTGCATGTTTGCATGGCATACCAGAAACTTCCCATTTTCTACAACTACAATTTCTATCAGTTAAGTTCACAACACATTTATCATTATGAGGTCCTTTAGCCTGATATAGATCTAAACCATTCCATTCAGCTGTGTAACTTGCATAAGCTTCTTTGATTTTTTGAAAGATCTTTGTAGCAGCAGGAGTTAAAGGACCTTGTGATTTTGCAATGACTTTTTGAACAAGGACAATCCTTTTCATTAGGTACTCTCTAACATATTCTAATGCAGATAAAATTGGTGAGTCCCTAGCATCTAAAAGTTGTCTATTGAAAACCTCACATATGTTGTTGATTAGTAAATCACAATGTGCCCTACCTGTCATATTTATATGATTTGTGTGTAAGAACAGAAGTTGTAAAACAGAAAAACCTAAGGTTTCACAAAAGACAAGGTTATAAATCAAAACATAAGTTGTAAGACCATACCAGAAAAATGGGATCTGGTCCAGTGTTCTGGTGCAATTTTCTTCAACCATTCATAAGCTTTTAAATTGTAGGATTTGATTTGATTCATGGCAGCAGTGTGTTCCACAATTGTTGTTGCAGTTGCAGCTTTCCACAATAAGTCTTTAAAAACTCCACCTTTAAACACCAGGTTCATATTTTCATTAATGTGTCTCACACAAAACCTGTGCTCTGCTGCTGGAAACAGCTTCTTAATAGCTGGTAACAGGCCCTATAATTTAAAAACATAGCATATATTACAATATATCTAATTCAATAATGTAATTAATAACAAGAACAAGTAAGCAAGATACCTTTTGTCTATCAGTTATGAAGGTAAAGTTGGAGTTTCTGTATAAGTCCAAGTCATCCCCAAGCTGTGACAAGAACCATAACCAAGACTGAAAAGACTCAGATTTGGTTAGGATGACATTTTAGCTTCTTAACAATGTTATTAAGCACTTCAACAGTAAACTGTTCACTATCCACTAAATCCACAAATTGAACCTTACCACTAATGTACTTCCTATTAGGCATGTTAGTGAACCTTCCACCATGATGCACCTTCATTAAGTTACCAAAATATGCAATTTATTTAACCAAAAACAGATTATGTCTTACCATATTGCGTATAAGGATCATAATCCATCATATCATGCAGACGAAAACGCCACAACTGGACTCCCCTAACCATTTTTTACTGTCAATCTTCAAGGACGATTTTTGCAGTGATCAAGAAAAAAAAGGATTAAATGAGAGTGGGAATTAGGGTTTATTAAAAGTCAATGGGTAAAAATAGATTGAGTTTATTAAATGAGAGTGGGTAGATTAATATAAGTGTTTTTGTTTTGTAGTGACACAAAAGGACTAAAATACCCTCGTTGAATATCCACTAACAGACCCAAACTAACGGTGGTTGAACCCAGGGACCAAACATGCAGTAAAAACTTCGAAATGAGGACCATCGTTGCAATTTCCAAACCTTAGGGACCAAACCTGCAATTTGGGCAAACCTTAGGGACCAAAAATGCAATTTACTCTTAATTTTATAAACTTGTAATTCTTTTAGACTGGTTTTTTATTCCTTTTTTTTTTTCTAGAAAAGCAGTTCTTTTGGATTGGTACCCTAAAAAGATCACACGCTCCTTAATGTCTGTGTGCGTGTGCGTGTACACATGTCTGTATTATATGAAAATGAATTTGATACTTATGACTTTGTGCAGATTTTTCACCCGACCGAAACAATTGAGAACGTCAATGATTTTATATGGACTTTACGTGCTGAGGAGGTATGCTCCAAATAATACCTTGAGTAAATTGCATTTTTGGTCCCTAAGGTATGGCCAAATTGCACGTTTCGTCCCTAACGTTTCAAAAGTGCAGCGATAGTCCCTATTTTGAAGGTTTAGCTGCATGTTTGGTCCCTAATCTGCAATTTAAGGACCAAACATGCAACGGAAACTTCAAAGTTTTAGGGACTAAATCTGCAACTTAGGGACCAAACATGCAACAAAACATTCAAAATGGGGACTACCGCTGCACTTTCGAAACGTTAAGGACGAAACCTGCAATTTGGCCATACCTTAGGGACCAAAAATGCAATTTACTCTAATACCTTTTAACATAAGATTGTCATTATTCTTGGAAGTGTTTTTAAACTAGTTTCTCTATAGATTCCAGAAGAGGAAAAGCATTTGGGTCCCCAAAACCGTCTAATTAATGTTTGTCATTTTACAAAAGACGCTTCTCAGAACCAAGTGGTATGTATTTAGGGATAATTACCTAAAAATGTATCTAACTTGTCACTTTTTCTAATTGTTCTTTATATGCTCTTTATTTTAGTGGTAGTTTGCGCTTTTAATCGAAATTCTATGAACTACAGGTGGCTATATTGACCATTTACTTTGGAATAATTTGAGTTTGGTTGTATTTTATCTCAAATGGGTCAAATCATGCAAGTTTTCTAATAGGCAAACGGGTCAAATATTTTATTGGAAGATTTAAATTATTCTTGTAGTAGTATTGTTTATCTAATCATATTTGACTTATAATTATAATTAGAAAAAGTTAATGAAATGGACAAAATGACCCATTTCAAGTCTAACCCTTTTTGACCCACTAATACTAAGGACTTAATTTTTAACATTCATATAACTTTGTACTAACAGCAAGTCCAGTACTTTGGGGAACCATTTATCTTTGTCGTTCGAGACAATGAAACATTGGCTGAAATTAAATTACGCATTCAGAAGATACTTCATGTTCCAAATGAGGAATTTTCCATGGCATGTTCATGATTCGTTTTCCTACCATATTGTTTTTATCTTTCTTCTTGTTTTGCTATACAACTCTCACATTGTTTTGCTTATAAACGATAATGTATCAGTGGAAGTTTGCATTTGTATCTACGGGCAAACCTCAATACCTTCAAGATTCTGATGTTGTCTCCACCCGTTTTGAGGTTATAAAGAAATTTTTTATCTCTTTATACGTATTCTATGAGTAAGTCTTAACATATTCTTGTTGGTGTTTTTGGTTTTAGAAATTTGGTGTTCATGCTTATGAACAGTACCTGGGGTTGGAGCACTCGGATAACGCATACAAACGGTCAAATGATTCAAATGACGATAATGGGTGCTTTCATTCCCTGAAGAAAAGAGTTAGCAGTTGACTTGTAAGTGTCAAACACGTTATTTTAACTATAAAAAAGCGACACAAGAAATGTAACAAGGGGTAAATTTTGGCGTTATTAAATAAAACTCGGTTTAATTGGCTTTCTTTTGTGTTAAGGTGTTTTGATTTGTTTTGGGGACTCAACATATACAAATGGTCGGAATGGGATTACTATATGTGCAAAAGAATTTGTGGGTCAAATCGGGTTTGTTTAACGGATGATTTACTTGTAAGTTGTCTTTTATATATCAGTAATCATCATATTTTAAGGAAAACGGATAACTTTGATGGGTCAGGGTCAGCCTGGCCAGCCCTGTTTGACATGTATTTTTAATAATGACCTGTTTTGAACCATCACCCGACCCACCGACTTGTTACCTCCACCCCCACAAATATAAAAGCTCATACATTTCTATAAGAAAACTTGAGAATTCACCGAGCAAACTAATCTACTGTCAGGTATACATTTTAATCTCTAAGCTACATTTATATTATTGGTTTATGCAGATGTGAAACTGGTTAGAATCTACAACTAGCTTAAAGCAAGTACATTTAGTATCTCAAGACTGAAGTGTTTGCCCCTCAAGTTCATTTTTGAACAGCTTAATGTTATTTACTTATCCTTATGGCAGACGTGCAAGTTATGGCAGACGTGCAAGTTCTGATAGTGATGGGATTTCTGTGTAATGCTTGTCAAGTATTTTGTTGCTTTCACCTATGTTGCTCAAAAGAAATATTTCGCATCCTGTGACTTTTTGGTATACGATTTCAAGTCGTTACCTATGTATATCAAGTATCTAAGGGTTTTATCTAGAAAAAATATATAGAAAGAACTTGTTAAAAATACAAATCTATCCTGACTACCCAAAAACAGTATTAGAATACTAACAGGGTCATCTACTGTTTCAGAGATTGTTTAAGTACAGGTAAGTTTTGCCAGTGCTCTGCTGCGGGTATGAAAATGCATTTTAATTGTTTAACTCTTGTATTCTATTGTACGAGGCGAAAGTTATAGGCTTATACCTTACATTTCTTCATATTGTAAGCATCATAATTATAACAAAAGTTAACTATGGATGTAACTATAAAATTTTTCAAGATAATAATAATCATAAGAGTTATAAAGATATATACTTAAAAAGTCGCAATATTTCATAGAAAAGTAAAATAGAAAGAAAAAAAATTGAGAAAAAAGTTTATAGAAACATGGCTAATACATCATACTTTAAAGTCGAGGGGGTTGAAGATGTAAATATTTTAAAGATTCAAGGTGCAAATGGTTTTAGAGAAAAGCAAAATAGATTAAAAATTGAAAATAGATATCCACATGACTCTAATCAACACCAATTACTCAAATTAAAAGAGCATGTTAATACAAATAAACCGTAAAAACGTTTATTTATATTTTACGATCTTCTAATGTTTTGTCGATAACAAACGTAAAATCATATTAACGAAACAAATAAAATACGTAAATGGTTTGAACTAATAGTTTCTAACATATTCACATTTTCACATAAAACACTAAAACAAGTATAAGTGATTTTATAATTTAGTAATACATATGTACAACAACTAGTGTTTACATATTTAGATAAAATATACACATAACTAGTATGTAGTATATTGAGTAATATAAATGGGTAGAAACTTAAGTATCACAACTCATTGGGCAAATACATTTAATGTAGTTAGGTACAACCCAAAGCCCATAACCCATGGATCTTGACCCATAACCCATTGCATGACATCATGCTTATATCACATATGGATAATACCCATAACCCATGGATCAACCCATACCCAAGTGACTAAGTGCATTGCACTCAAAGATACATTGTATCTAGCCAAAGATCCATGGTTCAACCCATGACCCATGACCCATAACCAAAATACCCATGGGCAAAGAGGAGCGTTCCACAGATCCCTAGCTTTGTGCTAGCCGGATCCCTTGTGGTAGGGATCCGTGGGATCCGGGGAACAGTAGGATTTTTCCTCTATAAATAGTGAGCCATTTCTTCATTATTTCTCACCCCTTTCTAACACACTTTCTCCCTGAGTTAAAAACTCACTAACCTCAGATCCAAGAGATCTATGTTTGTAGTTTTGTTTTTTTGTGATCTTTTAGGTTCCTCTTAAAGGCAAGATCACCACCTTTGAAGTCGAGCAAGCTCAAGTCCATGAGTTGCCATGCTTCCTCATCATCAAGGCTACTGAAGTCTTTTTGTTGATGATTCCTTTCTTCCTTCAAAGAAGTGTAGTGTTGAAGACATTAGTGAAATATGTCTCAAGTGTCAAGACGAAGATATTAGTGAAGGATATCTATCGTCTATAGCATAAGCACTTGTGGTAGGTGCTTAGAAGTCAAGACAAGAAGCATTAGTGAAAGGTGCTTAGAATTCAAGACTAGAAGCATTAGTGAAAGGTGCTTAGAAGTGAAGACACAAGACATTAGTGAAAGGTGACTTGTAGATCTAGTCAAAGGCATTAGTGAAAGGTGCCTTAGATGTACATTCGATATGGTGTGTTTCGATGTACAAGATAGACTAGTATTAGATCCGAGGATATTGATATCCTTGATGATTTTGTAAAGGAGTAGATCTCCTTTGGGATTAGTCGTTGGTGTAGTGTGGTAGTAGTTCCTCTATTCCAATGGAACTAGGTGCTTAGCTTAGTACCTAATAAAGGGTAGGCGACGTTGTGAAGGTGTAGTTCACCTTGGAGTAAAAGAACTAGGTACTTAGCCTAGTACCTTATAAAGGGTAGGCGACGTTGTGTAGGTGTGGTTCACCTTGGAGTGAAAGAACCCGGTGGTTAGCCTAGCACTGGAAAAAGGGTAGGCGATGTTGTGAAGGCTTCTCCGCCATAAGGAGATTGGTGTAGTGATTACGAACTCTCGAGTAGGTGACTCAGGGAGTGGAGTAGGGCAAGGAAGGTGTCCTTGTAGCCGAACCACTATAAATACTCGTGTTGTGGTTTTGTGCTTCTTACTCTTATCTTTTCATTACTTACCTTTATACGCTTGTTTATCAACATCCAACACACACATCCAAATAGATTGACATAAGTCGATCTAAATAGATTAAAAGGAAGTTTTAATTGGTAAAACTATTCAACCCCCCTTCTAGTTTTCCACAATTGGCATCAGAGCTTCGTTACCAAGTTTCTTGAAGTATATTGTACTTTAAAAACTTGATACGATCCATGGTTAATTGAAAACTACAAAGAAGGTTTTTCATAAAAACAAACACCATGTCTTTTAAAACTATATGTTTGGATGTTGATTTGATAACAACATTTTTCTTATTTATTTTTTCATTTAATTGCACTAATCTTCTTTGTCATGATGATTAGTCAAAGCTCATACCCACCAAGCTTTAGGAGTCGCTTGGTAACAAGAATACCTTCCTTAAGAAGGTATCTTAAACGCAAAGGAGCGGGAATCATCTAAGTGACATTTGTTGTGTCATTTGTAAAGACATTCCTAAGTGCGCAAGAGGTATGCTTTTCTTTTTACTTTGCTTGATAATTAAGTATACCTATTTAGGTATTTATATGATTATCTTTTGTGCTTATACATGTTTTACATGAAGCTTCATTAGGAAGCCTTTTTCTCACATACGTGTTTTATTTCTCGTCTAAAGTCGTGGTATATAAAACTTGTGATTTGTTTATTTTAATCCAATAATAAAACAAAACACGAATTTCAAAAATTACTCCTTCCCTATAAATAGCCCCACCGTCGACCACTCTACCAAACCCTCACTTTTTCAAATCCTCCAATTTCAAAAATTTCCTCTTATTCAAAAACTTCATCTTCCCCCTCATTTCATCTCAACCGAAACCAAGAAGATCCGTCATCAACATGGTTTACATCGCACTCGTGCTCATCGCCCTAACACTCATCGCACTTGTGTTCCCTATGATGAAGTTCACATACGGAGACATTTACTTTGTGTTGTTAATCTATATTGGGATTATATACCCAATCCTTTGTATCATCCTTAATATTGAAATGCAATATTATTAATAATCTAGTTTATCTATGTTATTATTATCATAATGTGTGTGTCACTTATTTTGATGTATATGTTTTATATTCTCTCATGATACATTAGAAGTCATGTATGCATGCTAAAAGAAAATGTAGGATAAAACATATTTCGTTGTATAAAAACTGTAAAACCTATGTTTTTATCAAATCTGTTTCTACAGATCCACGGATCCCGGAAGATACACTAGCCGGATCCCTTTTGTAAAAGAACCGTGGGATCCGTCCTACTGGAAAACAGTTTTTCATGCAAATTAAAAACCACTATATTTCTAAATGTAATAATCCACTAGAAAGTCAAAACCTTGTGTAAGTTAAAGTGTTAAATACCATTGTTAATAAAAATCTAGTAAAAACATTAGATTATCATAGGTTGACCACAAACATCTCCTTTTATTAACTTATCATTTCTATAGGTTCAACTATGACGCATGAATATGAGTTTGATTTTTCACTCACTAGCGTCTACACTCCGAACATCTCTCTCGAACCCAACACACCTGGCAATCATGTACGTGGGTTCAATAATCTCGAAAGCCGTCACTTCCACGAAGGACGTATTGTAGACACCTCTCTACAATTCGAAGAAGGTATCAATACCTCCTTCCGAGCCATAGGACTAGAATGTCTTCTTGAAATCAACGAGAAGATATGTCCAAGGTTCATAATGGAATTCTTCCGTCAAGTCGAACTCGTTCGTAACGAGGATCGCTCTCTATCTCTTTGGTTTTATATCAAAAACCAAAAGTTCACGCTAACCCTTGGGCATTTTGCTCACATCCTCCGGATTCCAAATCATGGACAATGTGCCTTCACCAAAGATTGGTCTCTTGATTCTCTCTTCAACTTTCGTGAAGAAAATAGTCCATATTGTTCACACATACCCTCTCCGGAAGATTTAAATCGCATAATATGCAAACCTCAATCATATTACTCTGATCCAAACATTATCTTTACAAGGGATATCCGAGAAGAGTACAAGCCTCTTTCACTCATCCTACGTGAAAATTTTTGGAGTCTTAGGGGAAATCGAGAAATTCTTCCCGCTTGTTGTGCTCGCATGTTGTACTGTTTGCTAACACAACAACCATACAATCTTGCCTACATCTTCGCAAGGCGAATTGCAAATCTTCAAGGCTCCAAGAATAAACTCATCCCTTATGGAATGTTCTTGACACGCCTCTATCATAATGTTATGCACTTCCATCCTCAATTTCAAAGTCCGTTGTACGTACTTGTGAACAAGATGATGGAACCGCTAAACATATCTCTCATGAAGACTTTCTTCATTCTTGATTCCACCAACACTCATCAATCACATAATGATCCTCCTAGCGAAAACACTCAAGGAACCTAGTAGTATTCCAAAATAGGATCAAATCTCTTGTATTCGTGCTTTATCAATGTAATCCAATTTCTTTCATGAAATAAAACATCTTACATTTGATATCTTAGTATTAGAACTCTTTTTAGACTATCCTTGAGATATAATGCATTGTCAAGATCATTGCATACCTTTAGTAAAGGTCCTCCTGAGCAGATAGGCGGATTTCAAAGATTGTGCTAGACGGATCCTTACACTTAGGGAACCGTGGGATCCGGCAAACAGAAAATGCAATTGCAAGCATTATATTTCAAACATATCCTTAGAACACCTCACACTAAGCTAAACATAGGGTCTGAAGGCAAATTAAGTCCTTATCAAGATAGGTTGATCCTTCCTACTCACACATAACTCACCAAGATCACACTCTAAGACGCATGTAGATCCACCGTTTCATTTTTAATCCATTACTCTTCCGCTCTCAAACTCACACTTCATTTTTACTTGATCCCTCACATTTAGCCTTAGAAATCTTTCGATTATGGCAAAATTGATCATAAATCACCCTTACCTCAAAATTGATCAAAGTTGATCAAACTCTACTTTTTCCCATCTCAAAGCTTCTAGGATATTTTCTAAAACACTATCCTAAGTCACAACCTGATCTCTAGGGTCATTTAGCTTCAATTGACACTCTAAATCTTTAGTGTCATCCTTGCTCATCCATTGGTACTCTTGAAAGTTCCAAATCCTTCCATAAAAGACAAATCATTAGCTACATCATTCATTACCTTCAAGTACTTAAGCACCCTTTCATTTAAAACACTTAGGAGGACTGAAACACTCAAGATGGTATAGGTCTTAGATCTTAGAAACATCATTTCCACTCTTTCATATCTGCTGAAAGCCGGATCCCTAGGATTAGCCTAGACGGAACCCTCTGAGGAGGGAACCGTGGGATCCGGGTGATAGTTTATGTCAAATCTTGCTAAAACAATCATTTCAACTCATCTTCCTAACTCAAACACTCCATCTCATCTTAAATGAGTTCCTAGATCAGTGCAAACTCTGAAGTTGACTCTTGTGCATGTTAATCATCACATTCCAATGAATCCTAGTGGCTTAAGGCTTAAATGCACTTGCCAAATCTCTTGGTTTATAAACCACTTTGTTAGGACCTCTATAGTCATCACCCTCATCCTAACTTTCAGCACTTTAGAAATCTTTGCAAACCTCTTGAAATCATCTCATCATAATGAAAACCCCAAGTAGTAACTTATCCACCAAAGAACCACCCATGAAAAAGGCGCGTGTTATACACGAAATCTCTTCAACTGAATCATCTCCGGTCAAGCCAACAAATGATAGAATCCTTCCAATCAAACCAATTCCTAAAAGGATAGTACCCACAAAACTACCAATGCCAAACACCACCATACCTCCTATGCCAAACAATATTATCTCCACTAAACCATCACCATTGGTTCCTAGAGCTATTACATTTACATCCCCACTATCATCACCACACCTCTACAATTTAGAGGACTTGCCTCCTAGGCCATCTCATCCGCTTTCGCCAACAACATTCTCCTCATTAGGAGTAATAATGGTTCAAAATCAAGGTGTTGAGTCAACACTTGCTCCGGCTTCCTTTTCGCAGTTTCCATCATATAATCCCATTTGGATTATGAGAAATCATCAAAGTCAACCACCCGACCATATGGAAGTTGACACTTCTCTACCACCACCATCATTCTTGGTTGAGTCATTCTCAAATGCACCTCCACCAATCCCTCCATCGTTTGAAGCTCCACAAGCCGCTTCACTTGATCCTTCGCATCAAGCCATTTCATTTCTTCCACCACCACTACCTAGCCATGACAAAGATTGCTATCGTCTATCATTTTCAACATGTTGAAAGTTTGATACATGAAGTACGAGAAGACCAACGTTTCATGTTCTATCATCTCCTCGAACGTTTCGACGAGATCAAACCTAAACAAAACTTGAGCTAGAAGATTTTTAGTGGTGTCCTAGCATCAAGCGATAGTTGGTTTAGAAATTCCTAGTCATGTATTTTCTTATTTTCTTAGTTTTTAGAGTCATGTATATCATAACTCTAGTTTTATTAAATGGAATTACATGCTACTTGTTACTTTTTTGAGAATATGATCACTTTGTATTCTTATCTCATTTTTGTGATAACATTACTTGTTATATCACCTTTGCTGGAATTAATCAGCTAATACGGATCCCTCAGAATTGCCTAGACGGATCCCTACTAGGAGGGAACCGTGGGATCTGTGAGACATAAAGTTTTTTTTTACTAACTTGAACCACATTTGCAGGAAATTGTGAATTATACTTGCTTTCTAACCTTTGTTTTGTAGTTATTCAATTTACACATGAAGACTTTGACATCCTAAAGCTAGGGGGAGCTTTATGTCAAAGCAATACATTGCTAATTACTTGCAATACTAGGTTCACATTTCATGACATCCCCTTGCAAAATTGCAATCATCAAGGGGGAGTACATTCGTCACTTAGACGAAATCTTTTGCAAACTTACTTGCAAGCAAACTAGATTAGTATCACTTTCTTGACGCCCTTGCATAGGGATGGACTAGTCAAGGGGGAGTAAAGACGAGATCCTTTCCCGTTACTTACTCTCTATCTCTTTTTACTTTTATTTCTTTCACATGTTTTTGTTAAAAACGATGTGTTGCTTTCCTTCAAACACTTTTTGTTTCGACAAAAAGGGGGAGAAGAAAGTAAAAACTACAAATTCAAACTTTTACGAATTTTAGATTTTCCTTAAAATAATTTTATGTTTTGTCATCAACAAAAAGGGGGAGATTGTTAATACAAATAAGCCGTAAAAACGTTTATTTATATTTTACGATCTTCTAATGTTTTGTCGATAACAAACGTAAAATCATATTAACGAAACAAATAAAATACGTAAATGGTTTTGAACTAATAGTTTCTAACATATTCACATTTTCACATAAAACACTAAAACAAGTATAAGTGATTTTATGATTTAGTAATACATATGTACAACAACTAGTGTTTACATATTTGGATAAAATATACACATAACTAGTATGTAGTATATTGGGTAATATAAAAGGGTAGAAACTTAAGTATCACAACCCATTGGGCAAATACATTGAATGTAGTTGGGTACAACCCAAAGCCCATAACCCATGGATCTTGACCCATAACCCATTGCATGACATCATGCTTATATCACATATGGCTAATACCCATAACCCATGGATCAACCCATACCCAAGTGACTAAGTGCATTGCACTCAAAGATACATTGTATCTAGCCAAAGATCCATAGTTCAACCCATGACCCATGACCCATGACCCATAACCAAAATACCCATGGGCAAAGAGGAGCGTTCCACGGATCCCTAGCTTTATGCTAGCCGGATCCCTTGTGGTAGGGATCCGTGGGATCCGGGGAACAGTAGGATTTTTCCTCTATAAATAGTGAGCCATTTTTTCATTATTTCTCACCCCTTTCTAACACTCTTTCTCCCTGAGTTAAAAACTCACTAACCTCATATCCAAGAGATCTATGTTTGTAGTTTTGTTTTTGTGTGATCTTTTAGGTTCCTCTTAAAGGCAAGATCACCACCTTTGAAGTCGAGCAAGCTCAAGTCTATGAGTTGCCATGCTTCCTCATCATCAAGGCTACTGAAGTCTTCTTGTTGATGATTCCTTTCTTCCTTCAAAGAAGTGTAGTGTTGAAGACATTAGTGAAAGATGTCTCAAGTGTCAAGATGAAGATATTAGTGAAGGGTATCTATCGTCTATAGCATAAGCACTTGTGGTAGGTGCTTAGAAGTCAAGACAAGAAGCATTAGTGAAAGGTGCTTAGAAGTCAAGACTAGAAGCATTAGTGAAAGGTGCTTAGAAGTGAAGACACAAGACATTAGTGAAAGGTGTCTTATAGATCTAGTCAAAGGCATTAGTGAAAGGTGCCTTAGATGTACATTCGATATGGTGTGTTTCGATGTACAAGATAGACTAGTATTAGATCCAAGGATATTGATATCCTTGATGATTTTGTAAAGGAGTAGATCTCCTTTGGGATTAGTCGTTGGTGTAGTGTGGTAGTAGTTCCTCCATTGCAATGGAACTAGGTGCTTAGCCTAGTACCTAATAAAGGGTAGGCGACGTTGTGAAGGTGTAGTTCACCTTGGAGTGAAAGAACTAGGTACTTAGCCTAGTACCTTATAAAGGGTAGGCGACGTTGTGTAGGTGTGGTTCACCTTGGAGTGAAAGAACCCGGTGGTTAGCCTAGCACCGGAAAAAGGGTAGGCGACGTTGTGAAGGCTTCTCCGCCATAAGGAGATTGGTGTAGTGATTACGAACTCTTGAGTAGGTGACTCGGGGAGTGGAGTAGGGCAAGGAAGGTGTCCTTGTAGCCGAACCACTATAAATACTCGTGTTGTGGTTTTGTGCTTCTTACTCTTATCTTTTCATTACTTACCTTTATACGCTTGTTTATCAACATCCAACACACACATCCAAATAGATTGACATAAGTCGATCTAAATAGATTAAAAGGAAGTTTTAATTGGTAAAACTATTCAACCCCCTTCTAGTTTTCCACAGAGCACTTGTGCATACCAACGAGATTTTATAGTGTCAGATAGTTTTAGTAATAAAACTTTTTTATGGGTTATAAAAAAAACAATAAAAGTTTAAGGATTTGAGGATTAAATATAATGTTTTGAAACCCGGTTCGATCCGTGTCATTCAACCGGAAACGGGTCAATATAAACCGGGTGAACCCGTCAGGTTGGGTCGAAAAAAGGGGTCAAATTAAATCGGGTTAACCCGCCGGGTTTGAAGCGTCCCGAGTCAACTCGGTTTTCGATGTGTATTAATAGTTTCTTTGAACATATGTGTATTAATAGTTGAAATTTCTTATAATTAATTGTTTCAACATTTCATTTTTTACTTATTTTTTTCACATTTCACTTTCTTAACTTTTCATTTTTCACTTTGACTATTTTTATTTTATAGATAATAGACAAAAATACATTGTTGGTCCCAAAACTTGTCAAAAACCATTGCATTTGCTCAAAAGTTGAGCTTTTCATCGCCGGTAGTCCAAACCTTAGGATTTTGAGGCCAAAATGGTCCCTTGACCCGTAATGCTCAGGTCAATGTACTGTTGGCGAGGGCAAAAACGTCTTTCACTTTAGCATACTATTTCAAGCCGTTGTACAGTGTTCCAGTTCCGTATATTTCAAGCCGTTGTACAATTGTATCTTCACTTAACATCCCTAAACTTTCCCACAAAACCTTTCTTCTACAAAGCATTTAACCTTTCAACATAGTACGCTGTTTGTGTGGTAAGCAAGCTATAATTCGCACTTCGTAGACCTCGGCCAACCCAGGGCGTCGATTTTATGGTTGTCCTGATCAAGTAAGTGTGGTTTGAGATTTGTTGTATTATTTTGTTTTCACAAGTAGCAAACTACATTGTAACAATTGTGGTTGTTTAATGACTTGTCATATTCATGATTAGGGGTCTTTTTATCGGTGGATAGGATGGTATAATCCGGATATGTGTGCTCGTTCAAGAATGATCATACCAGGCCTTTTGAGGGGGAGAAATGAGCTCGAGGCAAGATTAGAAGCTGCTCAAGGGGATGAGTGAAAGTGGAAGATTTTCCTGATGCTCAGTTGGATATTGTTCTTGATTGTTTATGCAATTGGTTAACTTTTTAGCTTTAATGCATGATGGCCATATTTGACCTCACTAAACCCTAGTGTTGACCTTTAAGCATGTTATCCCAGGTAACTAGGCCCCCTCCGTTAGGACTTATGGCACGGTGTGATATTCGACATAAGGACGTCCATACCTGTTATCATTCATCTTTTTTTGCTTTAAAACGTATCTTTGGGACCTCTCTTTTGGTGAAAGTACATCTTTTACTATTAAACTCTGATAAAATAATGAATGACAACTCACCTTTTAAAAAACAACGTCTCTTTTCGAGTCGTTTTCTATTATCATGTCTTTGTATCCATGAAGTAATACCCCAAGATCAAATTTCGTTGCGATCTATAAAAATGGTGGTGTTACATTACGCAACTTAGTGCAATAAATATAGTCTAAGTCCTATCGACACATAAACCGGAAAACTAATAATCAACAAATAGCAACAAGGCATGAAAACACTTAGATATTATTAGCTCAACTAAAGATAACAATAAGCACTCAAAAATATTAACTAACCATACTAAGACACAAAGAAAAAACAAATAGCCATTTAGCATTACACACAAAAATACTTGTCGTCATTTTGTGTATTGAGTATAATAATGTATACTTAACTTGATTTTATTTTCAAATGAATTATTTTATTTCCCATTTTAAAATTTAATCAAGTTCAACACTTTAAAAATATAAATACATCAACGTGAGATGTTCTCTTTGCAATTTGACCAAAAAATTGCGCAATCGGCATGACCAGACTTGACTTTCTGTTATGAATCAAAGAATTTAATACATTTCATTTTACAATCAATTCTTAAGAGTATTTTTAAAGAAAGTAGACTCGATTACGTTTTAAATTATATTTGGCGCGACTCCTACGGATTTACGGTTGATTTTATACGAATTTTTGAAAATTACCCAATTCTGAAAAACATATGAAGGTACCGTTAAATTTAATGGTACCGTCAGTATTTAATGGTACCATCTGTTATATTTAACGGTACCGTAACCTGATATTACAGTTTTTTCAAAAACCAATTTTCTCCTCGCAAACAAGTATTTGACGTAACGAAAAGTTATAAAACTTAATGAACTAGACACCGAACATATAAAGTATATATTAAATAACATTTCCCCATTTATGACTAAGAAACACATTTACAAAAATACATTTTCTATAAAACAAAGAATTGTCCCAAACACTCATTTCAAAACCGCATCACTTTATGGCTTGTTCTAAAAACATAACCGAACACTTACAAACTATTTTCTTTTATTTCATTAAGAAAACTTTCAAGCTAGTCTGATAAAGTGTGCTTAACAACAAAACTTGTAAGTATTAAGCAACTAAATACTTTTCACATTTCATCCCCCTTCATGGGTAATTTGATACATAGATCGTACTCAATTTTGAAAACCATTTGTTTTAAAAACTTGGGTGACGTGGCTTTGATACCAATTGTGGAAAACGTAGAAGGGGGGGGGTGAATACGTTTCCATTTTAAAAACTTAAAAACATTTGTTTCAAACACTCGATCAAGTGTGACACAATATGAAAAGTGTCAATTATAGATCTACAATGACTAGAGATAATATTAAGTAGATCACCACAAAAACATAACATAAGTATCATGCCACAACACAAACATAGTTAACACAAAATAGACAACAAGCCACACAAACATAAACACAATGCAAAGATAAATGTAAAGCTATAAATGCAAAAATAAACGTAAAGAGATAAGTGAAAGAAAGCGCAAACCAGACACGATAATTTATAGTGGTTCGGCACGAAGCTCCTCTTTGCCCTACTCCACTCCTCGAGTACCCAACTAGAGAGTTACTTCACTAATCAACAAGCTCCCTTCTTGGCGGAGAAAACCATACAACATCGCTTACAATATTTTCCAACACTAAGTGTCACACCCCCAAATTACCTGTTTTGCAGCGGAATGAAATTCCTGGGGGATGACTGTCATAGCACCACAATCACAATTATATTGAACGACCTAAAGTGTCGTTTGAAAAGCACATCATTTGATATAATAAAACATTCAGAGTTTACAAAAGATAGGTCCCAAAAAGATAGTCAACATTTGCGGAAATAAGTTTGATACAATCCAAACGATGTTTTAAAGTGCATAAAATCCATGTGAGACGCGTCGTCACCGCGACTCTACGATAAGTCCACATGCATGCCATGAAGTATATGCCTTAGATACCTGAAAATACATTGCTAAAAGTGTCAACACAAAGGTTGAGTGAGTTCATAGAGTTTATGAAAATGTTTATTACGACCAACACAAGTATAAGTTATGTATGACAAATATGTCACATAAAAATGATACAATTGCTATAAGCACATGACACCGAAGCTAGACTGATCATGATGTTCGCCCCAACAGAGTGTTTGCCAAACAACTCAAATTCTGACATGAAATGAAATGCATCCGTTTGACCAGTTGGGACCACCAACCCGGATGGAGGAGTCACCCTCAATAGATCTATCCACTCACCCTCGCTTCTTCCGGAATTAACGGTTCATGATTATGAAATGGGGACATTCAATTGGCAATGAGGTAACTTAAGTAATGTAAATGAATTTGAATATACTTGGGCTCGTAATAAAATGATGTGCAATGTATTCTCCCCCGTAGGTTTGAAATAATGTATAAACTTGAATAAAACGGGGCTATGAAAACTCACCTTAACAAGATAGTTTATGAGCACAAGAACAGAAATGTCCAAAGTAACCAAAGTACGAGCTAGGAACCCGACGACGCATGTCTCTACCGATGACTATAATTTGGAGCTTGGTATACATCTCGGTTTAGTAAATCAACACAACTCACGTCAAGTCCAAGCTAACCATCTTTTGTGTACATATATCCCTCAGCTCCATATATTCTTAGTGTCTTCTTTCAAGTCTCCTTGTGATAATTAATTAACTTTCAAGACATGCAAACTTTACCATCCTCTCTTTTTGTAAGCGTTGTGAAGAGAAAAAAGAAAGAAAAGAAATGAAGATGCATATATATCTTGCTTATTTTAGTTATTCATTTGCTTTGTGACTAATCTATACTAACGTTTGGACCAACACTTCTTATCTTAGGCTTTCCAGGTGGATATCAATTCACTTAAATAACATTTTACCACATGCTTAGTCATCCGACTAAAAATGACACGATATGTTCATTTACTTAGTGCCTACTCAATGGAATGTCACTTGTACTTTAAGCATAAAACATTGTACCTAAATTGACGTGTATATCTTGTAGATGAAATGAAAATACAAGTGATGAGATTGTGATTATTTGGATATAATATTGATGATTTAAGGTTTAGAGGGTATAGTTTGATCTCGGTAATTGCTAACGTAAGGTTCTTAAGTCACGAAACTTAAAATCAGGGAACGTAAAAATATAACACTTATAAAAATGTTAAAACTTACTAATATACTATATATTAGTATATTAAATGAGTGATAAGTTTAGCAGAATATCAAACTAAATTTGTATGATGCAAGTTTTCTATAAACATTGTATCTACAAGTTTTTATTTTATTTTATTTTATTAATTCTAATAACAAGAAGCCACATGTTTTACTTGTGAATGACTCATTTAGATTACGTTTAAAACTCAGTTTTGCCCCTTGAAAATCCCTTGACAGCTTGTATTATTTCAGAAAATTAGTTTTCGTCGTTAAATTTGGAATTAGCATATCTTTTTCGTTATAAACCCATTTTAACCCGTTCAAGCGACCATAGTTTTGTTTTTGAGTCTATTTTCTGAAAATATAAGCCAAAATAATCCACAACCCATCGAAATTTCCAGGTTTTGAAAAAATAGGACAACCCTTCAATATGTGTTGTCGAAAATGATTTTTCTAGTTTAGAACTTGTACTAATCCTTTCCAATAAACACCAAAACTATTATAAACCTACCATACACCTTCTTAGGGTGTCATGGGTTCCTGAACTTCACCAACAATGATAGTTAACATACAAATACTAGCTATAACTTTTGAGTCCACAAAAATTAGAAAAACATGTAAAGAGTTAGCTAAAAATATATTTTAACGGAACAAAAGAAAATATATCGAAGTCATAAAAATTATGAAAATGCATTCCTCGAAAGTATTTGGGTGAATAAATAATTATCGAATTGAATTTACGAAAACCGTCGTAAATATATATATATATATATATATATATATATATATATATATATATATATATATATATATATATATATATAACAATATATATGCAAAATAATTCCAAAACATCGGGTAAACTAATAATATAATTTTCATAATCTTAAAATGAGTATAAAAATATATGAGGACAATTGTTGGAAGTGTCGGATCAATTATTCAAAATAAATGATCGTGTGATAGCGTTTATTTAATAGAAAAATATACGTTTAATTAAATATGCAAACCCATGCATAAACTGATATGAAAATGATGTTACTGATGATATGTAGACTAACTCTAGTCTATATGAAATTTTCTCAATGATGTTTCATGAATACGCAGCTTAACCCTCAAGGTTACACGTATTTGATACTCGTAAACCTAGTTTACGAAAAATGATGAATAGTAAATCATGAATAGTGATTTTCTCCGGGAATGAATAGTTTTTCGTGAATAGTAAAATTTTGAAATAAGCTCTCAAAGTCTCAAACCGACTTCAAAAACGATGAATAGTAACCAGTGAATAGTAAATTTGAGAAATGACCTGAAATTACGAGTTGTCACATTCGCCCACACAAAAAGGAATTCAGTCCCTGAATTCAGTTCATGTTGGTTTCTACGGTGCTATTTATGAAAATGTGAGGATATTTGAGTCGCATCTGGTCTTACCGTGTTTTCTGAATCGTACCACGCCTTTCCAAGGCAAGACTTTCAACATAACTCTGTTGCCAAATTGAAATCCTAATGGTTTGCGACATATGGAACATATTTCCAATATTTTGCGTCGTATGTCGACGTAGCTTTTCTATCTATTTGTTGTTGCTTGTAACTGATTCTTGGTCTATACGATTTCTTTGTTGTTTCATGAATAGTTATTGCCTAGGGAGTTGGACTTTCCTAATTTTTGGCCAGTCAATAGGTGATTGACACCTCAACCATAGAGTGCCTCAATTGATGCAGTCAATATGTTCATGTGATAACTATTGTTGTAAGGGAACTTGTTCGATAAGGAATGATTTGCCTAATCATTTCCAGAAAATCACACATGCTTTGAGTATATCTTCTAATGTTTGAATCGTTCTCTCGTTTTGACCATTGAGTTGAGGATAATAGGAGGTACTCATGTCCCAGTAGGTTCCATGGAATCTTGAAATGATTGTCAGAAGTCTAAGGTGAATCGGCTACCTTATATTAGGTATAATTGAAATTGATACCACGTGTCTCGTGCCAAATTTCAAAATGTCAAGTCTGTCGAAAAGGGCATTATTAAAAAGAATAGATTATGGGTAACAGTTGTGATTCCTCACGTTTCTAGTTCTAGCGAATGTCATGACTTGAGTCTTCCTTGTCTAAGGTGCTTAGTCTTCATTACTAAGATGTCTATTGCTTGATGGTGTCTCTCTAAATTTACCTTATCGAAATTTTTCCATGCTCTATGTTGCCAAGTCACAAAACCCTAAATATTTAAGTGATGTGGTGTGGTGGTTGATTTTCAAGATTTGTTCCGATATTGAGTGCTTCTAAAATAGTTCATCACTAAGATTGTTATCATGCTGGCAAAAACGTAGATATTAGCTCATACTATGTCAAAGAATGTATGTTCTATTTTCACTTGTAGAGGGAGAGTCATTGATTGTCCGATATGTTCAGACCTGTTGCATCTCTTGATATGGAAGTGAGGTTATTTGGAATTTCTAGAGAACATAATGCCTTAGGGGAAGTTTATATCGATAACCTTAATTTAACTCAATTTTCCTTTGAAAGAAACTCATTGTAGGGAAGTTTACATATTGCTGAGGTCATGTTTAATGGAATGTTTTGTAGTCTCAGTTAGGAGGATTGGTTTATTTCTACAGTGTTGCTTAGTGTGTATTTGCTTTGTACTAAATCTTGTAACTCGGTCTAGCTGGTACTTTCGAAATGATAGAATTTGGCTTCTAGTCCAAAGATAGTGGTTCAGATTGTCTCGTGATGTCATAAAATTTATATTGAGTTTTGAAACATCTTACTACATGCTTCTAGTCCTTGTTGGTAGTTCTAAAATCCTTTCATTGTTTTCTTGTATCGAGGAATCCTCCTCATAGATGGTATGGGAACTCTTTCCTAAAAAGGTCACTGGTAAAATTTCAACTTATCGGTTGAGTGAGTGATGAATGGCGTAGGTATCTATAGAGTGTTATCAAAAGAAGTGTTTATGAACAATTTATCTGATTACAAAGCTTTGTTTTTGAATGAAGATTGTTTTAGGAAGTTTGAAATGATGCTTGTTTCTTTCATGACATAATCTTTCCTGAATTATACATAGGTGATCAGGCTATGTATAATCGAGGATAAATGCTGTGATGCTTGGTTTTGTTGAAATGGTACTACGTTTCTCCGAAGTTTTAGATGGTAATCAACGTTTTGTTTTGTAAGATAATGGCTCAAATAATTTTTCACAGTAACATGAAAATCGTTTCGCATAACGGTAGTAAATAGTTGATAGAATGACTGAAAATTAATTTATAGGGTGGTAACAAAACAGCTTGTTTTAGAACTTTGTGAAACAATTTTCCTAAGATGGTGGTAAAATAGCTTGAAATAAAATTATGTGAAATAATTTCATAAAGTGTTAGCAAAATAACTTGAAATAAGATTTGTTGAATGGTTTGTAGGATACATGGGAGAACCTCATAGAATGGTAATAGTCTCCTAATTGGTCAAGAATAAAGTTGCCCTAATCCCTAGTAAGATAGCGGTATATTGTTGCGAAATGATTGAAAATTGGGCAGATGGAATAGGGAATGAAATAAACAAAGGTTGTGATTATCGTGGAGATAATAAAGGATAAAGGTTACATTAGATAGAAAGGTACTTATTATTTGTTCCTGTTGATGGTCTAATCATGTCTTAAGTGTAGGAGCAGTAGGTTGTCTAGCAGCAGTAGCTCTGAAACTCTCACCGTCCTCAAACCTATAAGATGGTGTAGCGGTTATAGTCTTAGTGATAGATGGTAATGGTGTGTCAAATCATGCACGCTTCCCAAGCTGCAAGTCAGATGCATGAGTAGTGTCTATGAGATGTGATGGTACGGATGGTGCTCTAGATAATAATGATGATGATGATGATGATGATGATGATGGGAATCTTAGTGGTGATTTAGGAAATGATGGTGATGATGATGAATGAAATACTACCCTTTTGCGTGTTGTCTTAAGACGTTTTAGAGATAAAACTGGAGTATGCACTATTGGACGACTAATAGTGGTATGAGTAGCTGATGGTGGTTGTATTACATGAGTAGCAGGTGATCTAAGAATGAGGGTAAGAGAATGTACTCTCTTCCTTGTAGTAAACATCCTAATAGGTCCATTAGGACTAAGCCTATAAGTCCTACCAAATGATATGATCTGTCCCGGCTGTATGATAGAAACTGTCCTGATCTTACGGTGAATCAATGGTGATCGTGGTGGTGTAGGTGCAATTTCGCCCTCCTTAAAGGGTTCAGTATCCACATCGGATAATATGTGTGATAAGTCGACTGATGTTAAAACTATAGTATGGAATGACAAGGTATCCTCCATGTCAGAATCTGATGTGAGTATGATGGGATGGGTATCTGAAGGCATCTATGTGACAATCGATGTAAAATGGAAGTAAATAGCCCGCATAATGTGCGTATAAAACCGCATGTATAGTGATTATGCACCTATGATGAAATGATGAGATGCTATGATGATGTAGTTATAGTCTAGGGTCAATGATGCAACCTAGTTCTCTATAACCGAAGCTCTGATGCCAATTTGTCACACCCCCAAATTACCTGTTTTGCAGCGGAATGAAATTCCTGGGAGATGACTGTCATAGCACCACAATCACAGTTATATTGAACGACCTAAAGTGTTGTTTGAAAAGCATGTCGTTTGATATAATAAAACATTCAGAGTTTACAAAAGATAGGTCCCAAAAAGATAGTCAATATTTGCGGAAATAAGTTTGATACAATCCAAACGATGTTTTAAAGTGCATAAAATCCATGTGAGACGCGTCGTCACCGCGACTCTACGATAAGTCCACATGCATGCCATGAAGTATATGCCTTAGACACCTGAAAATACATTGCTAAAAGTGTCAACACAAAGGTTGAATGAGTTCATAGAGTTTATGAAAATGTTTATTACGACCAACACAAGTATAAGTTATGTATGACAAATATGTCACATAAAAATGATACAATTTCTATAAGCACATGACACCGAAGCTAGACTGATCATGATGTTCGCCCCAACAGAGTGTTTGCCAAACAACTCAAATTATGATATTAAATGAAATGCATCCGTTTGACCAGTTGGGACCACCAACCCGGATGGAGGAGTCACCCTCAATAGATCTATCCACTCACCCTCGCTTCTTCCGGAATTAACGGTTCATGATTATGAAATGGGGACATTCAATTGGCAATGAGGTAACTTAAGCAATGTAAATGAATTTGAATATACTTGGGCTCGTAATAAAATGATGTGCAATGTATTCTCCCCCGTAGGTTTGAAATAATGTATAAACTTGAATAAAACGGGGCTATGAAAACTCACCTTAACAAGATAGTTTATGAGCACAAGAACAGAAATGTCCAAAGTAACCAAAGTACGAGCTAGGAACCCGACGACGCATGTCTCTACCGATGACTATAATTTGGAGCTTGGTATACATCTCGGTTTAGTAAATCAACACAACTCACGTCAAGTCCAAGCTAACCATCTTTTGTGTACATATATCCCTCAGCTCCATATATTCTTAGTGTCTTCTTTCAAGTCTCCTTGTGATAATTAATTAACTTTCAAGACATGCAAACTTTACCATCCTCTCTTTTTGTAAGCGTTGTGAAAGAGAAAAAAAAGAAAGAAAAGAAATGAAGACGCATATATATCTTGCTTATTTTAGTTATTCATTTGCTTTGTGACTAATCTATACTAACGTTTGGACCAACACTTCTTATCTTAGGCTTTCCAGGTGGATATCAATTCACTTAAATAACATTTTACCACATGCTTAGTCATCCGACTAAAAATGACACGATATGTTCATTTACTTAGTGCTTACTCAATGGAATGTCACTTGTACTTTAAGCATAAAACATTGTACCTAAATTGACGGGGTTATTATACAAAAAAGTCACTAAAGTTTGCGCGAAATTTGTCCTAAGTCACTAAAGTTTCAAAGTTGTCATCCAGGTTACTAAACTATAAAAAGCAAACACGTATATAATTTTAGTGATTTTTACGTATATTTTTTTGATATGTTAAGTAACATAAATGTCATGTTTTTACAAGTTCAGTAACCTGAATGACAACTTTCATAAGTTCAGTAACCTGGATGACAACTTTCATAAGTTTAGTAACCTGAATGACAACTTTAAAACTTTAGTGACTTAGGACAAATTTCGCCCCAACTTTAGTAACTTCTATGTATAATAACCCTAAATTGACGTGTATATCTTGTAGATGAAATGAAAATAGAAGTGATGAGATTGTGATTATTTGTATATAATATTGATGATTTAAGGTTTAGAGGGTATAGTTTGATCTCGGTAATTGCTAACGTAAGGTTCTTAAGTCACGAAACTTAAAATCAGGTAACGTAAAAATATAACACTTATAAAAATGTTAAAACTTACTAATATAATATATATTAGTATATTAAATGAGTGATAAGTTTAGCACAATATCAAACTAAATTTGTATGATGCATGTTCTCTATAAACATTGTATCTACTAGTTTTTATTTTATTTTATTTTATTAATTCTAATAACAAGAAGCCACATGTTTTACTTGTGAATGACTCATTTAGATTACGTTTAAAACTCAGTTTTGCCCCTTGAAAATCCATTGACAGCTTGTATTATTTCAGAAAATTAGTTTTCGTCGTTAAATTTGGAATTAGCATATCTTTTTCGTTATAAACCCATTTTAACCCGTTCAAGCGACCATAGTTTTGTTTTTGAGTCTATTTTCTGAAAATATAAGCCAAAATAATCCACAACCCATCGAAATTTCCAGGTTTTGAAAAAATAGGACAACCCTTCAATATGTGTTGTCGAAAAGGATTTTTGTAGTTTAGAACTTGTACTAATCCTTTCCAATAAACACCAAAACTATTTTAAACCTACCATACACCTTCTTAGAGTGTCATGGGTTCCTGAACTTCACCAACAATGATAGTTAACATACAAATACTAGCTATAACTTTTGAGTCCACAAAAATTAGAAAAACATGTAAAGAGTTAACTAAAAATATATTTTAACGGAACAAAAGAAAATATATCGAAGTCATAAAAATTATGAAAATGCATTCCTCGCAAGTATTGGGTGAATAAATAATTATCGAATTGAATTTACGAAAACCGTCGTAAATATATATATATATAACAATATATATGCAAAATAATTCCAACACATCGGGTAAACTAATAATATAATTTTTATTATCTTAAAATGAGTATAAAAATATATCAGGACAATTGTTGGAAGTGTCGGATCCAACCCTACTTGTTAAAATAAATGATCGTGTGATAGCGTTTATTTAATAGAAAAATATGCGTTTAATTAAATGTAACACCCCAACCCGACAAGGGTAAAGATATCACAAATACATTTTCATATCAGAACTTTAAGTACTATACAAAAGCGAAAGTCTTTACGAAATTTTCAAAAGAAAACATAAATGACTTAATAACCAAAATAATTCTAAGATCTCTATGGTCAAATCTTGCTCTCAGCTCTACTCTCAACCCATATCAGCTATCCCTTAAGCTCACCTTGAAATACCTAAAAACCTGCCGCAGGAAAAGAAAATGCGGCTGAGCTTACAAAGCCCAGTGAACAGATATAGCAAAACAAAAACTAAACAAAACATAAATACGAATTGAACAAAGAAACGAATAACAAAATCATAGCGGAACGAGAATAATGAATCATTGAGGATTCTGCAGAAACACAATTGCACAGAAATCCGGAACAACAATTAGCAATCAAAGACAAACACATAGCATATTGATGACTCCAACGCAAACACATCAAAATAACCAGACACTTAACATATCAAGAAGAAATAGATTACATATAAACCAAACGAAAAGTCTAAGGCTAACGGAACACTTTCTAGAAAATAAACATGGCATTCAACAAATTAATTAACCTTCACTTAACACACTTAATTCAATATTGCAGCAGCGGAAATAGCAGTCCAAATCATGGCAATCTCACAAGCAAATAGAAAACATAGTAGACAAACTATAATTAAATAGACCAGACAAAACATAGCATAACCATTAACAATTATCAAAACAGATATCATAAGCTAAACCAGTTCTCAGATCAAATCCTAACATCAGCAGAGTTTAAACATGGCAGGTCACATAGGCAAAATAGAAATCACAGTAGGAAAAATTATAACTAAATAAGCAAAAGACATAGCATAGCAATTATCAAGTTAACAGACCAGGCATCATAAATTGAATCATTTCCCAGATCAAATATTAGCATAAGCAGAACTTAACATGGCAGGTCAAACATAAGCAGATAAAAACACTAACGTATAGGCAAAGTTCACAAAATTAACTGAACAAATTATACATACTAAACTTACAGAATACTCACTTTCACACTAGCACATTCATCTCACAGATCAACGAATTCACATAACGATAAACTAACATGACATCAGATGACAGCATGCGAATCATATTTAAACATATTAATCATAACCTAGCATAGTAGACGGTAGTCACATAAACATACAAAAGCATAACCACATATAATAACATATAATAAGCCAAGCACATAATTATTAACACTTGAACATACCGAATCATAATCAGAATACTTAACATAGAAATAACAGATAAAGATTTAGTTAACTACCACGAGCCCAGAACATATCATATCAAAACATCATAATTATAGAAAATAATCTCAGAAATAATTCGAAGTAGCTAGCTCCCAGAGTTTTGTGAAGATGCGTATTGCACACGACATCATTCACCTAGACAAATCATATCGGACAACAGATCAGATCTAGGATGCATCCATACGCCCCACAAACATATATTGGTCATATAATATAACTTGAGCTCATAACAAATAACAGATAAGGGACGTGGCAGAACTTCACTCTGCTGCCCTAGAGTCATGTCAGAGGTGCATCACTGACACGGACATGGAACCCCCATGACTAGTTACTATTTGGCTCGGGTGTCAAACTATCTTAGGTCAAATAGAATGTCATAGCTGACATAGATCATATTTTATCAAATGTTTAATCATGTTTTCAAAACCAAAGTCTTCATATCATATAGTTCAAAATCAATGTTTTATGATTCAAAAATCAAAGTTCAGATAAGCAACAGCTCAAATAGACACATTAGGGTTCATAGCAAAGGCTTAGGAAATCCTAATGTAAAAGCCAACGAAAAGAAAACATCATAAGAAACCTTTACTGAAAAGGTCAGAATATCTGTACCTTAAAGCAAATGAGAGGAAAAACAAACGAATGAGTGAATCACAAAGATGTAACGTCGCGTCTCCTTCAACGAATCTACACGGATTATGATTTATTTAATACTTATTAGAAATCATTAAAGTTATAACGGATTCATCGCATTAACATTCTTAGAGTTATAAGTATATTCTCATTTTACAAGCTTCTTATGCATTTGTAAGTGTGTTACCTATTGATATCATATTTTATCTTTCAGTTTCTTAAACTCATATTCGGACCAGACTTTAACGATTTTTATAAAATACTTACTTAGCTCAAATGAAATCAAGAAAAATCCCAGAGGTTCCCATATGAGTTAAAAGACTCTACAAAAATTGGTGGGTTCTATTTCCATGCTAAATGGCCTATGGAAAATCACAAGTCCAGACCTGTCCAGAAAGTAATCAGAAAATACACCTTAAAAGTTTACGCTTATTGGACCTGTTTAGACACCTTGGAAAAATCCCCAGAACTCCCAGAAATTCATTTATGTCATAAATATCACTCCTGTAAAAGGAGAGCTCCCAATTCCTTATGGTTTGAAAATGAAAAATCAAACAATACAACTAAATTTCAGACCCGTTTTCTCAGCTTTGACACTTGATTTTGTAAAATTCAAAAATACGACTTAGACAACTCCAAATCCGACCAAACCACTTGGAAAACTTAACTAAGACATAAAATAAACTTTTCCAACAAAAACCCAGATTATTGTACTTATAAAATTCGATCTATGACCCGCACAAGTTCGACATATGAGGCTGTCCAGTTTTAGGGTTTATTAAAACCAATATAATTTATATATGTGGTTTGGTTCACTATGGCTCGACATACACAAGACTCGATTCAAATAATACGTATTACATACATGTTCTCTTAACATTACAAGGTTCAAGTCATTATGTTTGTGGTTGTTTGGTTTTGTACGGTTCGGCCACAAAAGAAGAAACACAAGCTCGACTAAAACAACATGATACAATTAAATATTAACATAGGCGTATCAAAACAAGACGATAAGATCATTGTTATACCTTAGCTTTGTTGAACACAAGGTCTCGACACCAAGGGTTGAGGTTCTCGGCCGAATGGAAGAAAAGAAAAGAGAGAGGCAAAACTAAACTAGGGTTCCAAATTATGTTTAATGTGTTGTATATATAGCTAGTACAAAAATTCGGTTTAGGGCTTTGAGTGGGTTGGGTTTCGGCTTGGTCCAACCGAACACAACAAAACCCACGCCCCTTTGGGCTCTCTTGGCTCTCGGCTCCATTGATCCAAACGAAACAAAACAAACGGCCCAAGTTGTTTCCTAAATAACGAAAGACAAGGCCCAACTAATCGGCCCAACACTTTAGCGAGACGTTTAAATCTTCGTCGTACAAAATCGATCACGTACACACATTCGTTAAGTTTTAATTATTCGTAAGTTTAGTTTTAATTTCGTTAAATGATTAAAAACGTATTTTATGTATTTTATAATTTCGACTTCAAGGGTAAAATAGTCTTATTATGTGTTTATATTTTTAGGGTTTTACATTAAATATGCAAACCCATGCATAAACTGATATGAAAATGATGTTACTGATGATATGTAGACTAACTCTAGTCTATATGAAATGTTCTCAATGATGTTTCATGAATACGCAGCTTAACCCTCAAGGTTACGCGTATTTGATACTCGTAAACCTAGTTTACGAAAATGATGAATAGTAAATCATGAATAGTGATTTTTCTCCGGGAATGAATAGTGTTTCGTGAATAGTAAAATTTTGAAATAACCTCTCAAAGTCTCAAACCGACTACAAAAATGATGAATAGTAACCAGTGAATAGTAAATTTGAGAAATGACCTGAAATTACGAGTTGTCACACTAAGATAGATGTCGAGTTCTTCTTCGGGTACAACTAAACCCGTTATGTTTTATGGCCTAACATAACAAACCTTGTGTTTTGAGGCCTCAACACATAAACCAGTCGCTTACATTATTTTCCGACATTAAGCTAAATGTCGAGTACTAATCTAGCTTGTACCAATCTCACTCACGATCTACTTGATCCTTAATAATCACACGCTCTACACGATATACCCCTCAATCCACACACTATCAACACAAGCTACAAGAGATCTCCAAGATCTCTATAAGATCACAATGATCCAGTCACACAAGCTAAACAAAAGATGGGCAACTTGATGTACGCCTAGATACAACAAGTACGTAACAAGTGTTACGAGTGCACTACACTAAAACTACAACACCTTGTATCTTTTTTATACGATGTGTTCTCTCTTGCACTAATACAGGAATGAAGGTGACCACTTGAATGGATGATTGGATCACTCTTAAACAAAGATAAACTAACAAAACATAAAGTTCCGTGTGAAAAACCTTGCTAAAATGTGTAAAATGGTCCACTATTTATAGTCAAAGGAAAAACTAGTCGTTACAACCCGACGGTATGCAATTATGAAGCTTTAAAGAGATATATATGCAATTTTCCTTATTATTTTAATGAATACAATTTAGTTTGCTTGAAAAAATAGAAAAAAAAAATAGAATTGAGAGTGAGTGTGGGAGATCCATATGAAAAGCTTATTTTGTGTTATGAGCGATAAATATTTTAAATTGTGAGTGTTGAAATAAGATGTACCGGTGAAGCTCAAATCAAGAGATGATACTCTCGACCATATTTTATGGGAATTGATATTTATATCACATATTTTGATACATGCATCACAATTTATGTATTATAATTTATACCGTACAATACTGTAATGTACAAATTATAATGCATGTATCAAAAGATATTTAATGCTCTTCCATGTCACAATCAAACAAGGCAGCCTGCCTGCCACCTCTTTTTTTTTTTTTTGACTCATCTGTTAAATAAAAAAATACTCCGTAGTAAACTGGCTGGACCACCTAACCATTATTTTTTAGTTACCACATATATTACAAATCGTTAATTTGTACAACTTCAATCCGTTTACATTCCAAAACCATAGAAAACTCTTTCTAGCTAGCTGGCAAAACATGAAGATACCAATATTGGAAAAGATCATGTTCGATGAACCATCGACTTGGGTTACAGCAACAACGATAGTAACGTTAATATCAACCGTTTACTTAGGTTTCGCTGAGATGATAGGGAATCATCTTCAGTATTCAAAGTTTGCAAATTCTGGAAACAAGCCTTTGGCTAAACAAGGTGTAAAGATATCGAGTAGGATGGGTATGTTAATACTTTACACGCCTGCGTTTCTTGCTGGACTTGTGTCGTTCTTCGTGTTACCTGGTGGCGATCTTAGATTTGTGTTGCTTAAGTTTGCAGTTACGTTTCATTTCTTCAAGAGGGACTTAGAGGTAATTAATACGGAGTACTTATTTTCTTAAAAGTTTTATGAAAAATGATCAGTATTGATCATTATTGGTTAATACTAGGTAAAGTTATATAGTACTACTATTCATTGTTGTCAGGATCCCGATCTTGATCTTAGGATCTTACGATTTTACGATACTGTAAAGCAAAAACGATTCGGATCCTACATAGGATCTTTGCAAGCTTAAGATCTTATAAGATCCCGATCTTGACCATACGATCTTACGATCTAATCCGATCCGATCTTACTCTTCTCGGAATTACAAACTAAAAAACTACAAATTTATGGGTTGTTTGTTTGTAGAATTAAAAAAAAAACATGTTAATCTTTTTAAACATTTTATAATCATAATTTAGGACAACATTTATACGAAACATTCATAGTATTTTGTGGTTATAATGTATTAGAATTTTTAGATTTGTATAAAATTACATAAACTATTAAGAAATAACATTAGAATAGGATCTTAAGATCCCGATCCGATCTTACGATCACGATCTTGCAAAGACAAAAACGATCCTGGGTAGGATCCCGATCTTGACAACCTTGCTACTATTGATAGGATCATATCATTATAATGAACAATACTTTAGTATAAGATTAATTTAATTTTAATAGTAAGAATTGGTCTAATTCAACAACCAAACCATAAAAAAAAAAAAGCATATATATGACTAATGGGGTGTTTGTTTCGGCTTATATAGCCGGCTTATGGCTTATGTGGTTTTGGGCTTATGTTTCATAAGCTCACTTTTTGTGGCTTATTTTGAGAGTTTTTGGCTTATATAAGCTTATCATGTCATGATAAGCTTATATAATCTCACAAGTTTCAAAATAAGTCACAAAAAGTGAGCTCAAAAAGTGAGCTTATGAAACGTAAGCCCAAAACCACATAAGCCATAAGCCCGCTATATAAGCCAAAACAAACACCCCATAAATGGCTAAAAATAAAAAATCATTTTTGCAGGTTCTATTTGTTCACAAGTATAGTGGTGGCATGATCCTAGGTTCCGTCATTCTCATCACGGGGTTCTACTTCTCTGCGGCTGCAGGCTTGATCGGTGTCCAGTATCTAAGCCTAGGGCTTCCTGAGCCATCTATCGATCTAAAATACATTGGTTTGATAATTTACATAGTGGGAATCATTGGCAACTTTTATCACCATAGCATACTCTCGAAACTAAGGAACAACAATGACAAAGAGTACAAGATTCCTCAAGGAGGACTCTTTGGTCTAGTCATTTGCCCTCATTATCTATTTGAAATCCTTATCTTTGTCGGGTTATCTTTGATTAGCCAAACGCCGTTGGCTTTTGCTTGCACTTTTGGCGACTCGTTGTACCTAATTGCAAGAAGTTACGAGACTAGAAAATGGTATGTGAACAAGTTTGAAGATTTTCCCAAACATACCAAGTGTGTGATCCCATATGTGTTCTAAACAGATAGATCGATACTAGAAAATGTGTGAAATCATGTTAAATTTCTCTCTTTTTGATTGATTTGGTAAACAAATGCAACTTTTTGTTTAAAAAAAAAAAAAAAAAAAAAGAAAAAGAAAAAAATAATTGCCTATCATTTTTGACTTATTTATATTGATTTGTTGACATTGTGGGTTAAAGTGGATGTATTAAATGGACTGAAAAGTGCTTTTCATATTACAGAAAAGACTTATATGCAGCAGGTTTGAATCAAAAACAAGATCCGTTCTAGTCTAGTTGGTTAGGATACTCGGCTCTCACCCGAGAGACCCGGGTTCAAGTCCCGGCAACGGAATTATTTTTTTTGCTTTAACATAATATTTTGTCGAAGAACCCAAACAGACTATTTCGGGTTGTAACTTGCGCGTTACTGCGAGGAATGTCAAATTCAAAATTCTTTAGCGAGAATGGGTTTATCATTATCGATTTTAGAGCAATGCTAGTATTACAAAAACTGTTTCACCAAATAATGAGGCATGCAATAATTTGATTCAAGTTAATTATCTCTCATCTTTTTAATTGGCTAATTGACTAATGATGTACAAATTATCATCACACATCATTGTGTGAAGAAGCTTTTATAAAAATTATGTAACTTTAGCATTTCTCTCGATTGTAACTTCTCTAATTTATTTGTATTGAAAACCCGTTTTATAAATTCATATAAACGTAGTGCAGCCATCAATGGTACAATACATGTTTAGTGGTAGGGGTTGTGATCATATTGGAGAAATTTTAAAAAGTATAAAAAGTCGTCACATGATGACAAGTGTCTATTTTATTTTTGCCACTTTTTTTATGCTATTTTCACTTTTAATTGATAAACATTGTGACTAAATGTATACACGTTATAAAGTTGTTTATCAAAGAAAACTGATGAACATTGATGAACATTGTTGAACATAAAAAAGCTGATATACATTTGTATTGATGAACTGATGAACACGTATTCATGAACATAAAAAAATTGATAACTAATAAACACGTATTGCAAATTTGAAGTTTTATTGATCATAGTTTTGATTTTTCAGGAAATATTGAAGCTTTTATGAATTACTTAACATTTATATTTTAATTAACACTTTCAAACTCTAAAATCACAAAATTTCTTCAGTGAGACATTTCATCACACATCTTATGGGTGTTTTCAAACTTTATAAAAACAAATAAAATGAAGAATTTGCGTTAATTAAATGTAATTAAATCATTAAATGTTTTCAAACTATTAGATCTCGAATTGAAAGAATTATATCTAATTAAATCACGAATAGGAGTAATTAAATGCATGATTTAAGTATTAGATCATGGTTGAAGAAACTAAAAATGATAAAGAAGTTCGTGAGATAAGAGAGATGCAAAGAGAGAAAGAGGAAAAGAAGTTGGAGAGAAAAAAGAGTGGCACATATAAGCTATTAATCCTTTTTATACTTTGTATTTTATGTGACTTTCTATCTAAACGCTGTATCTTTAACATTGGAATAATAGTCGAGAAAACAATATAAAATAAGATAGAAAGGCAAAAGTTATGTAAGATGAAAATTCATGTTAAATAGAACATATAAATATAGAGGTAATTTTCAACACTTTTATTAGAAAACTTAAGGGTGTGTTTAGTTGTTGGAAAATGAGAAGTTTTCTAGAAAAGTTTTTTAAAAAACACTAGAAAACAGAAAATGTGTTCAAAATGAGTATTTTCTTAACTTTTTCTACTGAAAACAGAAAACCTGTTTTCTAATATTATAACTATGATTTAGAAAACTTAAATTTAGAGTTCTTCAGTTTTTAAAAATTCTCTAAAGAAAGAGTAACTCCGTTCTCAAGAAAACTAGAGAAAGAAATTTAAAAAAACTTTCCTACAACAAAACGCACCCTAAAGTTCGCCAAAACTTAAGGTTTAGGAAGTATTAGTCTCACAATTACAAACAACATTCATTTCATAAATGTTGCTCCTTCCGTCACATATAAAGTGTTCATCTTACTATTTACGTTTGTCCCAAAATAAATGTCTAGTTTTATGAACAGTAATTATGACCGGTTTTCCTACTTTACCTTTCTAATTAAAACTAACATTAATTATCCATTTCTAAATTCTATATTAACTATAAGAGTAAAAATTACTTTTTATCAATCATAACTAGCATTAATTACACATATCATAATTTATCTATTTTTTGTTTGTGGACACCTGTTTGGGACGGATGGAGTATTAGTTACTTAAATTAAATCCATAATTTTTATAAGAACTAAACACTAGATTTGTATTAAAAATCAGTCAGTCAATTTTATGAGGGGATTGATGGGCCATTATGCCTTTTCTTCTCTAGCTCAACCCATTGGGCTTATAAAATACCCAAAAACCGTTACACCACAAAACAGAAATGTACACATATTAATCCACACAGTACACCTTAAATCCCAAATTTGTTACTCCATATTTGCATGCATACAAACAACCAAACACCATAACCAAAATCCTTTCAACAACAAATAATAATTAATACGTGTTTCATTTCACCGATAAATTTTCGTAAAAACACACACAGATCCTAATTCACAGCTTAATAAACGATTGTTCTAGAATCAATTGAGAAAAATTTAGAATTGACGGTGAATTTGACGAAAATGACAGCGGATTGATGTTTTTCGAGTGATATAGAACACGGAGACGCTGCAGATGAATTTTTAGGGTTTCGATTGAAGTTAATTTCATAATGGTGAGATATTTTGATTCTTTTGTTTATGTTATTGTTATGATTACGTGATGAGATAATGATGATATATTGTTTGTGATTATACAGTATGTTTTTTGTTGTGTTACGGACTGATAAATTAGGGCTATAGTTTGTGAATTGTTACGCTTTTTAATGCGAAATTGATGTGTAATGTATATGGACGGAAAATTGTAGGCGGATATATGTATAGGAGACGTGTAATGTTTTGATGAATGCTGAGACGCGTGTGTATGCATATATAACGCAGTTAATTAGTTTTAGTAAGTTGATTTATGTAAGCAGAGAAAAGGCGTTGTACGTAATTGATGACGTCGGATGTTGTTAGTCTAGTGATATTTGAAATAGTGAATTCAAGGTGCTAGTAGTTTAATACTAATAGTTTTTGAAAATGACTTCGTTTAATTGTAAAATGTAATTAGCGTTTTTGAATGAAAAGTTGAAGGCGAGAATAGCAGAGGAAATTTGACACTTAATGTTTGATGTTTGCTGAGACGCGAGTGGATAGATAATGCAGTTAGTTTTTAGCTGGTTAATTTATGTAATGGCATTGTGTTAGTAGTTAATATCAGTTGAGAATAAACACAAGGTTTCGTATATGTGAGCGGAATGTGTTTCTGTAATGTAATTTAGCTGTTATGGTTATGTAGATAATGCAGAATTCGTTAATTTTAGTCTTCTCTACAATGTAATTTGCAGTCTGTAAAAATTAGGCAGTTATGTGATTTCATTTAGATTAGGCAGGTATGTGTGTCAGTGTTGCTAGAATAGTTTATGTGTGCTGCTATATATGGAGCAAACCAGGCGGAACTTTATACAAAATGCATACATACATGTACAGACATTATCAATGTGGCCATAGGATGCATCCATATGAGCATATGTGTGTAGATTCAAACTAGTTACATACTTACATGTTTCTGTGACTAATTATTATGTACAAACAGAGCACTGCGGTGAATATCATAGTAGGATCGCATGTCTGGGTCGAAGATCCAGGGGAAGCATGGATAGATGGGAAGGTAACAAAGATTACTGGGCAAGAGGCCGAGATCGAGACCTTCAGCCTGAAAAAGGTTAGCAGTAGTTCATAATTTATTTTGCAGATCAGATTTTCATGTTACTCTTAATGACTGTTTATAGTATCTGTGATGTGCGGGTCCCCTTTATTTATAATCACCACAAGAAGTTATAGTGAGTTGCCATACTTATAGTAATAATGGGGATTGGTGGTGTTTTCCTTGCATAGAACCATGGATACTGTCTTGATGTCAGCTAACGGTCGCAGATCCTATTCTGTATTTCAGTTATTCTTTAAATCATACCCATTGTGATACTTCATCTGAGAAAATTCTTGAGTGCTTTTAGCTCTGCAATATGACCCCCAAACACGAATTTATTACTTTAGCGAACTATAATCAGAAATTGTTGTAACGGGGTAATGCTTGCCTTTGATAAACAAGAATTGGTTATTACGATTTGCTTGTAGAGTAGGATTAATGAGTTCCATTGTATCTCGATATTGAACCAATAAAGAATCACTTATTTCCATGATAAGTATATGCTTTTAATTAAATATTTAATGATCTATTTTGACTGAATGATTAGTGTCAGCAGATTCATTTTTATGGTTTCTTTTGTAGGTGGTTGCCAAGCTATCAAATGTATATCCAAAGGATATGGAGGCTCCAGCTGGTGGAGTTGATGACATGACAAAACTATCCTATTTGCATGAGCCAGGAGTCTTGCAGAACTTACGAACTAGATATGAACTCAATGAAATATACGTACGTAACCTTCTTATGTTAAGATCTGTGATTGTTTTGTTAAAATGCTAACTTATTTTTAAACCATGACAGACTTACACTGGAAATATTCTAATTGCAATAAATCCGTTTCAAAAGTTACCTCATTTGTATGATAGTCATATGATGGAAGAGTATAAGGGAGCACCTTTTGGAGAATTGAGTCCCCATGTATTTGCAGTTGCTGATGTCTCTTACAGGTCCTTGTCATATTTTGAATGATTTAGCAATAAGTTTCTCATTTTTTCATCATACAATTAACATTTCGATTAAATTAGGGCTATGATCAAGGAGGGAAAAAGCAATTCGATTCTCGTCAGTGGTGAAAGTGGAGCAGGAAAAACCGAGACCACCAAAATGCTCATGCGGTACCTTGCCTATTTGGGTGGCAGGAAAGCTACTGAAGGCCGCACAGTTGAACAACAAGTTCTCGAAGTATGATATATGACGTATAGTTCTATATTAAGACTAATTATTTATTCTGTAGTCTATAGAACCTGACATGTATGCATGCACACATATATCATTGTATCATCATGATTAAGCTTATGCCACCATTGTGAGTGCAGTCAAATCCGGTTCTTGAAGCATTTGGCAACGCTAAAACTGTTAGAAACAACAATTCCAGGTGATTTGCTTCATAAAGTTAGTATATTTCTATTTTATTTGCTATATTTGTTTACCTTGGGCTTCAAGCTTTACATATTAGCGTTTGCTATTATAAATTGGTAATATTTTCAAACTGTTGCGCTCTAAATTTGACGTCACGATTCTTTTGTATTCTATAATGGTTCAGCCGATTTGGAAAGTTTGTTGAGATCCAATTCGATAAGCATGGGAGAATATCAGGAGCAGCAATTAAGACTTATCTGCTAGAAAGGTCTCGTGTTTGCCAAATAAATGATCCTGAACGCAACTATCACTGTTTTTACTTTCTGTGTGCAGCTCCACAAGGGGTAATATTTTTCTCTTTAATAAAATTTGCTAGCAAGATACTTTTATTAAAAACCTGAGGCTTTATTTGATTGTACCTTTTAGGAAATTGAGAAGTATAAGTTGGGAAGCCCCAAATCATTTCATTATCTCAACCAGTCAAAATGCTATGAACTGGGTGATGTTAATGACGCCCGTGAATATCTTGCCACAAGGAGAGCTATGGATATTGTTGGAATAAGCAAAGGGGAGCAGGTATTTCTCGTCAAATGTTCCCTTCTGTTATAATAAGAGGTGGCATTTTTTACCCATTTATGGGTAATCCTGTGGATTTGGGTTATATTTTGCCTGACATCGGGTCAAATGAGTAACATTAACTTTCTTTAGCTAAAATGGAAATGGGTCAAAAGTTTCGGGTTGTCCTGTTTCGATCCATTTGACCTGCTACCTACCCACATTTTGTCACCTCTTGTTTTACTCAGTGACATGGGGAAGAGTATGACATTTCTCTTACTCTCCAGGAAGCCATTTTTAGAGTTACTGCTGCTATTCTTCATCTTGGCAATGTTGAATTTACCAAAGGGAAAGATATTGATTCTTCAGTTTTAAAAGACGATAAAGCTAAATTTCATCTAAAGATGACTGCAGAACTTCTTAGGTATATCTCTTTCCAAAGTTTCTTGTAGTTTGTGATTTCTATGCATTGTTATAAACACTGGTAAATAAATCCGAGCATAATGTCAGGTGCGATTCTGTGGGTTTGGAAGATGCATTGTGTAAACGAGTGATGATCACTCCTGAAGAAATTATAAAAAGAAGTCTTGATCCTCTCAGTGCAGCAGTCAGCAGGGACGGACTGGCTAAAACAATATATTCCAGATTATTTGACTGGTAAGAAATTGTCTTATAAGATAGAGGTGGAAAAATGAGTGAATCAGGTGGGTTGGGTAGCAGGTTTTGATAATAATCGAGTTTTAATAATAAAGCGATTGAGAAGGTTTAGATAATACATTATGGGACACTTTTTACCTGTTTCCTACATAGCTAATTCTATTATTATGCCAACAGATTCATTAGGGATAAACATAACCAGAATCCACCATTCATAAGTAAAAATGGGTCAATATCACCACCCGTATTAAAGAATAATCTGAACTGCAGGCTATGCAATTTCGACCTGTTATGCATTTTTTCTTCACTATTTTCAGGCTTGTGGAAAAAATCAATGTCTCTATTGGACAAGATCGTACCTCAAAGAATCTGATTGGGGTCCTTGATATCTATGGTTTTGAAAGCTTCAAGAACAACAGGTGCAGTTAAATATATATATTTACATATTCTGTGTTCAGTAAATAAAGCTGCTTATTGACTAAAACTAGATGTTATTTGGCAAGTTGAAGTGCTTGAAAATTTTAGCTTCTTATAATACTTTTCATTACACTCTTAAACGAACATTACACATGCAGCTTTGAGCAATTTTGTATCAACTTCACAAATGAGAAACTGCAGCAACACTTTAACCAGGTAATCATTGATCTTTTCATCGTGGTTAGTCTGAAGTGTTATTTAGAATTTTTTCTAAAGATCGTCTCTTTTGAGTTACAGCATGTGTTTAAAATGGAGCAAGAAGAATATACAAAAGAGGCTATTGACTGGAGCTACATTGAATTTGTTGATAACCAAGATGTTTTAGATCTCATTGAAAAGGTATTATCACTCTCAGATGCAGTTATCCATTCATAGCGGATATTTATATACACATATGCATCTTAAATTATCATTGTATGTATGCATATGTATGTGGAACTAGTGATTGTTCATTTTTCACTTAATTATTGACTTTGCTTAGTTGTCTGAAGTTTTTATTTGTATCTCAGAAACCTGGTGGAATCGTTGCTCTCCTAGACGAAGCTTGGTAATATATTCCTTGCTTTAAGTCATTGCAATTTTTATTTTCATATACATTAGTCTTGGCCATGAAGTGCCTGATTAGTCATATTCTGTTCTCCTGATAATGGTTTATAATTGTGGTTCCTTACAAGTTACAACTGGATCTTTTACTTTCAGTATGTTCCCAAAGTCTACGCACGAAACGTTTTCAAACAAGCTTTATCAGACCTTCAGAAATCACAAACGCTTTGTGAAGCCTAAGTTGTCACGTACAGATTTCACAATCGCGCATTATGCTGGAGAGGTTTGCGTTTCAGTCGTATTATGCTAATAAATGTTGTAAAACTCTCTACTTAGTTGTAATTTTATTGTAATTTCAGGTGCAATACCAATCTAATCAATTTCTTGATAAAAATAAAGACTATGTGGTCCCTGAACACCAAGACCTGTTGGGTGAGTCCAGATGTCCATTTGTAGCTGGTCTTTTCCCTCCAATTGCCGAAGAGTCTCCCAAGTCCTCCAAGTTTTCTTCAATTGGGTCTCGTTTTAAGGTATTTTAGTCGTTATTGTTAGTGTATTATGTACCTCTAAATAGAAAGAGTGATGTTAGATGCCTGGAAGTTTCTTCAACGGACCAAAACAAGAACTTTTTGGTTTCTGTGTGCTACTAACATGTTTGGTACACTAACGTGTGACTACTTTTGATGCAGTTGCAATTGCAACAACTGATGGAAACCTTAAGTGCAACGGAACCTCACTATATCAGATGTGTGAAACCAAATAATCAGCTGAAACCTGCCATATTTGAGAACGTTAACATCTTGCAACAATTGCGCTGTGGTGTGAGTACACTAATATACAACCCTTACTCTTGCAGTTTATTAGATGTGGCAAAACAGGCGGGTTAGGTAATGGGCTAAAACTGATATTTTGTATCTGCAAACAATATTATAATTTCTTTTAAAACGAAATAATTCAGGACACTGTAAAGATTGGACAATTTTAATCCGTTCTAAGTTTCTAACCCTTTCAGTTTTGGCTAATTTTGTTTAATTTTACATATTTGAAGCATTAACAATATAATACCACCCATGTTTTGATTATGGGTCGAAATCCCCATATATAATATATTGTGGTTTCTTGTTATGTCTTCTGCACTAGCCTGTGACTGATTTTTCTCCTCTTTAGGGTGTCTTAGAGGCAATCCGAATCAGTTGTGCTGGTTATCCTACTCGTCGTCCTTTCTTTGAGTTCGTAAACAGATTTGGACTTCTTGCCCCGGAAGCCTTAACTGGATGGTAGAACTTTCATTCACCCTGAATTGTAACACTAAATTATATCCAGTTTTTTCCGCCTTACCAAAAAAAATATCCAGTTTTTTCCATGTAAATTTCCATAATTTAATATCCTTGAAGCATTTCCTTACTGTCTCAAGCAGCGATGATGAAAAGGTTACATGTGAAAAGATTCTACAAAAGAAAGGAATCAAAGGCTATCAGGTATGTATGTTCTATGTAAGAATTACATACACATAAATACATGCATGTGTGATATTCTTTTTTCGACTGATAAACACAACATGATTTCTTACAGATAGGTAAAACAAAAGTTTTCCTGAGAGCTGGACAGATGGCGGAACTAGATGCGAGGAGAACAGAAGTCCTCAGCAGTGCAGCAGAAACTATACAAAGGCGGATACGAACTCATATAGCTCACAAACAGTTTATTGAAACTCGGAAGGCTTCGGTTGTGATACAATCTTTTTTTAGAGGTAAAACCGTGGAGTATCAATCACTTAATCTTAGGGGTGGCAAAATGGGCCGAAATATGTCATTTCAGGCTGTTTCTAATTGAAAATTCTTTTTCACTATTTTTTTTATAGATGATTAATGTGAAAATTTATGAGAAGTTAATATCTGAATAATTGCATACTTTTTGGATAATAGAACTTAGGAGGTTTAATGCATTAAAAAAAACACTTCGAACCCGTTTGACACATTCGCCTGTTTTCTTTTAAAGCTATTTTTCAGTAGAAAGGCAAATATTCACATTCCTACATCACCATTATCTTACGTTACCCACTTGACTTGTAAAAGAAGAAATCGAAATGGGCCTTTTTTCAAGTAAATGTGTTGAGTTTGCTACCTCTATAAGACAGGACTCTCGTTATTGATCTAAGGTTTTGTAAAAAGAAAGTTACTGAAATATTTTTCAAACTGTACTTGTGCAACTCCAATGTATTTTAGGTAGATTGGCCTGCAAACGTTTTGATCAGCTGAGAAGGATAACAGCTGCTATAAAAATTGAGAAGCACTTCCGTAGATACCGTGCTTCGAAGGCCTATAGTAGTCTCCGCATGTCAGCAATTAAGGTGCAAGCGGCCGTTCGTGCACTAAAGGCTCGTAAGGAATTCAAAGTGCAGAAACAAACTAAAGCCATTATCAAAATTCAGGTGAATGTGATAATGCTGAGATATATTTTAACAATTTATCGGGTATAAAGGTCAGAATATGAGCCAGTTGGGCAACATGTTGAAATGGGTGTGGGTCAAACGGGAAGTTCTTACAACTGGTTGGGCTGTCCATTCTACAAGCACTTTTGTCTTTATTTTTATTGAACTGTGCCAATAACGAATTGTTTAAGTATAAAAAAAGTATAATTCTACAATGATAATCAAAACTTTAAAATAGAAAACGTTATAAGAGGTTTGGCCATCCTAAATATGTTTCAGGTGACTTGTGGCCCGTTCAACTCATTTCCATTATGACCAATTTTATAAAATTACCAGTTTGACCCATTAGAGGCAAAATATAAACCACATCGACTCATTTACCCACAAATGAGTCAAATTGCCACCTCTAACCGTTATAAGCTGCAAGGCTCTAAATCATATTTTGTCCAGACTCGATGGCGAGGTCATAGAAGCTCTTCACACTATAAGAGGCTAAAGAAGGGAGCCATAGTTACACAATGTCGATGGAGGGGGAAATTGGCAAGGAGAGAGTTGCGAAAACGTAAAATGGTCTGTTTCAATCTTTATTCCAGTTCTAAATCGATGGTAATTTTCCTTATAGAGTTGTATATTAACCCCTGTATACGTTGTTGCAGGCTGCACGGGAAACAGGTGCACTTAAACAAGCAAAAGATAAGCTTGAAAAACAGTTGGAAGATCTAACATTGCGTTTACAGTTAGAAAAACGCTTAAGGGTAATGTACTGACATCTTATTAATAACTACATTACAGCTTCTCTTTGTAAACTTTGTATGGTTAGTAGTCGTGGCAAATTGGGTGGGTTCTCAATCGGTAAAACTGAGTTCAGGTAAAAATGGGTAATCTTTTGGTACTAGTCAAAGAAGGTCTCGGGACTTGATGACCTGAAAAGAATTTGTCCAGTTATTTTTCTAAAATTTCATTGCGTCAAATACAATTTTATTAATTATATTTAAATTAAAATATAATTTATTTTCTTGAATCATGATTTAGAAGGTTTTATGCATTATATATACACTTTGGATGGCTTCGGCCCTTTTCCCTTTTTAGCTAAGTTTTTCTATTTTATCTGTTGGACCCGTCAAAGATAAAAGATGGCCCAAATCCATTATTCACAAGTAATGGTTGAAATTGCCACATTTTCTGGTGAAAAATATTAGCACCAATGAACGAAACCATCATAAATTACATTCTCCAAAGGCTAAGTTTCAGCTTACATCTCCAGACTGACTTGGAAGAAGCAAAAGCTAGTGAGGCTCACAAATTTCAAACTTCTTTGGAAGCTTTGCAAAAGAAACTTGCGGAAGCAAACGCAACAGTAGTCAAGGAAAAAGAGGTGGCCAGAAAAGCTATCCAAGAAGCACCTCCTGTTGTTCAGGAGAAAGAAGTAATCATTGAAGATACTAAAAGAATAGAATCTTTGACGAAGGAGGTCAATAGTTTAAAGGTACTATCTGAAGTTTGATTTCTGAAATAAGATTTCCACAAGGAAAAAAGGAAACACGTACTTTTATTGAGCAGATGCTTGGTGTTCTTTTTAAAAAATCAGGAAAAGCATTTTTTTTTTTTTTTTTTTTAACTTGTTCATTCATTCCTCCCCATGTAGGCGTTGTTGGACTCAGAAAAGCAGCAATCTGCTAGTTTACAGAAGAAATATGCTGAATCTCAAGAGTGTAATGAAGAAAGACGCAGAAAGCTGGATGATTCAGAAAACAAAGTTCAGCAATTACAGGATTCTCTTAGCAGGTTAGCAAATCTGTAGCAACTTTTTCCATATTACAGTTTCAATTTAGTTTATCGTAACAAGTCCGATGAGAATGCCATATCCCATAAATTGCTTAGCCAATTGCTACATGTTCCTTGACTAATATCAAGTAGTTTTTTGAGGTACACAAGTTGACTCTGCGTACAATTATCGCACAGTTTTTATTCAAAACTATCATGCATCTTTGGTTTTTAATTGTGATATAGCTATCTAAAATCACCGTCTTATTCCTTCATTGAAAATATTCATCTTATCTAGGCTGGAAGAGAAGCTCCAGAATCTGGAATCAGAGAATAAAGTTTTCCGCCAACAAGCTGTGTCAATGACACCGAATAAGTTCCTCTTACGTTCAAAATCTATCCTTCAGGTATCTGTTGAGATAATTTACATCATACATGCGGCATATGATGACACCACCGTGCTTTATGATAAATTAGGTTTTTTAATCTTTGCAGAGATCTGATAGCGGTCATTTATATGCAGACACAAAGCCACAGACTCTTGTATTGTGTCTTGAACTCGGTGCTAAATTCATAACTAGAGGTGGCAAGAGGGTGGAACATATAATGGGTCAAACGAGTTTAGAATAAATTGGGTAGCACAGGCCAGAATGGATCGGATTGAACCTTAAAAAACATGAGTCCATTTTTCATTAGATAATAAACGTAGTCATTATGATTTGCAATACATTTATGTCTTGGGGCAACTTTCAACCACCTGTTAACTGACCCGTTCCCCTTTAAGCAAGATTTTTTATTAAACGATTTAAGATTTAAACAGAGCCCACATGACCATTTATAAGTACATGGATCGAAATTCCCACCTTTAGTCATACCAATGTAACTTTTCAACTCTAACATTTCCTTGCTTGGTTTTGACCAATTGTTATATTGTTTACTTATTTGGTAGGATTTGCATAGTGCGTCAATGAACCAAAGGGATCTTTTAGAATTGGATGACAAACCACAAAAGTCACTTAATGAGAAACAAGTAGAGAATCAGGAGCTGCTTATCAAATGCATTGCACAACATATAGGATTTTCAGGGGACAGACCGATTGCAGCCTGTATCATATACAAATGCCTTATCCAGTGGAGATCTTTTGAAGTTGAGAGAACAACCGTTTTTGACCGCATTATTCAAACAATAGGTCAAGCAATCGAGGTTCAACCTATTCCCAAATATTTATCTCTATTTTTTTCTTAGTATTGTTATCTGCTAAATCTTCTCCATTTCTTGTTTATCAAAAGAAATCCCAGGATAATAATGATATACTGGCCTATTGGTTGTCGAATGCCTCTACTCTTTTGCTTCTACTCCAGCACACTCTGAAAGCAAGTGGTGCAGCTGCTGGATTAGGCCCACAACGTCGTCGATCATCCGCTACTCTTTTCGGGAGGGTGAACAATGTAATTTGAAATATTTTATTGATCACTTTCTAAATAGAGTTGCCTGAAATGAGTGGCTAAGGCGAGTTGGGTAATGGGGGTGGAATGGGTGTTTTTATGGTGCGGCTCAGTTTTTTTGTTCAAATCTATAGAATCTTTAAGAAATAATTAGTTTGTAAACAGAAAAAGGTTATAATATTTCAAGAATAACTAAATTCTGATATATAAATGATTTAGGAGCTTTTATACTTTATTAGTACATTCAGATGACATTTAACCCTGTCCGACCCGTTTGATATGTTTCCTTTTTTATCCAACTTTTGTCTACCCATTTAAACTGTTTGAGATAAGACATTGTCCTAAACGACTCATTTATAAGTAAATGGGTCGAAATTGCCACCTTTAGTTGTCTGATAATATTTGAAACCATTGTTATTTAAAAGAGACGTTTATTATCCTCTTATTAGAGTTTTCGTGGAGTTCCTCAAGGAGTGAATCTTCCCTTTGTTAATGGAAACCTGAGTGCACTGGATGCTGTAAGCCAAGTAGAAGCCAAGTATCCTGCTTTGCTTTTTAAGCAGCAACTTACAGCTTATGTTGAAAAGATATATGGAATGATACGAGATAATTTGAAGAAAGAAATATCTCCATTACTTGGGTTGTGCATTCAGGTAATCAGATATTTGTATCCTGCATTAATTGTGTAGCATTATGACGTACTTCCACCTTTTTTAAAGAATATCACTGTGTTTTATTCTTATCAAGAAATCAATAACAGCAATGTACTTTCAACTTTAACTGGGTGAATAAAAAACAAAGTAAATTGTTAAAAAGGGTATATATGTGAATGATGGTTGCATTTTTTACGCAATTGAGATTATTATTCTGTTACCATCTATTCTCTTTTACTAATTGATGTTCAATCAAAGGCGCCAAGAACATCCCGGGCAAGCCTAGTGAAGGGAGCATCACGATCAGTTAATAATGCAGCTCAACAAGCTCTGATTGCTCACTGGCAGGGGATTGTGAAGAGCCTCGGAGATTTCTTGAACACATTAAAAACAAACCATGTTAGTGGAATTTCCATTTCTTTCAACATTTCGTTGTTCGTTCTTGTTTTTCCTATTAATTTTGAAAATAATATTCAAAAAACATTTTTCTCCACATAAAAGAAATAAAAATATATCTTCTCAGCATCGAACGGTTAATTTGGTACCCAGTTACAATTTCTCAAAAGCGAGGAAGGGACTTTTGATGCCAGAGACGAAAATATTGTTTGTGGAAACCTCCAAAAGGAAAATTTTCACTGACTTGAGACTTTATCATCAACCGGTAGATTTTTTACTTGTCTGATTGTGTTTCTTATTTCAGGTACCACCATTTTTAGTCCGTAAAATTTTCACACAAATATTTTCATTCATCAATGTCCAGCTGTTTAATAGGTATACTTCATCAGCCAGATTATATATCTTATTTTCAGTTTTCATGTTCAAATGCACATATGAATACAATTGTGCCTTTTCCCATTTTTGGCCTCAGTCTTCTTTTGAGACGTGAATGCTGTTCATTTAGCAATGGTGAATATGTGAAAGCAGGACTTGCAGAATTAAAAGACTGGTGTTATAATGCAACTGACGAGGTATTTTGGAGTCTGCCACTTCTCATACTGATTAATATCAATATTTGCTAAACAAAATGAGCTGCAGTATGCAGGTACGGCTTGGGAGGAGCTTAAACATATACGCCAGGCTATCGGATTTCTGGTAACTTATCATCTTTTCTCGTACGCTCCAGTTCTAGTTAGAGGTAGCAAAATGAGATGGGGGTGAGGGTTGGATAACTTGTCAAAATGAAAACTTTCTGGTGTGGGTCAAACAAGTCGGATGGAGTTGAGTTCACCCGAAACACTTTCAGTAGTGATCTATTTTTCAGGGTTTTTGAGCATAAAAAGTACATTTTTGTGTAACTATTCGACCCTTTTCCTTTTAAGCTATATTTTGTTTTACTCATTTGACCCATTAGGGATCAAATATAACCCAAATTGACCCATTTGTAAGTAAATGGGTCGAAATTGTCACCTCCAGTTCTAGTTTTATGGACAGAATTGTGATGCGTTGTTTAACAAAATATATGTAATTCAATTCAGGTTATTCATCAAAAGCCGAAGAAAACGCTGGAAGAAATAAGTCGTGGCCTGTGTCCGGTGAGTAATATAATGATAAAGAGTGCAATTTCTTTTACTGTTACATCTTTCATTTCTCAACTGCCATTTCTTTTGTTGTACAGGTTCTTAGTGTGCAGCAGTTGTACAGGATCAGTACAATGTATTGGGATGACAAATATGGCACACATAGTGTGTCACCAGATGTAAGTTCACATAGATGTTATTACTCCATCATTAGTTTGAGTCATTTTTTTTTTAAATTCTAGATTGACTCGTTTGAATCAGACTAGTTTTTCAATCCGTTTACTTTTGAATTGGTTGATTCTGGTTATGTTTTATGTCTAACGGGTCAACAGGTTGATTTTAATGGAAACTACAAACGAATCGGTCAAACAGTAAAAACTAATATTTGTAACTTAATTAGATTACTATAATGATAACTTAATATTTGTAATCATATTTGACAGCCTATGCATAATTTTTGTAATCATAGTTGACAGACTACGCATAATATAACTTTAAAACTTGGGAAACAGTAATTTAGGTCAACCATACAAATACTAAAACATTACATGTTATGACCCGTTTCTTAATCCACCTAATATGTTACCTATATAAGTGAAACCAACTACAGTATTATGTGCTCGTTATATGGACTGCAGGTTATATCCAGCATGAGAGTGATGATGACAGAAGAAAACAATGCCATAAGCAATTCTTTCCTTTTGGATGATGATTCCAGGTTACTTTCTTTTTTTTGAAAATAAAGATAATATTTTTTATTGCAAGTTTTAGTATACAGTACAAATCAGCTGAACACATAATGCCAAAGACACACCTAACTGGAAAAGTTGAAATGTTGTTCACTTGGACCCTTAACCAACTTTGATTTCTCTTAGTAGTAGAAGCCATTGTTATATCTTCAGTTCGACCAACTACAGATTATATGCCATTCAATAGGATATTTTCCCTAAGGCTCTAACAGACCATGTGATATCATTACAGCACTTCACTGAGTGACTTTGGCACAAAACTTCTCCGTATTCACACCCTTCTCAATCTTCACTTTAGCACAAAACTTCTCCGTATTCACACTCAACAACCGCGCATTCGACCCGCGATATGCACCATTCACAACTCTCACAACCCCACCAATTTGTGGAATAACCGTCTCCAACTCCTCTTGATCCACTCTCAACTTATGCTTACTCTCAATCATCTCAATCTCACCTACATACTTATCAATCACCTTACGCACAACACCCTTTTGCTTATAATACCCCTTTTCAGCTAAATCTTTACTCATCACTTTCACAACTATCCCTTCACATAACCAATAGTCTTTTCGGTTACTCCTCTCTTTCGCCTTCTCTTCTTCCTTAATCAGCTCATCCAAAACCGACCCACCACCATTCCCTTTTTTACCTTTCTCGACCTTCCCAACCTTAACATCCTCCACTTCATCAAACACAAACCTCGTACCCAACCCACCTTCACCCTTTTCCTTAGCTACATTTTTCGCTAAACTTAACTTAATCCTTTTCTCATCACCGCCCATCTCATCTCTCATCAAATACTTTTTCTCCTCAGATTCCAAACCTTTATCCATCACCGCCAACTTTTCCTCTGCTCGTTCAATCTGTCTCATAATTTCCCTCTCTTGTTTCTCCTCATCTACAACATCCGCTTTCGCACGCTTATTCTTCAACTTCTCCTTAAAAAGCGCCTCCAAATCCCTATCAATATACGTAATAAACCACCCTTTCGGCGTCTCCTCAACTTTACACTTCCCCGTCTTCCCCAAATACTTAACAAACTCGGTCAATGTAGCCCATTGAGTACTATTCATATGAACATGATGCCTATCATTAATATACTCATTATAAACAACGGTAGCAGCAATTCTACTAAACCTATGACTTCTTTTCATATGATCTAAAAACATGTTTTCGAACTCTTCGGAGTATCCGTCAACTATTCGTGTCGGGTTTTGACCGAATACTTCCATTTGACGTTGGTGCGATTCACTCATACAATGACATTTGAACCCGTTTTCATCGCGACATTGTTTTTGGCACATTTGACAGTACCAACGGATTTTCTGGAGACCCTTTGATTTGATTCTGTTTGCTATTGCTTTTGGGGTTAAGAATTCGTTTTTTCCCATGTTTTTGGAATATTAAGGTTAGGGTTTGGATGTTTTTAAGGTTTGGGGATTTTAAGGTTGATAAATTGAAAGATTACAAGTATTTAGTACTTACTTGGCTTCTTGTTGATTGATGAATACCTAGATGTTCTTGATCCGTAGGCAGACCATCAACACTTTCTTTCAATGTTTTGAAAACCGGGTCTGTGACCGACCCGGCCGAGTCACCGGGTCAACCCGGTTTTGTGCAAAAAACCAAACAGCCAATACACATGTCCAAACACCCATTTTTCTGCTGCATTATTAACACTATTTTTGCTGTAAAAATCAGCATAGAAACCAACCATGTTTCTGCAGTTGACCCGGGTTGGTAAAAAAACAGGCGGTTCGAACTGGGTTACAAATACTCAAGAAACGGTTAGTTTTGAGCCGGAACCGGTTTAACCGGTTGAGCCGGCGGGTCGAACCGTGTTTTCCTAATTCAGTAAGCAAGTCCTGTATTAGATAAGATTACATAACAATTTGACTACATTAAGAATCTAGTTTTTTTCTTTTAGTAAAGAGGGATGTAAAAGTGAAACCAATGATACTTCGATTTTTGTTGTGAATAGACATGGGTTCTTACAAAAATGGCAAAAATCACGACCTTGGACAAAGAAGTGAAATGTGTTATAGTTCTGCGGCCGTATCTTCTTTGGGATATACTAGTTGGATACCCGCGCACAGCGGCGGCGATAAATATAGTTATATACTAGTAATAAATATCGTAAGTGAATTGTTAACCCAACTTTCCTCGCAATTCCCTACCCTCTTAGTGAATTCATTTCACATCACTCCAAATGTATATGTGTTAGTTGTATGTGTTTGTTTGAGTTTTCCGTATCTTTCCCGTGACATCATTATTCCCGCATATAAAAAGACCTTCACAATCTCTTACCCGTCAAATATTTTCCCAAAAGTAAATGATTTTGATAAATAAAGTTTCTATTGATTGAAATAAAGGTTAATGTTATAAAAATTTGAATCAAAATAAAACAAATCTACTAAAAATGTAAAAACTAAAAACTCATAAAAATATATTAAAATGGATGTTGAATTAAAGAGCACAAAATTTTAAAATATATGGTGAAATTAGATCATAAAAAAATTAAACGAATTAAAAGATATTTAAATTTAAAAATAAAAGTAACTATTTATTTTAGTTTGTTCGAGCTCCTCCCTTTTTGTTATTTTTTAGTTAGAGAAGTGACACATGTCACTCAATGATTAGAGCTCCTTATTTTAATTTTTTGTGGAGCTCACAACTTAAATGCTTTATATAGTATAAGTATGGATATAGATATAGATTAGACAACATAAAGATGTAATCACAGTGGACACGTGTATTTTATCAGACGTTTTCCTGTTGCTAATGTTTTTTTCTGGTTTTATTCATGCAGCATACCATTTTCGGTTGATGATATATCAAAGTCAATGAAACAAATAGAAATCTCAGATGTCGACCCTCCACCTATAATCCGTGATAATTCAGGATTTAGCTTTTTGTCGCCACGGGCAGAATAACTGTCGTTTTCCCATACTGGATGATTCTCCTACTCACTCTTTGAAATCTAAATCTGGGTTCAACCGATACTCAAATCTAATCTTTGGCAGATGGATAGTCTCTTGCAAGAAGAATGTCTTTTGTGAAAAAATTGTAACTAACCATACCTAGAGAAAGAAATATTTGCCTCGACCTGAGATACCCGGTATAAGTACATCTTTATAGGATGTTGTACAACTGGTTATTATCAATTCTTGTATAGATGATAGGGTGAAGATTCACATTTCATCACAGTTTGTTAAAAATGTGTAGGTTGTTACTAAAAATTAGTTGTTGATCTTATGATGGCCGTGAATGAATTAAACAGCGAGATTCAAGGGCTAAGCCAAGATTAAATGTTAGCAGAGGCTACTTAATTGTAGAACAATATAGTAAATCGTGTTCTCGATCAATGCTGATTACTGACAGATAACAGACCGAAGCATCAATTTTGGATAGATCTTTTAACATATAGGATTATAACATGGTATTTCATGTTCATACATTACGATATTCTGTAGCGTTTGAACCAAGCTAGATGAACCCCATTTAATAAAAAACAACAAAAATGATCATACATTATCTCAATATCCTCTCACCAGAACTCATGTCAATAAAGCTTGTAAATTCAAATAAAACTTCTACATAAAATTTTGAAACATCAAGATAACTTTCTTGATAAATTTTTCAATCCACAACCAATGCATTTAAGCATCACGGTACCTGTTGCTGGCTCCGGCTTGATTACGAATTTAACTCCAAAAAAATCTTTGATATTCCTAAGTGTTTCAATCCCGTAAGGGACAAGCTTTCCTACACGAACCTTTGATATATCTTGTGGGCACAATGAACATAGAAGAAATAACAAACCCTGCAACATATAATTACTATTAACACAAAGTTCCACAATTAAACTCTTGAACAGTCATGCATAGATTTGTCTTGTGACCAACAACCTCAAAAGAACACTACAATCAGGGAATATATGCAAAGATACGAGAGGGGGGAAAAAAATCCCGGTTGTAAACTCTTTGACTAAAATCATTCACTTAAAGATATAGCTTTTTTCAGGACCTGATTTACTTAACCATCCACATTTTTTTCGCCCAATTTTACGTAAACCATTTAACACAATTGAGATATTAACATTCTCCTAGTCATCCTTTTGTCCCAAATTGATTATCCATGTTGATGTTCGAAAAGAGCTTATGAATATGCATCTTCATACCATCGTATACGTACAGGTAATCACAATTCAGAAGTAATCTTTTATCTACTCTGCTAAAATCCAGGAAGTATATTACTAGTCTGCTTTCTATATAGGATACATTTTCACATTGCAAATTGATTTATCAAAAGTAACGATCTATATTATCTGAAATCATGTTAAAGCTTGTGCATGTGAATTTTAAAAAGTTAAGATACAAACCTGGTGTGTAGAGTCTACGACACCACCTTGTTCAATCTCGCCAAGTAAAAGAGACGCAATTTCCTCACCAACTTCCTCTGGAGGCATAAGCTCTTTCTTTTCATCAATATCCATGTCATCATTCCCTCGGGCATAAGAAATTGTAGTATCAACAGATAAGAGACAACCAGATGTCGTTTCAGCAACCACTGATATTCCATAGCCAGGTGAACTGCCAAACACGAAATTGGTAAATCACTATAAGATCACCACACGAACGATTTTATCTATATGATGTTTTAAAAAACATTGCGCCTTATTTGGCACATGCTTAAAGCAGGTTGACCATCTATATGATATTCAAGATACTGTTAGGAGAGTGTTTTGACACTTTGACAGTGTATCATATCTGGGCTAGATGGGCAAGTGCTGGTAATGGCCAACGGGTCTTAGAATAAGTCCAGGTGAAAACAAGCCAATATTGGTGCTTTGATACTTCTAAAAATGGACCGGGCCATGTTGGGATGACCCGCAGACACTTTTTTGTCTAAGTTTTTAAACTCATCCATAAAACCTAATGCTTTAATCATGAGGAAGCTTGTGTGCCTTATATGTGCCTTACTGTAGATTTAGTTGACCGGTTTGAGATATGAACAAAACTTAAGAGCAACATATTCATAAGTAAAACGCATTTAAACAAGAGTAAACTGAACAGGCTATAAAAACACCTACTTTCCAGCTTGTACACCAGCTTTATGATCAGTATATATGCGAACATCAGGCAGCAAGCGGTTAAAGATTCCTCTAGCAGCATGTCTCATTGCATTTTCAAACTGAGCCGATACTCTTGTTGAAAAAGTAATCCCTCTGATCCTATTTACCATACCTTCATCAGTCCAATTCACGGCCTGCAAACCCAACCATGGCTTACTAAGTGGGGTACAAAAGATAATATATACTTGTATCAAATAAATAAACAGCTACCGTTAAACTATTTTGAATAATCGGGACTGATAAAGTAACTTCTCCGCCACCTTTAGGGGCGACTCCACGGTTTTCAATCTTCAATTGTAATCCTTCTGCTGGAACTCCAAAACGCTTCAGTAAAGGTAAGGTAGTTGATCTAAATATGTCAACTGAAGGGTCCTTAGGATCATTTGTTATCCCTGAAACAAAGATGAGAAAATCTTTATTAATCACCAATTGATTAAAAATATCTTATATAACCATCATTGAGCTGACAATAATATTTTTTTTTGTAGTAGATATGAGTTCAATAAAGAGCAGCCCTTTATTTATATTCACAAATACACTTTTTAATATACTTTGTTAACATTCAATATGTAAACCATATAACATATTACAGACTAAATCAACATCTGTCTCAGATATATAGACGGAAAATATAATAAAACCAAAAGCTATCAGTGTTTATAATACACCAAAACAGATCGACAGGTGACACTTTTATTGTTGAGTAAATTTGGATTTTGACACTTCATATTCACAATTCAACTACTAAGTATCGAATCTAACTCTTTGAGATATCACCACAAAAAAAGAGCAACAGAATGTTGACTGAACCGAAACAATAGCAACCTGTTACTACATTCCCTATTTGAAACTCTTGCAGGTAAATCAATAAACCGAAAAGAAATGAAAAAGATGAAAGAATCAATATACCTTTGAGCTTAATAGAGAGGGGCTTCTTCCCAAACAAACCAAGCACAATCAAAGGTTCAAGAAAATAGCCAATCGACCTACTCAATCCGCAATCATGCTCCAGATACCTCCCGCCCATTATGGTCCCCGGCTTGTACTTCAACTTGGTCCCTACCAATTCAACCACCACATCAAATCAATCAATCACTCTATGATGATAAGCACCCAGAATACTAAACTTTAACACCAATATGTATTGTTGCATACTTTTTCAAAAACAGCATAATGACCAGTGGCGGAACTTGGCCATTTATTTTGGGGGGGGCGAATTTATTTTGGGGGGGCCGAATCGGAGATTTATTTATAACCTCAACTAAATTACCCCTAAAACCTACAATATTTACATTAGGTGTCGTAAATTTTGGGGGGGCCGGGACCCTCCCCTGCCCTCATAAAGGTCCGCCCCTGATAATGACGTCGATTAATGAAACTTAAAAAATTAACTGAATTCCTTTTTTATCTAAAAATAACAAAACTTGTACTTTTGAATGCAATACTGATAAGAAGTAAAACATGTTTTCTAAACTATAATACTATATACCATAATCATATATGTGTCTATAGTCACACAATATGTTCACGGCAGTTCTAATTGGGTAATTGCATAATTGGCTCGTTTGTGCTATCTATACAACCAAAGAGCTAATTCCATCAAAATGCAACAAGTTTTAACCTTTTTGTCACAATACACAACATAACTTCTTCTTATATATAGTGGGTGTTTGTTTAAGCTTATATGTCAGCTTATGAGCTTATTTGTTTTTCAGCTAATATTTCATAAGCTCAAAATTTCTGGCTTATTTTGAGACTTGTGGGCTTATATAAGCTTGTTACATCGTAATAAGCTTATAGTCTCAAAACAAGCCGGAAAATTGGGGCTTGTGAAATATAAGCTGAAATCAAATAAGCTCGAAAGTCGACATATAAGCTTAAACAAACACCCCTATAACCACATTACAACAATTAGTAAGCAAATATCTCCTCCTTATAATCCAATTCTATACAATCTTTCTATCACCCATTAAATAAAAATACAATCTTTATATAAAAAACGAATAAAAATACCAGTTTCATTAATCTCAACACGACAGTCATCAGAAACCAACTCCAAAAGCCTCAAAAAAGAGACTTCATGAGGAAGGAGACCAGGCCACGTGGCATCAGAACGAATATCCTCAATCAATATTGGAGTTGTAGATAGAGTTGATAATAACAATCTTTGTCTTAAGTTTTGGCTACCCTTTATCTTCTTGTATGTTATTTTCCCCATCTTTTTTATTTGAATTTTCCGGTGGCCGGAATTTTTGTGGCGGCGGGTTGGCCGGAATTTTAAGGTTTGTGTTTTTTTTGTGTTTGTTAAACCCTTGTTGTGAAATTAAGGTTTATGGATTTTGTACCAAAAGAAAATGAAAGTTGTGTAAATGGTCCTTTAGGTATTTAGTTCCTCTCTTTTTGATAGGAGTATTTGTTTTTAGTTTCGCCGTTTTATAATATGTGTTCACTTATAAGATAACTAAAGTTTTGAAAAAAAACTCGCTAATTACACTGTGTACCAATCAAATTTTATCTTTTCTTACTAAAATCTCTTGTCACTGGCTGAAATGAAAAGTGAAAACTTATTTAAAGATATCCCAAAATAGTAATGTGGACACTTATTATAAAAAAAAAAAGTACCACTGATCTATTATTTCTCGTACCCCGCTTTTAGTGGTATTGGTTTTTGTTGTTCATGGTCTTGTATGTTGTAAAACTTGTTTGAGAAATATATTATCAAACTTATGATGTAACAACTCATCTCACTGAACCCTCTTACAAATTTGAAGTTTTGGCATGTGAGTATCCTTTAATTATGGTTTTTACTTGAATGGAGAAAATCTTTCGAGTAGTCTATTTTTTTGGTTTTGGGGGACTTACATTTGTGTTCTCGAGTTTTAAATGAAGGGAGTGGAAAAAAATGAACTTAAAACTATTGTTTTTTTTGCAATGTTTTGGAAACTGGACAGGACGTTAAACCTGCTTTTTATGTTCCTAGCTTTTTCGGTTGAACTGTAAGAACCGTTAAACCGGTTATGGTCTAGTTCACCGGTTGAACCATCGGTTTTGGTTCGGTTTTAAAAACTGTTGATACAAAAGTTGGGCGTTCCTTGTTTGGACTCCGATTCCCGTACCAATTGGATCTTAATGCTTGAGACATGCGCACTAAGAAAACAGGAAACACCGTTAGGCTTACCGTGGGATTGTCTCCCACGATTATCCTCCGGCGTGAGAGTAAGTAATCGGTTTTAGAGTTTAGTGGAGAGTTAGGGTTTGAGATCGTACCTTTAATGAGGGCTGGGATGCTCTTTATATACACACGAAACCCTTATTGGTTTCGTGTTCCCCAAACTTCGGCGTGTCCCGCCTAAGTCGGTTAGTAAACACTTATCTCCCAAGATGAGAGATATCTGATATCGTAAGCCATAAATAACTGTGGGTTTGGGCCTTCGTGAGCCCAAACAAGTTATCGGGTTAGCCAGTCGCATCTTGGGCTTGTTAGTAGCGGTCATTGGTCGGGTTCGTGACCCGAATGCGGACTATACGTCATCATGTCCCCCCATTCTAGTATGCGCAGGATGAAACCCGCGGATGCTAGACTAAAAGTTGTATCCCAGGAATTCTTCGAAGCGTAGCGGAGAACCTACAAAGTTTTTTAATAGAAGATACAGTGTATCCGATCTAATTAAATCAAATACATGCCTCGTAAAATGTGGGAAAGCAACTGAAAATGTGTCACATTAGTATATCCTATCCACACATTCAGAAATAGTGGGGTCCACGTGTCGATCATCGCGTGGGTGTAAAACCCTATATAAACCATCTCCTCCCATTTACTGTGTTTATCACAGTAAAGAAAAACATTTCCGCCATTGTTGAAAGCTTGAATATCTACCAAAAAACCCTTATTATTTCAAAGGTAACAGCGCGTGCGCATTAAAAACTATATCATGGTCCGTGGATTAACTAACTTTGCCTCCGACCTGACCGAGGATGAACTTCGTGAGTTCACCTCGGATTATTATATCCCACTCGCTCTACATCCGGTAGTTTCGGCTGCGCAGGCGTCAATAGCGGATTTCCCCGAAGGGAAGGTAGGGGTATACACATGTTTTTTCGAATTTGCGAATCAACGTGTGCCCATATCCTTATTTTTGTGCGACGTATTAAACTACTATCGTCTGCATATATCCCAGCTGCACTGTATAAGGCGCGGCAAAAATAACAAACTTCGAGGTTAATTGCCGCTTATTGGTGATTAACCCCACTATCTACCTCTTTCGCGCGTTTTACCACACACCGTGGTCAAACGGGTGGGTTTCGTTCGCTAAGCGCGCAGGAGGCCGCAATGTTACACCGATAAACCGGAAGCGCTTAGGAACCGGAGGAAAAAATTTCGGGTCGATGAAGCGTTGTTCCCTTGGCGCTTCGCCTTCTACACCCAAAGTTCGCTGCCAAAGGATGAGCGCCCCTCCCCTGGAACATACAACGCTGATGATGCGGATACGATAAACGCTAATCGTATTCCCATCAATTCCTACCCCGAGGAATTTTTGGTGCACGTGGGCATCAGTCGCAATTACTTTGGTAGACCTGATGAGGTGCCAACATTCTTAGACGCGGATGGCCAGGGTGGGTGCTCGTCCTTCGTATTCCTTAGCTTTATTAATGTGAGCCTTTCTTTTCACTTTTATACTTTATATAACTTGTTTGTTGTTTGTTTCTTGCTGCGCAGAGATGGATCTATTCGGCGTTGTGAACTTGGCGAAGCCGCGCCAGGCGACGGTAGGGGTGCGCCCGTTGAGAGAGGGGGAAGTCCCCATTTTGGAAGCTACCGCAGGTCATACCATGGAGATGAACTTGGAGGAATCTGGGGGTGGTTCGCCCGTTGTGCTGGAGGCGACCCCTCTACAAAGCGTGCCCAGCCCCAGGGTACCTACCCCTTTAGTGGAGCCGTCACACACAGATGTGGCGGAGAGCATGGAAGACTTAGAGGTAGAGGAGGAAAGTCAAAGGCTAAAGCGCAAGAGGGCGCATGGTGGTGATGGCGCAAGCTCATCCAGGAAAAAACGCCCTATCATCCTTGACGTGGAGTCGTCATCAGACGATGCTTCGCCCCCTCGCTCAAAGGAGACAACTCCACCCAATTAAGTATTGTCGCCATATCGCTTATCTCATTTTTTGGTCACGTTATTAATTAACTTCGCTTTGCGTGTAGTATTGAAGCTGTTGGGTTAACATCTGAGCAATCTAGGGAGTCACCACCCAAGGCAAGTCCCCGTGCGTGCTGACCCTCAGGATCCGAAGGACCAAGGTACCGAGCAGTTGGCATCTAGGGGTATGCCCATGGACCAGTTAGTTGGGGAGCTTTTGTCTGCTGCTGCGCACCAGGCTACACTAGTTGCTCAGCTGAAGGCAAGGTATGTTGGGGAGAGCAGCCAGAGCGCTCAAAAGGATGAAGAGATTGCGCAGCTGAAGGCGCTTTTAGCTAGTGCTCAGGCGGAAGCAGAGGCAGTGGGCTATCATTCCCAAAAACTTGCGGAGGAGAAGATGTCTTTGATGATCCAAGTGGGCCAGGAGCGTGCCGCATTAGAGGTTTATAAGGCTAATTGCTCCCGGGCTTAAGTATTTGGACAATGGGAAAACGAGTGTTCTCTCGGTTGGGGAGTTTGGTGCAACTGTGGGAAGCGCTACCGGAGGAGCAGGAAACGAAGGCGTAAGCTCAAGATTGAGTATGACGAGGAGTCAGATCCCCGGCTTGTTTCAACGATTGCCGAGCGATGTGGCTTATCACCATGGCTTGCGCCTTGCGCCTCTTAATACTGGAGTCTCGGAGGTAGTAGACAAATTTAGGGCGGTTAGCAGCGCTGCGTGGCAAGGCCGAGGCTATAGAGGAGCTTCACGAGAGTGGCCTTCGAAGTGGCCGCTGCCAGTGCTCAGGTACAATGATCATGCATATGAGGAGCTCATTGCTGCTATGGAGAAAATGAAAATATTGGAGCTTCCTCATATTGCTCAGATGGAGCGCGACCAAGATTACCATATAGGCGTGATTATGGAGGGGTTAACTTTGGCTCGCCACGCGGCTGATGGTGCGAGGCACAACCGACTTTTTCTCGAAGCCTAATGAGTCACAACCTGCGGTGCCCATTTTTGCTCGCCCCCGCGACCTCTTGAACCCGTTCGTACTTGAGAAGGAAATTCCTTTGAAGGAATCCTTAGAGGCCCATGCTATGAGGCTTGCCAAGAAGAAGGGCGTGAAGGGAAAGGCCATTCTCTATGGTGTTGGCGCAGCGCACCTTCCTAGATCCGACGGGGTACCTGTGAGTGTGGCAACTGTATCGCGCCGGGAATCTGATTTGTTGAAGAAGCTGAAGGAGGCTGGGGACGCTGCAAGCCACGTGGAAAGCTCTCATCTTAGGCGTTGTAGTAGTATATAGATTGTAGCTTCTTTGTAAATATTATTTTGTAAGAACTCATGGTCCTTAATGAATTGTTCCTTTTGTTGAATGTGTGTTGATGTGGTTGAGACTTATAATGTTTGTACTTAGTTATCCGTTTTTTGCATAAAAAACGTACTTGTTGTCTAAGAATCAAACGGTTACATAAGCGCGAATAATATGTGAAGTGCATAATCATGTATGACCTATCCTACTTAAAACATAATGTCTAAGTATATTTATCATAATCGTGTATGGTGTGATATGCAGCGTACTGTAAATATCATAGTAAGGAGCCAAGAGTCTTGATTCCTGGTTTGTTAAACGCGCATAGTATGCATTGTTGCGCATCCGTCGTGGAATGCGCATTGAACTTATTCCAACGTCTTGAAAATAAGGTGTTTAACAAGGATGCATGATCCAATGTTGATGGGTTTGCAACCCTCTTACTCAACGAGTTATTTAGTAGGTTTACTCATCCTTTTTACCATCGTAGGTTTAGTAAGTGCATGCGAGCAATGTAGGCAAAAGATAATAAAATAACAATGTTAAGACATAAACAATATGACTAATTGAAATGTGTCGCGGATTTAGCTAGAAACCGCAGCGTTTTATTAATACTTGCAAGTGTTTGTAATAAGAAGAAAAATATTTGCCTAAGTAAAAAATAAATAAATACATGGACATTTATTGAGCCCGATACTAAAGTGCGGGGGTGTCGATGCGCTGGGCCGTAGCCGTTTCTAGAGATAACACCGTTTGAGGTTGCAGATATTCCATGTGCGTGGTAACTCACGACCATCCATGTCTCGCAGCTTGTACGCGCCTTTTCCTGATGCTTCAGTGACCTCATAAGGTCCTTCCCACTTCGGTCCAAGTTTTCCTGTATCTTCTGCGTGACTCACATTATTGGCGCGATATACAAAGTCGCCTGGTCTGAATGAGATGCTTCGAACTTTAGCATCGTAGTATCCCTTCATTTTGGACTTAGCTCTTGCCTCACATATTGTTGCGCGCTCGCGCCTTTCTTCCAACAAGTCCAAATCAATACGCCGTTCATCGTTATTAGTTGTAACATTAACTTCAGTAGTACGAATAGTTGGCATCCCTATTTCGGCTGGTATAACGGCTTCTGTCCCATAGACAAGAGAAAAGGGAGTGTCTCCCGTGCTAATTTTGATCGAAGTGCGGTGCGCCCACAAAACATGCGATAATTCCTCCACCCACCTTCCTTTGTGCTTGTCCAAGCGTGCCTTAATTCCTTCACCCAGACTTCGATTTGCACGCTCGACTAAGCCATTGGTTTGTGGGTGTTTAACCGACGCGAAGTGTTGTGTAATATTTAGCTTTTCGCACCATTCCTTGAAAGGGTTGTCACATAATTGTTTTCCGTTGTGCGAGATGATTTCCCGGTAATCCGAAACGGCATACGATATTTTCCCAAACAAATCGTTTTACCTGGTTACCTGTGATCGTCGCGACCGCCTTTGCCTCAATCCATTTAGTGAAATAATCTATAGCCACTATAAGGAATTTTAATCCCCCTGCTGCGACAGGGAAGGGGCCTGCAATGTCGATACCCCATTTATAGAATGGCCATGGTGACGTAATAGGTGTTAGCTCCTGTTGTGGTTGGCGTGGAATTGGTCTGTGAACTTGGCAGTCGCCACACTTTCTTATTAAGTCCCGCGCGTCATGGTGAAATTGTGGGCCAGTAGTATCCTGACCGTAAAGCGCGTGCTACAACGGACCGTGGTCCTGAGTTCATACTACATGAACCGGCGTGGATTTCTCAAAGTACATAATTTTCTTGCAGTGGTCCGACACATCGAAGCCATGGTTGTAGAAAGGAGCGTCGATATAGTATACCGTCCCGAAGTTCAAACCTCTGTGATGTGCGCCGTACCCTTCGGGCGTCCTTCTGCTCTTGGGGCAGTACGCCCTTACTTATGAACTCGACTATTGGGGTCATCCATGTAGGACCTTGCTCCTCTATCACCGTGGATATGTCCATCTCTGAGGTGGACTTGCTCTTCAGCGTTTCCACAAACAATTATTTTGACAGGTGCGCAAAGCTTGTGGATGCAATCTGGCTTAGTGCATCCGCCTTTCTATTTTTCCCTCTAGGAACTTGCTTGATGGTAAACCTGTCAAAGCTCTGGGTTAGTGACTTGGTCTTGCCGAGGTATTGGGTCATGTTTTCCTCTTTAGCCACATACTCGCCCAACACGTGGTTGGCCACTAGCCGGGAGTCCACATTTGCTTCCAGGTTGCGTATGCCCATTCGAGCTGCAATGCGTAATCCAACGATCGTGGCTTCATATTCTCGCCTCGTTGTTTGTGGTCGTGAATTCAAATGCAAAGGCGTAAGTGAATTTCATTCCTTCTGTACTTGTGAGGATAAGGCCTGCGCCTGACCCGTCTACGCATGAAGATCCGTCCGTGAACAAGATCCATGGTTCTTGTAGTTCCACCTTGCTTTGTGAAGGTACGTCGTCAGTGTCCAGTTTTTCGATGATGAAGTCTGCTAGTATCTGCCCCTTAACCGCAGACGTGGTCTATAGGAAATGTTATGCTCACCTAGCAACACACTCCACGTAGACGCCCCGATGCGTCGGTTTGGAGATAATTTGCTTGATAGGTTGGTCTGTAATCACCGCTATTGGGTGCGCCTGGAAGTACCTGCGTAGCCATTTTGCGGCGAATACTATTGCTAGGACCAACTTTTCCATTGCGCTGTAGTTAATCTCCATTTTCTTGAGTGCTTTGCTTACCAAATACACCGGTGTTTGCACGAATTCTGTCTGTTAGCAGACCGCTACCGACCGCTCCGTGGGTTGCCTGACAAATACATAATTAATTCTTCCCCTGGCGAGGCGCAACTAGCGTGGGAGTACTGCTAAATGATGTTTAAGTTGTATGAAAGCTTCTTCGCTTCCGTAGTCCAAATAAAGTCTCCCTTTTTGTACACTTCTTGAGTGCTTTGAAGAGAGGGAGTGACTTGTCTGGCGATTTGGACAAGAATCCATTCAAAACGCCGTTTTCCGTTTAGAGATTGGACTTCTTTCAACGTGACGTGGTGAAGGAAGCCGGATGACGCCTTCGCTTTTTTCTGGGCACGGTTTGATACCATCGGGCTCTATTAGATATCCGAGGAACATGCCTTCTGTAGCGCCAAAGGTACATTTCTTAGGATTTAACTTCATATTGATTTCCCGTAGTGTCTTAAATGTCTCCTCAATGTCGCGCACCAACTCATCCTCAGTATGGCTCTTTATGACAAGGTCGTCAACGTAAACCTCTAGGTTGCGGCCCACCTGTTTCTCAAATGCAGTATCTACCAATCGCTGATAGGTGGCGCATGCGTTCTTTAAGCCAAAGGGCATCTTAGTATAGCAATAGACGCCTTTGCTTGTATGGAAGGCCGTTTTTTCCTCATCTTCTTTAGCCATATGGATTTGGTGGTATCCTTTGTATGCGTCTAAGAAACATTTGAGTGGGTGCCCGCACAAAGATTCTATCTTCCAATCTATCGCTGGTAGTGGGTAGCAATCTTGTGGACATGCTTTGTTGAGATTCGTGAAGTCCACGCACATCCTCCAACTACCATCGCTCTTCTTGACCATCACTGGGTTGGAGAGCCAGTCGTGGTAGTAGACTTCTCGCATGATACCTGCGTCCACAAGTTTGTGTACTTCTTCCAAAATGGCTTTTGCGCGCTCTGGAGCCTGGCCGCGCTTCTTCTGTGGTACTGGGGAGTATCCTTGTCGGATTCTCAACTTATGTTCTCTAATCGAGCGTGGCACACCAGTCATGTGTTTTGGTTCCCACGCCAAGATGTCTAGATTCTTTTGCAAGAGTGCGCACATGGTCGCCCTACCAAGATCACAACGATCCCCTAGCAATACTTCTTGTTCGGGTAATCGGATGAATTGCGACCCTAAGGTTTGATACTTTAGTTGCGCGCTGTTCTGGAATGTGTGCCGCCTCGCATGTAATCGTGTTACATTCTTCAGGTGGCACGGTGGTATTGTAGAGAGTAACAATGCCCCCCTCCACCGGGAATTTGAGCATCCCATGTGCCATAGACGGTATCGCGATATCGCCGATATCCCCGCCTCCCAATAATGCCATTGTATGGCAAAGGGGATTTGATCACCATAAAGTTCATCCAGGCTTTCGTGGAGTGTTCTTTATTACCAACACTGACTGGTAGGCGTATTTGCCCCATGGGCCATATCTTTTCTCCTGTAAAACCAGTCAACGACGCCATGGCGGGATTAACCGATCACAGATCTCAGGTCGCATGCTGAAACAATCTTCATACATTATATCTACAGATGCTCCTCCATCAACATACATGCGGTGGATATCGTGACCCCCTGCATTAATTTCAATGGTGAGCGGTTCTACCACTGCGTTATCCGCAGTCAAGGTGGGGAAAGAAATTTCATTTCCACAGGAAAACTTTTGGCTGATCCTCTGCCTAGTCTTTCGCTGCCATGATTGTATCATGTAAATGGTATCAGCCTTATCCTTGGGTGCTTCTTTCTTGTTTCCAGTCTTTTGCTTATCTTTTCCCTCCTTGATGTTCTTAACGAGATGGTCCAATCGCCTTCTTTACTAGTTTATCAATTAGTTGGCGCAATTGGACGCACTCGTTGGTGGTGTGGCCCTTCTGTCCATTGGTGGGGGCCTCGGGAAGTTCGCGCCTTCTGTTGCGAATATCTCCTTTGGAGTCTTGGTTAGCGGGGTATATTTGTCATTATCTCGTCCGCTCCCCTGGCCGCGGTAGTTCTTGTTGCGGTTGCTACTCTGGTCAATGGATTGTCTCCGGGGCTGTTCTTGTGACCTATAGTTTGAGTAGCCTTTCCTGCTGTCCGCCACGACTGCTTCTCCTTGGATAAAGGACCTTGTGCGTTTCATAAGTTCATCAAAGGTTTGGGGAACCTTGTCGTTCAGCTTTTGATGAGTTCGGGTTATTGATCCCGCTCATGAACCCCGAGATCTTTAGTATTTCGGGACATGCCTTGACATGTATGTACTCATCTTTGTAGCGCTCCACATAAGTGCTTGTAGATTCCCCATGGCGCTGCTTAATCCTCGGCAAGTTCGACAGGGTTTTCGCTCACTTCTTCCTTTGAGTGAAGTTCGACGGAACGCTTTCAAAGAACTCTTCAAAGCCATCAATTCTTCGCGTGGAAGCTTATCAACCAGTTTGCACATTTCCCACTAATGTGGAATTGAACATGTGGCAGCACACAGGTTGTGGCCAATTTTCGATGGTAGCAGCTGATTCGAAATTTTTTAGGTGATCGTCCGGATCACCTGTTCCATCATAGGTTTTCACATTAGCGGGCCTGTGCCTTCTCTTATTTTCCGAGAAATCACTGATACGCCGAGTGAACGCATCCACCTTTTGGCGGCGCCAAGGAAGAGACATATCTTCCTCCTCCTGGTCGCGATATCTTCCCCTGGATTTCCAGTGTCCTGTTTCGCTGTCCTTGTTGTTCGAGGAATCATCAGGGAACGAGCTTTTTAACTGTCGGCGCTTGCGCCGACCCTCCGAGGAATCACCAGAGGACGAGCTTCCCCTTTTTCGGCGCTTGCGCCGTCCCTCGAATCCGAGCTTGAAGAGCTCTCACTTGGGGAGTGTCGCCGCCCAGCCTGTCGTGGACCCTGCGGTTACCAAGTCTAGCGTGGACATTGGTGCGCCGCCCGTCCTCTTCATGTTCTTCCGATACTGCAGTCACCGCTTCATCATTCTCAACTCTCCTCCCGATTCTGTAAACACCTGGGGGCGGCGGTTATCCTTCCTGCCTCTCCTCTGATGACGCTGTAGGGATGTCTCATACTCCGAGTCAAAGTTGAGTCGGGCTTTCGTGCTCGACTCGACCTCTTTTTCGCTTCCTCTTGCATGAGGGCGGCCAAGGTCTCATAGTTTTGAGACACGAAGTCACTTGGCGCTAATTCAGCCGTGACTCCTTCTAGAGCGAAGGAGTCTGCTTCCACCACTGGACCCTTGTTTTGGTCAGTGCGTCTGGCGGGTTTGTGAGGCCCGCTTTCGCACCGATTGGAGGGGTGGTGAAAAGGTTGTGCAGGGGTCTTCTGGTGGTTGTTGTAGCAGCATGGGTTGTCCCCGTGAGTGGTTCCGCTGTCGGTAGACCGACTTGGGCCTGACCCTTGGTTTTAGTCACACCGGTTGTTCCAGAGGCCTGCTTAGAAGCTGATCCACTTTGCTGCTTCTTCTCTTGTAGGTCACCATGCGATCGCTGGCTTATGTTTCCTTGCTTTGTCATTCTAGTTCTTAGATCTTAGTGATTGGTCCCACGGATGGCGCCACTTGTTGATACAAAAGTTAGGCGTTCCTTGTTTGGACTCGATTCCGCATACCAATTGGATCTTAATGCTTGAGACCTGCGCACTAAGAAAACAGAAAAACACCGTTAGGCTTATCAGTGAGATTGTCTCCCACGATTTTCCTCCCGTGAGAGTAAGTAATCTGCTTTAGGGTTTAGTGGAGAGTTAGGGGTTGAGATCGTACCTTTAATGAGGGCGGGATGCCTTTATATACACACGAAACCCTTATTGGTTTCGTGTTCCCCAAACTTCGGCGTGTCCCGCCTAAGTCGGTTAGTAAACACTTATCTCCCAAGATGAGAGATATCCGATATCGTAAGCCATAAATAACTGTGGGTTTGGGCCTTCGTGAGCCCAAACCGTTATCGGGTTAGCCCAGTCGTACTGGGCTTGTTAGTAGCGGTCATTGGTCGGGTTCGTGACCCGAATGCGGACTATACGTCATCAAAAACATTGGTTTTTTGTTGTGTTTTCGAGTTGAGAAGAAACCCGATGCACGGGTTGAGATCTAATTGAATTTCAACGATTAAATATTAAAGTCGATTTTGACTTTTTTTTGAAAATAATCTCTTTCAAAAGAGGGAAAGATTCGTACAATTTGCTATGCGTAAAGTACTACGCTAATTTCAAAGAAATGATTTGTTCACCACCAAAATGATGTATGTTAAATATGATTTTCTAACAGCTGTACAAGCGGAGGAGGCGAAACGGGCGAGCACGGGCTATGGTCTAAACGGGCAAGGGCCCGAATAGAGCACAACCATAAACGGGCGTGACCTTAATGGGCACGGGCTAAACGAGCTCATGTTATACGATTCGCTTTAAAAAAGACACAAAACAACGAAATAAATTCCTCAAACATAACATCTCATTTATATTTAAAAATTAAATATATTATATTTATAAGTTTTTCTTTAAAAACAATTGGAATACTCTGATTAAGAGAAAATATGTGCCCGTTAATGCCAATTTAACTTTTTAATGAGCTATACGCAGCCATTTCATAAAAAAGAGAGGGCAAATTATGCCTAAATCTTTTACAAAGTAACCCACTTTTTGATTTTAGACACAAATTGTCACCTCTATATACAAGTAAATCACAAACGAATTCTTTTGTGATATGTGATTGAAATCGTTTTGTATAATTTATAAGCCCTTACAAGAGAAAAAATAAAAAATAAAAATGTTTGGTCATAAAATGTCATGATGTCAATCATGTTTAAGATAGATTACTAGAATCCATTGACCTACAAACATGGTAACCAAACTACAGTAGTTAATTTGTCCCTACAAGAAAAGAGAATATATTTTGCATCATTTAGGACCACAATCCAATCCGAGCCGTTCGGCCAACAATGTAGAGGTTGCGCTACCAAATTTCCGAGTTGAAAACAAATATCATACTAATAACTAAACTCTTAACTATTTAGCCCCATGACCGATGATGATTGAAGAATCACCACTAGAACAAAGATGATGCGAGGGGCGACAGAGGAATGCTTCATGTATGGGTCACACTGACAGAATACAACTAGCCAAGCACACAATGCTAAGTGTTCATCATAGTGGTCACATTCTGCATATCCCTTTGCATCATTAACAGATGTCTTCAGCAAATATGATGTCGTATATAGATTGCACTGCACAAACACCAAACACAAAATGTAAATGCCAGGTTCACATAAGGTAACTGTACTCTGTAGATGTGACAATTTTGACCCATTCACTTAATAATGGGTCCATCTGGGTCGTACTTAATCTCAAGTCAACACAATATTAATCTTTAAAAAACTTTACTTTTTACCTTCTTCTTTGGGAATATTTGGTTGATCTACCAACAGCTGCTCGAAAGCATGTAAATCGCTAACACTGCAATCAAATTGAAGGGCATTACCATTTACCATTAATATAAACATGAATTGATGAGCATTGGTCGCTAGTTCAGGAAAATGAAATTCAAGAATGAAACGTCAGACCATTTCAAAACTATTAGATCTCGACTTAACAAAGATGTTTCAATACTAGAAGCATTAGTAGGTGGCTACCGATTTTGTAAGAAGATCATGCGTAGGCTTATTGTTCAATAGAAAATACATGATGTTAACTTCATTTGTTAGGAAGTACTTGACATTGTGTTGAAAGAGGGATTGTTTAGGGGTGAAGTAATCGGTTTAGTTTCGAGTAGTTGTTAAAAACTGTAAAAGCACGTTCAAACTCTCTTTGGTCTTCAGCTGTTTTGTTATAGCTGTACAATAAATGGCCGAGAACCTTTTTTGAGCCTTTAAAGAACATCTCTATCCTTACTACGCTGTATGAGCCTTAGGGATTCTGTTAGTAATGCAGCCACCTTCTCGCACATGCTCTTTGACAATCACACCATGATTTGCCTCTATGCCATGCCAAACAATGAGCTCGAAAGAAGTTACATTCCTAAAATTTGACTTAGTTATTGATAACGGCATGTCTGTTACTCAAAATACTTCCCTTATTCTTTAATCTTATCTATAAAAGCAATAATTTGCTCACGGTGTATTTCAATTGTGTTGGTTCAAGTCTAGCTAAGACATGTGAGATAAATTTGTGGTATAAATGTTGTGAGATAGTTAAAATTGCCGTTTAAAAAAATTAAAACTTTTGGACAAAAAGTAGTCTACTGGTCAACCTGACCCGTGTTGAACCATTCTAAAAGTCACCCTTTTGACTTGTTGTCATAAAAATCTTAACATTTCTTACCCACTTTGAACGAACAAAAAATGTTTACATGTATTATTGGATAACTAACTACTACCATCTCCTAACATAAGTATGGGAGAACGTAACAGAGATTTTCAATTTAGACCTTTCAACCAAACAAACCAGGTCTTTTTAGCTGCTACAAATATTAGATTTAGTGGCTTTGGAAAAGAAAGTAAGAATATTAGATTTACTTAATTTTCATACAACAAAGTTGGACAACATATTATACCAGACATTTCATTGAAGAACAATTAGTTTGTCGACAAATAAATTTAATTTGTCGAACAAACCAAAGTTTTACGTTTTGAAACCAAAGGCATATAAACAAATATCCTTAGACCGTCCGTAATAAGGTGCCATAGCACACGTCTTCGTCCTTGCTGGAAAATAGCACGCGTCTTTGCTTACGACACTCACCCACCTTCGACGTGTTGAAGACCAAAAAAACGAACACTCGGTCGTGTAGACGACCGAGTTGTGGGAGGTTTGTTGTTTGTGTGTGTTTATTAAATGGTGTATAACCAGAAGCCTTGTATTATGAGTTTGGTATCCACTCAATATAATCACTTTTATGCACAGATTCTTTAGCATTCTGAAAGTTAATACACACACACATCCTTTTCTTCATCTCATTGTATAACCAGAAGCCTTGTATTATGAGTTTGGTATGATGGTATCCACTCGATATAATCACTTTAATACGCAGATTCTTTAGCAAATTAAAAGTTAACACACACACACGAAACCTTTTCTTCATCTCATTGTATAACCAGAAGCCTTGTATTATGAGTTTGGTATGATGGTATCCACTCGATATAATCACTTTTATACGCAGATTCTTTAGCATATTAAAAGTTAACACACACACACGAAACCTTTTCTTCATCTCATTGTATAACCAGAAGCCTTGTATTATGAGTTTGGTATCACTTTATACATAGATTCTTTAGCATACTGAAAGTTAACACACACCCAACCTTTTCTTCATCTCATTGTATAACCAGAAGCCTTGTATTATGAGTTTGGTATCCACTCAATATAATCACTTTTATACACAGATTCTATAGCAAACTAAAAGTTAACACACACACACACACACACACACACACCCATCCTTTTGTTCATCTCATTGTTGATCAATCACAAGAAATTTATCCCCAGATTCGTTTTACTTCGGTATTCATGGTTGATCCCTTTACTTCGGCCCTTGTGAGAGATGTGGTAGAGAAATTAACTTCTCAAGCTATCCAAGAGTATGGGTTGCTCTCCCCTAAGGGCGATTCTGGCCGCCACTTCCAATAATTTTCCGACTAAAATCAATCATCTAAACCATATCTCTACCTCTGGTATGCAATCGGTGTAGTTGATTGTGGATTTAGTGAAGTGGTGTGCTGTTTTTATCTCTTATCTATCCATAATCGTCCCTTTTTGTGCTGACTATTAAACCCTAAATCGTTTTATTTAAATCTGCTCTACAAAAGTGTTTTTTCATTACATGATCATGTTTGTGGAATCGAAAACAATTTTTAGGGCTCTTTTGAAGTAAACGGTTTTTAGGGTTTTATTTTTCGTTTTTATCCTGGTCGATAATTCTTCCCATTAATTTTTAGGTCGGTTTTTAATCGATCTACTTTTCCTTATTATTCGATCAGAGGGTTGTATGGTGTCTGCTATATCCTTTGATGCTTAACGAAACCCTTTTAGGGTTTTGGTATTATTGAGTTGTAGTAATCGTCCCTTTATTTTAAGGGTCGATTGGTTGATTGGACTTGTGCTGATCACCTATCCATGGTTTTGGTGGTGATTGCTGTTCGTTAAGGATATATGAAACCCTATCTTAGGGTTTCAACTTTTAATGATTGATGGTGCTGCTGCTGCTGCACGTTATTCTGTATGGTAGCCCTCGTTGTTGGCTGCGTGTTCTTTATCTGATGGAAGTCATGTGTACGTGGGTTATGGGAGAGATGTAGGTCATGTTGGTTGTTCGCTGCATCATAGTTTGATCCTGCCGCTATTGTTCTTTTGCATTTGATCATGTTATTGATGTGGTTATGGAAGTTAGGGTTTGGTATACTCTATTGCTGCAAGTGCTATGGCGTGGTGTCGATGCTAGGGTTATGTTATATGGTCATATAGCTGGTTTAATTTGATGTTTTTAGCATCTCTGATCATTCAATTCGCTGGTATTGATGATAGTTCTGGTTGGGACAGATTCATGTTGTTGATGGAAGTTAAGTTTTGGGGGCTCTTGTTCAAAACCCCAATCACTCAATCACGGATCTCTTGCATTCTCATTCATTCTGGTGTCTCGTGATTGTCTTCATGTAAGTTAGGGTTTGGGAAACCCTATGTTCATCCGTTAATGGTCGTCATCTCATGATTGATGATCCATGAGTGGGCAAGTTGGAGGATTCTTCATGGAAGTAGGTGGACCGTCAAAGTGATTTCGAAGGCTCAAGTTCATGTCTTGAGTAGTATTGTAATGTTTTATTTACTTTTGTCATTTTTGATAGGTTCATTTTTGTAAGTTATAAAAATGGTGTGTCATTTTTATATTAAAGTCTGTCAGTGTCCTAAGGGACTGAGATGAGAGACTCACTCTCATCCGTTGTACTTCAATTTTTTGGTTAATATACTTTACCAGGGTGCAGAATTACTCCCCTTTACCCAAAGAAAAAGAGTATGGGTTGCTTAGGGGACTTGAAAATGATCTTTCAGCTCTCGAGAACACTTTCAAACTGATCAAAGGTGTTCTTTATGATGCTGAGATGAAGCAAATGACGGAAAAGGCCGTGGAAGAATGGCTCAAGACTCTCAAATCTGCCTCTTTGGAGGTGGAAAACGTGCTCGACGAGGCCAAAACTGTAACTTTGATACAAAGGCTACACGGGGAAATGGGCAAGAAATACAAAATAAGAGCCTTTTCCTCCAGCTATAATCCGCTTATGGCGAGATTTAGGATTGCTCACAAAGTTAAGAACATACGGAAAATATTGGAAGACATTGATGCTAATAGCTCCAAGTTTAAATTGACTTCCAATACCACAAGTGAAGATGGCATGCGAATTGCTGGTGAGATTTCAAACAGAGAAACTAGCTCACTTGTAAACTTGTCCAAGATCTATGGAAGGGATGAAGAGAAGAAGATGATCGTTGATAAGATTTGTAACCAAGATATAGGCATTCGTCGTGGCGATGATGATGTGCGGGTCTATGCTATATGGGGCATGGGTGGCATCGGAAAAACCACACTAGCTCAATATGTTTACAATCATAAAACGGTGGGGAAACATTTCGAGTTAAAATTTTGGGTATATGTCTCTTCTGTGTTTGACATCAAACGTATAATAAAGTCAATATGTGGCTCAGAAGATTCAGAGTTAAATAAGATGCTAGAATGCCTTCAAAACAAGTTACGAGGTAAGAAATTCTTTATTGTTATGGATGACGTATGGATCGAAAACAATGACATGGAAAAATGGGACGAGTTATGTAAAGCATTAAGTTGCGGAGCAATAGGCAAAGACCGTTATGGTAACGACACGGAAGAAAGATACTGCCCAACTGATGGCTAAGATTCAAGAGTTGCAGCATAATGTGGCAGTTTTGTCAAAAGAGGAGTCATGGTCGCTATTCAAGATGCTTGCGTTCCCGGGTGGAGGAGATCAGGTGGAAAACATAAGGGAGCTGGAGCCTGTAGGAAGGGAGATAGTTGAAAAATGCAAAGGCTTACCTCTAGCAGTGAAGACTTTGGGTAGCTTAATGTCGACAAAAAAAAAGGGTGAATGAGTGGCAGCTTGTAAATGACAAGTTCATGTCGGAGATGCAAGACAATGGCATCTTAACTGCTTTGAGGTTAAGCTACGATGATTTGCCTCCACATATGAAGATATGTTTCGCTTATTGTTGTGTATTTTCAAAAGGGAAGGAAATGAGTAAGGATTTATTGATAGAGTTGTGGATGGCAAATGGATTTATTCCATCTCTAGGAGATGTGAGCTTGTATGTGCTTGGTGAGGAAATTTTTACTTGTTTGGTCTGGAGGTTGTTTTTCCAAGATCTTGTCGAGGAGGATATATACACAGGTGATCAGAAATGCAAAATGCATGATTTAATGCACGATCTTGCGCAATATGTAATGGGGCATGATTGTGCAGTTATAGAGCCTGGAAAGGAGTTGATAACCTCGGTTGAGGTGCTTCATCTCAGTTTATCATGCGCCAGTTTTCGTTTTTCAAAACATGATTTAAACAAGCTAAGACCAATCCGATCAATGTTGGTCTTTGATTATTATTATAAAAGTAACAGTAGAAAAATCTCCTGCCATGTTTATCTAAGGGCGTTGTATTTGCAAGGAATTGAAAGCTCGACGTTGCCCGAATCAATCTGCAAGCTAATACATTTGAGATACTTGAAAATATCGGGGTCAAAAATAGAAGTTCTACGAGAGTCAATTGTTTATCTTCAAAACTTGAAAACATTCATTCTTAAAGAGTGTGCAAGTTTGCGTGAGTTGCCAAAAGGTTTGAGGTACATGAGGAATCTTCAACGTCTAGACACCCGAGACAACTCATGTCTCCGCTATATGCCTGTTGGAATAAAAGAACTAACCAACCTTCAAAGGCTTTTAGAATTTGTTGTAGGAGACAATGGTGGGGCCCAAATAGGTGAATTGGGAAATCTAAATCGTCTTGGGTGGAAGTTGACTTTATCAAAACTTGAAAATGTTGGAGGTTTAAGAGATGTCAAAAGTGCTAATTTGAAAGACAAAACAAATCTAAAGTCTTTGGGATTACATTGGTCGTTGTTGAGATCAGTAACACTTGATTCAGAGGTTCTTGAGGGATTGGAACCAAATTCGGGTCTCCAGGAATTGACTATATATTGGTACATGGAAACGGTTATTTCTCCAAGTTGGCTGGTCAAATTAGTCAATTTGACTAGTATTGGGTTTTATTATCTTAGAAGGTGTGAACAACTTCCATCACTTGGGAAATTACCCAACCTCAAGATAATTGATTTGTCATTCATGGATTCTTTAAAGTGTTTCCATGATGACGATTACGTTACATCAAAGGACGAGATTTTCTTTCCTAATTTACAAAAGTTAGGTATAGACAATTGTGTGTCTTTGGTTTCTTTGCCAAGTAACTTCCCAAAACTTAGATCCTTGAAAATATCTTTTTGTGACGAATTACATTCTCTACCAGATGAGATACAAAGTTTCAAGGATCTCAATCAAATTACCATTAAAGATTGTTTTATTCTAAGCCAAAGGTGTAAGAAAGAGATCGGAGAAGATTGGCCTAAAATTTCTCACATTCCTGATCTCAACATTGAAACTCCACGGTAATATTCTCCTTTTCTTCTTTCTTTTAATTGTTGCTTTTCGCGTTGATGTTGACTATAGTCAAAGTGAAAGAAAATGTACTATTTAAAATGTCAAATGTTCTTTATGATAACAAAGATAAAGCCAAATCCATAATAAAAATTATTGTTGATCAGTAAATATAATTTGTTCACTAATTCTTCTATTATCAATTGTTTGATACACTTGGTCTAATTTTTATCTAATATATTAATTGGAGTTTGTTAGAAGCTAATGCTCATTACATTTTTGGTTAGTGTTTATATGAGAAGATGGTGACGATAATGAGGACAAGGACGATGATAGCGAAACACTACAGGGATGAGGAATAGAATTGAAGTTTGGTGTGATATGTGAAGATGGTGTTGCTTTATGGTTTTAAGTCTCTTATTTTTGTTAAGTGAATTTTGTGGGTATATTCACTGTAAACCCTCACGAGACAACACTCGTCCACTAGAGATCATCTAGAGGTTCAAAGGCTTGTTGCTATGCTAAATGCAACCGCGATTCCTGCGAAAGTGAGTTAGGTTCATATACAATTTGTTTTTTTTTTTCATTCTTTCAGCTTGTGTGTAAATGACGTTTCTTTTCCGTTTTTTTCAATTTGTGTATGTATGCATGATATTTAGTTGCTAGATGTTAAGTGTTCTGCTATATAAGTCCTCTCTGTTATTATAAAGCTTTTTTCAATTTGTGTATGGATTATCTTGTGAACAAATGAGATTTGTCATATCCCCATAGGAAAATTAGTTGTAAGATTTTCTTAATTAGAGTTATAGCATATTTACCTTTTGATAGAATATGGAAAGTGAGTGGGGATTAGTGAGCGTGCCTTTATTTTAAACTTTTATGGTTAACAGTTGGCGCATTTAAAGTCGGATCTTTGGAAGACATCTCAAATCTTGTGGATTCTATGGATGGTTTTTGCATAGCTATATTTCAATGCAGTTAAGTCCATATCCGAAAGAGCAGGCACCCAATTCGATGCAAATGAAGCCATGTCTTTCGATAATGTCATTGCAAATGTGGGATTTCATGACTTTAACTTGGGTAGGTGAAATAATACTTATTTTAATCAAAGTGGATCAAGGATCAAAGATGAAAGATGAGCAAACTAAACCAGTTCCTTGTTACAGTAAGTTTTGTTTTTCACTGAAGCAACACTTGTGTTTATTGGACTGTGTTATCTCGGACCATTGTCCCATCCTTTTGTCCAATGCTTTTGTTGATTTCGGACCTAAGCCTTTTAGGTTGTTCGACTCATGGCTCAGTAATGAGGAATTCGACACTTTGGTTAGTAGATCATGTAATTCTTGGAAAGGTTGTGGTGTGACCGATGTTCGTGCAGTGCTTGGTGTGGTGAGATAAAAAGAGAGAGATCAGACTTGTTATTGAAAATTTGTATGTGAGATAAAAGGAGAGAGTTCAGACTGATAGGGGTCTGCTATCTCGAAATGAGACTGAATCCCATGGGGAAGCACTTGCTGAATATCATAGATTGGAGCATATTAGCACTAGTAAGATTCGTCCAAAATGCTGTGAAAAATGGGCAGTTATGGGGGACGAAAACACTCGCTATCCTCATCCCAATCAAGTTGAAGTTTAGTATTTGATCAGATGTAACAATTTAACCCATCCATCCAAAACTAACGAATGGCAGTGAGATTTCTAATAGCCATTATCTGCATTTGGGTGATCGCCCAAATACAAAGGCTACACTGCCATCTGCCTTCTGTTGTTAAGACAAGGGAAGAAGCCATGGGTGACGATACGTTCTAGCCTTTTTCCTGCCTAGACCTTCTTCTTGCCCGGAAGAACCACTAACTAATGAGTGAGCTAGTACACTATAAAGGATGGTATCAATATACTTTTCAACCTAACGCGAAAGACGCATAAGATTCATTTTTATTGCTATTACAAACATCTTATACCCAACACTAATTTTGATGCTCATCAGCATTCAGCAACCTTCAGAAATTTTGAAGCATACTAGGATGATACACATTATACTGAATTTTATAGAAAAGGACAATAAGTATTTCAAATTCAAAAATTCACTAGAATTTGCTTTATTTATTTTCATTGCTGTTGCAGCAGTAACCAAACATTCCTGCTGCTGCAGCAAGAGTTTATTTGGTCAAAACGGGTGATTTTGTCACTCAATTTTACACGTTTTGGCTCAAATGTGTGAAATGGTTGATTTTTTTTACACGTTACTTATTAGTACACGTTTGGGGTAAAATAGGTCAAGATGGCTAAAATGGGTGTAACATAAAAGACAAAGTTACTTATTATTACATGTGGGCTAAAATGGGTGAAATGTGTCAAAACTTGTGAAATATGTGTAATGACTCAAATAAACGAGAAAGTTACTTATTCGGACATGTTTGGGCTAAAATGGGTGAAATGGGTCAAAAAGGGTGATACATACAGTTATGATACAAGTCACCATGTAACGTATATTATGTGTAAACCTGATTACAATCAAACATATGTAATAATGACAACATAGTACAACATCCAATACTTGTTCTTGCAAGTCACTAATGATAGTACAAGACATTTGGAAAGAAAGAAATGCTTGTGTGTTCGGTAAAAAGGTGTCAAGTACTAATAAGATTGTTCAAGACATTCAACTCAAAAGTTGAGTGGATTGTAAGAAGATCAAAAAAATATAAAGATATAGATTGGCAACAATGGTTATGGGATCCTCAAAAATTTCGGACTACAATAAGTAACTGATGCAGTCTGTGATGAAAATGCTACAGTGAGTTTTGAGAATACACCTGCGATTGATCAGTGGCTACTGCAAGTGCTTATGTGTTGTTCAGTTTGGTATAATTGTTATATATGATATATAAAAATATCCTAGCAAAATGAATCCCCCTTATTCAGAAGCGTGTATTATTAACCGTAGTATTGGCGAACTGCCAAGAGCACAACGAAGATGATAAAGGTGTAGATTTTAACTCAGTTTCTTATGCTGTTATGCATGGGTCGATACAGGTATGTTTTATCTCTAACGGGTCAATGTGATTGACCTGTTTTGACTAGTATCAAATTTATCCGTTTTGACCCCGTTATCCAACCACCCATCTTGCCACCTCATGAATAATATTGTATAAATCTGTAAGTGTTAACATATCCTAGTAAAACAAAGATATAAGGCAGCACATCTAGAACATACCTCGGTTTCAAGACAAGGCCAGTAAGTGCAGAAATAATCGATGTTTTAAGCAGGTACCTAAACCATAAGAGTACAAAAATTAGGGTAGAACAATATGGCCAATCAGAGTGTAATATGGTAAGCTTTACAGGTCAAATTTGTAAAGAAAAGGGGGTGCATTCATACTCTGATTGATACATCTCGTGAATAAGCCTAAGCCCTTCTAAGCAATCCGCAAGACTTGGTTTAATGCCAATCTGGTTATTTAATTGTTTCACTGAGATCTGAACAGAACCTCCTTTCAATTGTTGCTTAGCATCGCGATAAGCTTTTGCAAGAGAGAAAACGACATTATTTAGGTCCTGCCTGTCAACATGAGGATTAGTAAGGTACACTTGTTTCAAAATGTGAAAACAATGCAGATGACTTTCACCCCTTTCAACCCATTTGACATGTTTCCTTTTAGTTTACCTTTTTAGCTAAACTCATTTAGGTCGATTTGTCTTATGTTTTATCACTAATGGGTCAAATCACCTGTTACAGAGAAAATATTACTCAAATTGTCCCATTTTTATTAGTAAATGGGTTGATATTGCCAGTTTGTCACCGCTACTTGTGTAAATGCTAAAAGGCGAAATGCATGATGAGTCGAGACCCTTTCTTTTCCTAACATATTTAATTAACTAGAGCTATTGTTCACCAAACTTACAGAGTTTTAGTCATTGAAAGAATGATCGTCTGCAGAGACTCCATCTGCTTTGTCAAGATACCTTCTTTAACGTTGTCAAGATTTTTCAAGGAACCGTATTTTTTTGGATCTTCCAGCAACTGATCACACAGGAAAAGAAGTACTGTTAAACATCTAGGCCACAATTTTGAACCATTCACTTATGAATGTGTCGTTTGGGTTCAAAATTTTCCCTTAAAAATGGGTCAAATGGGTCGAAAACCAATTAAAATGTATATTTAATACTAGAAAAAACATCCTAAATCATAGTTATTCGAAATAGCATAGTCTTTGTAATCATATATGATAGGCTAATAGTTTTTTAAATTTGAAAACTTAGAGTTATCCGGAGCAAAATTCTGGTCCATGGTTATCTGATTTGACCTGGTAATTAAGTCACCAATTTTCCACCTTAAACATACATGCATAAATATAGATACGTCTACAGAAGGTGGAGAACCTGTAACCTTCCGATAATGGAAGAAGCATTTCTAAAGTGTGAAATCAATCGAGCCTGTAGGTCGTCCCATCGATCCATGTCATCCTGCACTCGTTTAAACTTGTGCTGATATTTCTTAACCATTGCCTCCATTACGAACCAATATACAGTATGATAAACAATCTTTCACCACCCGATTCTGCATTTCATGAAATACTGAAACTTAGTAGTACTAAATACAAAATATGTATAGCGATAATTTTAAAGTTGAAGAGTGAAAATCAGATAATGATGTAAAGCTAATATTTTACATTTATCACCTGGATATAACTGTATACTAAGACTATAAAAATTGCAAAAATGTATCAGTTAAATCGACTTAATGCATGTATCGTTATAATTGAGCATTTAAAAGTCATCTCATCAACTGTGCACCTGTAACAAGAAGATTTCGCCGGCGGCAACTGCACAAGGTTCAATTGTTGGAAAAGTCAAACAGGTTTAACCGGTTAAGTTAACGGGCCGGAAAAACCAGACTTAGAAGATAACGGCCGGCCGGAGTAAACAAAAATCACCGGCGATGTTTAATTGTTGGAAAAACAAAACCTTCCGTTTTGACCCGGTCTTCCAAAAATCACCAGTTTAATTAATTAATTGTACAGAGGCTTCACTGCTTTTATGATAACGGGCCTGAACTTTTGAGGTTTTGGCCGACCCGGTCCACTTTGACCCGCCCACTAACTTTAAAATCAGTTTTTCTTTTTGTTTGTTAAAAACATATTGTGTGTTTATTATATGTTTGTTTTGTTAGCTGAACTATTGTAGTATTTTTTTTTTTAGAAAACGATCAAGCGGCAACCCGTTGTCAATCACAAACTCGACTACAAAGCTATTAATCAAAGTTAAACAACTTGGTAAGAAGTTTTCAAAAACTTTACGATTGCCGCACCACCATTCGGTTTGGTTGTATGATCGAAACTAAGGATGAGCTTCGGTCTAAAACCAGACCGAACAGAGACCGAATTAGACCAAAAACTAGACCGAGGATCGGACTGAATGTGTTTGGTCCGGTCCAATAAGGCACAATGGTCTTTTTTTACATAAGACCGGTCTAGATCGAACTGAACCAAGACCGAAATAAGAAAAATGTTGGGAACGAGACCGGACCGGTGGTCCTTCGGTTCGGTCTGTTAGGTCGATTTTCTCGGTCTCAGTCGGTCTTGGGTCTGCGATGCTCAACCCTAATTGGAACTGTCTAGTTTTTTGTTTCGCCAAGTTTAGTCTTAACTATTAGGACCATGGTCGGTTTTCACTCGTTTTCACACTTTTTAGTTTATACCAAGTGATTTCCCTTGTGTGGTTAGGTGTTGTGTGTGTTTGGATAGTGGGGAGCTACTCTTTTGATCGTTTGTGAATAAACTGACTTGGAAGTTCAATGAATTATGTGTGATATATGTTGGAAAGATAATGATTCATATTTTTAAATGTAAAAAACAGTGCATCAATTGGAGTTCTACACAAATACTTATTCTTATTGTACGACAATATGTTGAGTGTTCGAATTTACAGATTAATGTTATATCACATGGAGACTCAAGGACAAATCATAACCAATTATTTTTAACTAAAATATAACAGTCACATCCCCTACTATCCGCTCTTTTTTAATTAAAATCTAGTTCCACGCCTTTTAAAAAAAATAATATATCTCAAAAATTGTTAATAGTTACACAAAACGAATTACACGATTACGACAAACTTTTAATTATCTTTCAAATAAAAAGACTTTTATATACTTTGACAAAATCAAATAACTCACATCTATATTATTTGTTGTAGAGAAGAAAATTGGAAATGGGCTAGCTTTTAAATTTATTGGGTTAAACCTCGGCCTACTTTACTCAAAGCATTTTAGTTTCTAACGGCTATGTGACACACTCTTCATCCGCTCAAATGAAAGCAGAGGAGCAGCAGCCATGGACAATCCACCTTGAAGCAAAAGCCAAAAACTTTGAATTAAAATTCAAAGCAACTAAATACTTACCACCCACTTTCTACAATTTCTTACACTTCTCATTTTTTATAAACATTTCACATTTCTTTATACAAGTGAGTTCAGATAATGGCACAGCCAATAGGCGAAGATCCTTGAAATGTAGAGTCAGCGAAGTTATTGAGAAGATTTGGAGCAGACCCGCAAAGAGGAAAGCTTTTGCTGCGAATAAGGTCTCGAGGATTAAAGGATTAAAATGCGCGTCTTCTCAGGTATATCAAATCCCACAACTGAATCGCAGTTCACAAACAGAAACACAATAACACAGTAACTTGGAATAAGCTCTCCAATTAATCAGAAAAATACTTGCTTACAAAAACTGATATTGAATGCATACTAACAAACCACGTCGGTTTGTATATATAGGAATAGAACAAGCTTTCCTAATCCTACTACAACTCTAATATAACTAGAATATTAAAACCGACATTCACCCCATGGGCTCAGGTCAATAGCTGCTGCTGCCCATGGGCTCTGGTCAGACATTAGCCCAACATTCACCCCCTAATTTTCGACTCGAGATAGGAGGTCTTCAACTCCGAGTAACTCATGCATCTCCTTGAACTTAATCCTTGCGAGAGCTTTCGTCGAATATCAGACGTTGCAAATCACCTTTACAAACTCAACTTGTACTTGGCCTCTTTCAACACATTCTCGGATAAAATGATAACGTGTGTTTATATGCTAGCTTCTCCCGTGAAAGGTGGATTTTTCATAAGTGCAATAGCCGATTTGTTGTCAACAAATAAGACCACCACTTTCTCTTCCATTCCGGTTATTTCACTCAACAACCCACGTAAGCATATCCCTTGACACGGCTGGTTGCAGCCATGAACTCGGCTTCACAAGACGATAGAGCCACCGTGTTTTGCTTTTGTGAGCACCAAGTGATAGGTGATTTACCGAGATAAAATACGTGCCCAGCTTGTGCTTCGACCATCATCTTGGTCCATAGCAAAACTACTATCACTAAACCCCACTAGCTCCTTGGTTTTCTCTTGGTTGTATCGTATTCCAAAATTCAAACTACCTTGGATATACCGCAAGTATTTGTTTCACACGTACCATATGTGATTCTTTTGGTTCTTGCATGTAACGACTAACCAAACCAACTGAATAAGATAAATCAGTCGTGTGTGTAGTAAATACCTTAAACAACCAACTCGTGTCTAAACAGTTGCATCAACTGGTCTTCCTTCCTTGTCCATGCTTAACTTCATTCCAGGTTCTAATGGACATTGTGTAGGATTCGCTTCATGCATCCCAGCATCTTTCAAGATCTTCTTTGCATAGCTTTCTTGACTTATTGAGATACTCGAATCCTCTTGCTTTACTTCAATGCCAAGATAATAGCTTAACTTTCCCAAGTCACTCATATCGAACCTTTCTTGCATTTGTCTCTTAAATTCACCAATTTCGCCAAGCTTCGAACCGGTTACTAAGAGATCATCTACATAGACTGCAATAATCAAGATTGACTTGTTTGTCTTCTTCACATACACCGCTTGTTCGTGTTGGCATCTTTTGAAAGACATTTGCTTGAGTTCTCTATCAAGTTTTGTATTCCACGCACTTGGTGCTTGTTTAAGTCCATAAAGCGCCTTTTTCAACTTGTAGATCTTCCTTTCTTCTCATTTCTTCACGAACCCTCCTGTGTAACAAACACTTGCTCTTTTAGTTCTCCATGTAAAAAAGCTGACTTTACATCCAGATGATGTAGCTCCCACGCTTCTTTTGCAGCCAATGAGATTAATAAACGTATCGTTTCAATCCGTGATACGGGCGCAAATACCTCGTCATAGTCAATTCCTTCCGCCCACATGTAGTTTGGTACGTCTCGTGCTTTCAAGATGCTTCTAGTCATTCCCATAAGAGTACGGTTTCGCCTTTCCACGACTCCATTTTGTTGTGGTGTGTAGGGAGTGGTTAGATGTCTTGTTATACCCTCGTTTTCACAAAAGTTGGTAAATTCTTTTGAAGTGAACTCACCTCCTCTATCGGTCCTTAGGGTTATAATCTTCCTTCCCGACTTCTTCTCAACTAAAGCTTTGAACTTTTTGAAGTATTCAAATGCCTCTCCTTTTTCCTTAAATTTTGCAGCTTTAGGAAACGCCTTCTTGGTTTGTTTTCCTACCAAGCAAGATTCACACAACTTGTTCTCTTGATGAATTATTGGCAAATTTTCAACCATGCCCTTCCTTGCCATTAATTCCATCGTCTCGAAATTAATGTGACCCATCCTAGCATGCCATAACCAAGCATCATCTTCCATCTTTGCTTTGAGACACACCGGACTTCCAACTTGGAGCTTAATCTTGTAAAGTCTATTACTTGTTCTAGGAACCTTCATCAAAAGCTTGCCATCTGAGTCACGCATAGTAAGAAGGTTACCTTTCATACGAATGTCACATCCGCCTTCTGTAGCTTGCCCAAGACTAATTATGTTGCTTTTTAGCTCGGGTAGGTAATAGACTCCAGTGATCAACCTTTGCTCACTCGTTTTCCCTTCAATGATTATCGAACCCTTCCCTTTTATCTCGATGTAGGAGTTATCACCAAACTTCACTCTGCAGGAGATATTCTCATTCAACTCGAAAAATATTCTGGATCTCCGTCATGTGATTACTTGCTCCATTATCCAAATACCAAGTGTCTTCCTCGTTTGGCTTAGTATTCAATTGGTTTGGGATAATCTTTTCTTCATTCAAGAAAACTACTTCTTGAACACTTTTCATCATAAAAGTGTCGGTCATCATCATCCTCCGTTTTCAAAAGGTTTGCTTCATGCTTTTCCTTTTGTACACGGCGTTCGAGACAATTAGAAGCAAAGTGACCATATTCATCACATCTGAGCATTGAATCTTTGAAAGGTCTCGACTTTTGTTCTTCTTTTGATCCGTATTGCTCCCGGAGTTGTTTTGGTTTCCACGGTTGTGGTTATTAGCTTGACCACTACCACGAGATTTGTTTTGAGAAGAAAAGTTTTGCCCTTTACCGTTGCCACGGAGGAATTCCTTCCTCGACCTTTCTTATCATATCTTTCAGCCCTTCAGAACATCAACTTGCCTTGATCTTCAGAAGTGGTGTCAACACCCTTCATTCTTCCTTCAAAAGCTTTCAACCTTCCAATTGCTTCTTGAAAAGACATAGTATTCAAGTCAGCAAATTGTTCTATTGAGGCAACAATTGCAACATACCTATCCGGAACGGATGCAAGCAGCTTCTTAACAAGTTTCTTGTCTTCATAAATTGTTCCCAAGCTATTTACTTCAATTACAATTTTGCCCAACCTAGCCGCAAAGTCATCGATTGATTCGTTGACTTTCATCTTTAAAGATTCAAATTCCGTCTCCAAGGTTTGCAACCTTGCGTCTCGAACCCGATCAACACCCACATACCTGATCTTCAAAGCTCCCCGATTTCTTTGGTGTGTTGAATTGTGAAACTTGAAAAACAAGTTCTTCGGAATCGCCTGGAAAAGTAACGCAAGCGCCATGTGATCTTGCTTAGCAACAACTTGTGTTCCTTCCCTGGTTCCAGGTGCATCGAGTATTCCATGGACTCGGAATACCGCTTTAACTCTTATTGCCCATATGTTATAGTTCGGGCTTGTTAACATTGGACATTGAAGAGTCGTTTTAGAATGTTCAATAGGTGGTTGACTCGACTCGCCTTGCACCATCCTTCTTGAACGCTTTTGTAAGTTAGGTGTTGTTTGTTCACCTTCCAGCCCTAGGTTCTAAAGGTCGAATGATTTACTTCCTGCCCAAGTAAACCAAGTCGAAAGTTTGAAACTTTGATCAACTTCTTGCTTAAGTCGAACCCTAGTAAAACCCTTGTGATCGACTTCTGGTAAACCCTTGTGATCGACTTCTGCTGTTGAATAACCTGCTGTGATCGACTAAACTGATCGACTTCTGCTGTTGAATAACCTGCTGTGATCGACTAAACTTTGAACACCTTCAGTGATCGACTACTTGGAACCCTTTAGTGATCGACTACTTGGAACCTGGCTCTGATACCAATTCAAATCCCACAACTGAATCGCAGTTCACAAACAGAAACAAAATAACACAATAACTTGGAATAAGCTCTCCAATTAATCAGAAAAATACTTGCTTACAAAAACTGATATTGAATGCATACTAACAAACCACAGCTCGGTTTGTATATATAGGGAATAGAACAAGCTTTCCTAATCCTACTACAACTCTAATATAACTAGAATATTAAAACCGACATTCACCCCATGGGCTCGGGTCAATAGCTGTTGCTGCCCCATGGGCTCGGGTCAGACATTAGCCCAACAGTATATACGATATACGACAATTTCATTACCCCCTGCTTATTTCTAATTTGTGCTTATTTCAATAATGATATCTTAGGGACCACTTTGTGCTAGCACTGTGGTGATTGGGAATTTTGCTCTTTTAATACAGTCAATCTTTGGCAAAAGGATGCAAAAGGGATCGTCATTCACTGCAGCAACATATTGCTATACATTCTTTGGCAGTTAAAGATATTTATAGGGACAAAATCAAATATGTTGCTGTTAGTTTCAGTTTTAGTAATGGTGGGATATCCCCTTTGGTCATATATGACTGCCCAATATCGTTATGGCGAGAGAACTTTTGCTTCAAGATACATTAAGAAGGCTTGGAATTGGGCCGCTTATAAATTTTTACATGTAATTGCACAGGTTATTTAAATTTGTTACGATGTAATTCATTTAATTGTAACGGAACATGCTGCAAGAGCACTAATTCCTGTTGCGTAACTTAACTTATAATGAATGATTTATATAAAAACAAATGGGTGTTGCGTGGTTTCTTTTTGTTTTTATTGTTGCATTTCCTTTGTGTTAGAAAGGTTTACCCTTTGGTCTAGCAGCATCCAATGTGTATTTAAGGTGGCTATTAACAAGGTGGTCCTAAATTCAAGCCTCAATGGGGACAACGTATATATTAGGAAGGTCTGATATTCCTCGATTATAATCATTCTTGTTTTTTTCTTCTTCTGCTGCAGAATAGAAGTAAATAACTTGTGATACTGCTTGATTGTTGTTGGACATCATGAGTATCCTTAAAAGGGTAGTCTGACTTGCAAACTGACAATGGGTCTTTGGATGATGATAATGTCCTTTTGCCTAAATACAAGGTTTAAAAGTTACTACAACATTAATACAAGACCACTGCTAAAGTTAATGATATACTCGTGGATTTTAATTCAACTTGTGGTTTCTATGTCCCACAATCAGGTTATTTTCAAGTTTTCGAATATGCAATATAACAAGAATATCATACTGTTTATGTGGCATCCAGGATCACAGAGAAGCATGTATCTGATGTGATGGTATAGTTTCTTCAACATGCCCCAAATTACCAATTTACACACTATTATTTGGGTTGAAAGGAAAAATAATGATGACTGGCATGGTCATAGACAATGCTTGTTTATAGCATTAAAATGGTTTTTATGATCCCTTCAAATTTGAATCCCTCATATCTGAACAGCGATGATCAATAGTTTCAAGTCACTCTTTCACACTTCATGGGGTCTTCTCACAGGTCCAGTCTTCTGCATTTGTGTCTAAGTTTGTTGATAAGGATTAGGTTGTTAGAGGTCAATATAGTGCAAATTTGGTTAATTATAATAGACTCAAATAATGTTATACTAAGTAAACATAGACCTGCTGCCCATCCCACCCATACACTGCTTCAAGAAACACTTAGTTGTTTGGACTGAATTGTTAACAACCAAGTACAAGGCTACAGGCAAGTAATGTAACCTATTTACATATGAACCGATTCTCTATATCCTATGTGCAACCTTGATATTAACTTTCCCCAATATATTGCGGCCAACAAGACAGTTTCAGCCTTGCTTCTGTCATTAATTTTCTACAAGTTATGAAACACAGTATTCAATCAATTTTCCACTGTAACGATATTGGAGGGAAAAAAAAAGAAAAAAGCCAAACACTTTGTCTAGTGTCCTTATTGTCAACACGACTGAAATCACTCCCCTCCATTTTCACTAACAACTCATATGCTTCGTCAAACTTACTATTTCGGCAAAGGAATATACAGCTGCTATTAGGCCAAGTGAAAATCTTGGAGCAGACGCAGCTATATCGATCAGACACAAAACAATAGCCAAAAGCACAGGAAAAAAATACAGCACCCAAAATCGGATAACACCAAAAGAGGCACATAACTGCTTATCCGATTCCCATTGGCTTCAAATTTAGTAGCATGTCAAAAAGAAGTCTAAGATTCCTATTCATGGAAGACTGACAAAGCAACAAGCTTGTTTATTTCAGTTACCAACAGATAAAGGGTGTAAAAGTGTGCATATAGAGGTTAGTGTCACATACGATCTAGATTGGCCTTGTCACAAGTACAGACCCATATGAGATACAGTGTCACTTCGGTTTAGAGAGCAAACCCCAATAACAAAGGGTCTAATTGACCATATCTGAAGATGCAGTTCTCCAAAAATCACATGCGAGCAAACCTGTTAAGTGCATTCAACAAAATATAACTAACGTGAAGAACCGGGTGTGCATGAATAATGAAGGTATGTCCAACGACTATTTCACTTGGGACCCTTTTACCACGACTATCGACCTGTGTCCAACTTTACACTTGTACAGATCCTAGTTAGCAAAAGAATTGAAATCCTTAGATAAAGAGAAATTTTCAAATTCCTATGAAAGAGGGAACAATAGAAAGCATTTTAAATTGAAATCATATCATTTTCCAAAGTGGACATCCTTTAGGGTTTTACAATTGCGGGGCGCTATATTTACAAGTTGGAAACAGGAATATAAACTGACATTGAGGATGAATAATAGTTTGGTCAAAAGAAATCAAACTCAAAGTTATTGCCAACTACAAGTCAAATTTAAGCGAAACTGAAAAAAGAAACAACTAGCTAAATGTAGATAAACCAAAATGAGATATTTTTACTACTGCAAGTCAAATGTCCATCTTCTTGGTAACAACTACTGAAAAACATTTTTTTTTTTTTTAATAAACGTTTTAACAAAATTAAATTCCACAGATGCCATAACTCTTTTCCTCTATTGCATGTACCTTCATCTTCAGCACCTGAAAGGCATGTTATTCAGTAAGTTTGGTAACATAACTTATGTACGTTGGTTCTGAATTTATAATGCGCATGCTCATATTGAAATCTTATAAGTAATGTGCTACTAATACTAATTTACAACAATTGAATCATTACAGTAAACAGTTCATATAGTAGTACTGTTGGTCTATGTACTAATGAGTACAAAGTTGTGCAGTCAAAGAACGATAACCACAACATAGCTATTTGTGACTTATTTAATTAAAGGGCACATTCAATAAGCAACCCAACGAGCTAACCAATATCAAACAGTCTAACTAAGCAACGCTTGTAGATTGACTTGGGTCTTGAAGAACAACAATATAAGATACGAATATATATCATACCCGAAATAAAACGCATAATCACACACCAGCAAAAGATGCAGTGAACAGAAAGGCATGAACATGTAAATATGACTTCAATTCAAAGAGCTCGCGTGTAGTTTTTGAGACGATCTTGTATAGAACAATCATTTTATTATTTTCAAATACCATATAAGTATCCTCTTCTCTGTCTCCCAAAATAATAAAGCAAACATGGTCACGAATCCATTCATTGGGAATCGGAATTCGAATGTCATCAAGATCAACAAAGTACCTCAATGACCATTCAGAATACCCCTTACTCATCTCGTAAATATTCAACCGTCTAGAATCATAATCATCCCTAGAAAGAAGAAGCAAACAACCACGGGACTCAAACAACTTGTGATCCCAAACCACCTTCTCATCACCACAAGTTACAACAGGTAGTTGAACGTTTGTTAACACCGGAACCTCGTTCACAATATCTAACTTGTAATGTGAACCATTAAAAAAATAATTTATCCAATGAATGGCTTCATTCCAGTATATCCCTTCACTAAAACCCCTAAAATAGTAAAGTGGAAATTGATCATGATAAACACTCCAAATGCCCGTTTCTGAAGAGTAAGTTTGTATTTGAACAAACAAACCTCCATCAGAAGAGCTTCGAGCATGTACCACTTTGTAGTGAGCTGATTTGGTAGGATCAAAAGCCAGTTTCATATGATAGATAATAGCAGAAATTTTAAAATCCCAACTATGTCGCGGCGGAAGTATCTTAAACCTGTTACTAGATGGATTGTATATGTAATACTCATTGGAACATAAACTTCTACACAAGAGCAAACCATTGCATGAATGTGCAATTCAAACACCACTTTTAGAGCCAAAGTTGAAGGCGCTTTTAAACCGAGTACTACTGGCTGTAATTCTGTTATCTAACGATACAAAAGCGTATATAGTGGAACTGGAAGGATGCACGACAAAGAAACCGGAAGGAGGATCGATGTTATGGATTTGACGAGTATGACGAAGAGCGAAAATAGGAGCTGTTATAAGAGAGAACCAGTGTTTGGATACGGATTTAAATAAATGAAGTGAGATTGCTGGTAACCTCAGTAAGATTTCGATCAATAGGTCCTCATTGGACAAGACTGTTTGTACGGATGAACAACTTCTCGCAACCATTTTTGGAGACATTCGATTCTGCAATTCATTAAATGTTAAAACTTAGTACAGATTATGAACACATTTTTCATACGTTTATTTAAGATATACATCAACATCAGAAATCGTAATTACTATATGAGATCATAAAAAGTTTTTTTCCTATAACACCAGTTGCATAAACTCACCCACGTCAAATAAGCCACAAACTATATGCTTATCATTCCCCCTCGTGTAAACTCGATAGAAGCTTAACCAAACACTTGATTAACCTTATTTTAACTATATAAGCTGATAAGCCCTTTAAATAAGCTTGAAAAACATGCAACGTAAGTTAAAAGTACATATAATAATTTATATAGTTATTTATTTACCAGTAAGAAAGTAAAGAAAAGAACCACAGACTTTTAAGAGAAATAACCGGCGGCGAAGATTGGAGGGAATTGGGTTGAGAAAGGTTTTAGACTATTTATATGTTACGACTAAAAAGTTTCCTTTAATTGTAATTTTTTTTTTTTTTTTTTAAATTTATAGTAAAGATGATTTTCTTTTCTTAGAGGCACTTTATTTTGCATACTCAAAAATCCTTGCATACTAAGGGATAAATCCTCACCTTCCATCTATTTTGATCTAATGGTGATGATTAACCTAAGATTTAATATGTCTAAACCTAAGTCCATGTTTTTTTCTTGTCTTTTTATCTTTATTTTATCATTATTTGTCATTTTTTTAATCATTTTTTTTTTCAATTTCACGTTTTTTTTTCCTTTTTTTTTACTTCTTTTTTTTTTGTTAATTTTCATACGTTTTCTTACGTTTTGTCCGTTTTTTCCGCTTTTTATACGTTTTCGTCTGTTTTCATACGTTTTCTTACATTTTCGTCCGTTTTCATACGTTTTCTTACGTTTTTGTCCGTTTTCTTACGTTTTCGTCCGTTTTCTTACGTTTTCGTCTGTTTTCTTACGTTTTCGTCCGTTTTCATACGTTTTCGTCCGTTTTCTTACGTTTTCGTCCGTTTTCGTCAGTCTTGTTACGTTTTCGTCTGTTTTCTTACGTTTTCGTCCGTTTTTTTATGTTTTTGTCCGTTTTCATACTTTTTCGTCCGTTCACATACGTTTTCATCCGTTTTCTTACGTTTTCATCCGTTTTCATACGTTTTCGTCTGCTTTCTTACATTTTCGTCCGTTTTCATACGTTTTTGTCTATTTCTCTACGTTTTCGTTCGTTTTCTTACGTTTTCATATGTTTTCTTACGTTTTCTTCTGTTTTCTTACGTTTTTGTCCGTTTTCTTACGTTTTCGTCCGTTTTCATACGTTTTCGTCCTTTTTCTTACGTTTTTGTCCGTTTTCTTACGTTTTCGATCGTTTTCCTATGTTTTCGTTCGTTTACTTACGTTTTCATACGTTTTTGTCCGTTTTCTTACGTTTTTGTCCGTTTTCATACCCTTTTGTCTGTTTCCTTACGTTTTCGTCCGTTTTAATACGTTTTCGTCTGTTTTCTTACGTTATTGTCTGTTTTCTAACGTTTTCAACGGTTTTCATAGGTTTATATACACTTTCGTCCGTTTTTTACGTTTTCGTCCATTTTTAGACGCTTTCGTCTGTTTTCAAACGTTTTCGTCGGTTTTCATACGTTTTCGTCCATTTTCATGCGTTTTTATATGTTTTCGTCCGTTTTCAGACCATTTTTTCCGTTTTCATGCGTACACGCTTTCATTCATTTTTATACGTTTTTGTCCGTTTTCATATGTTTTCATCCGTTTTTTTGCAGTTTTGTTTTATACGTTTTCGTCTATTTTCCTACGTTTTTATGCTTATTATTAAACTTTATTATATTATATGTCTAATATCAATTGTGATATTTTATTAAGGAAAAAGTTAATGTCTAATATCACTTGTGATATTTCATAAACAAAAAAGTATGTTTTTAAACCTTTAATATCACCTGAGATATTTCATTGCTCTATATATTTTTATATATTATCACCTATGTGTTTTCTAATATTTTTATAATTTTTAGTTACAAGATAGATTTTGTGCCTTTCATCGCAATTGACAAGCGCATATTTTTTTAATGCAACCAATGTTATCTATCATTTGTAATATTACACTCTTAGTATAAATAAAAGGGTTAAAGTCTCTTTAGGTGAATTCTTATTTTATTCAAAAAAATGCTAATTTAATGCAACACTTGTTGATTTTGAGAATATGTCAAGTCTTTATTTTCATAGCTTGCTTCCTTTTTATTCATTTTAATATTTTTAAGTGACACTTATTTATCTCTTGTGATATAACACTGTAAGAAAGATGAAGAGTATTATACTCTTCATCATGTATAAGTTATTAGTTGTGATACTCAACTAAGAATGTGAAATATTAAATTCATACAAAATGTGATAAGAATTTTGTATTTTACCAAGTATATATGAGAGAAATGATAATAAACATCACTTATTATATTACTGTGATTATTCTGTTCATTATTCTTATTTGTGTTTTAGAAAATATTTAGGAAGATTTTTGTGTTTTATGATAATATGAAATATTAGAAAAGGTGTTTAACTAAAAACAAGAGATGTTATTAAACTTTTGTTAGACTTGTGGTGAATTTTTCTATTTAATGGATACACTGTGCATGTTTCGATAGGTTTTATAGCGGGATTTAAAAATATATATGGTTGAATCAGCAAACTACAGAAGCTATGGTTGAAGAAAGCACACATCTTTATAGACAAACCGAGTAGGCTCAAACACCTGTGATATCACACATGATATCACAAGTGATATCACATGATATCACAGGTGATATCACAAGCGATATAAACTATGATATCACACATGCTATCATCGGTAATATCACACATGATATCACAGGTGATATCACCGGTGTTATCACGTGTGATATCACAAGTGAGGTGATATCACCTGTGATATCACAGGTGTTTGAGCTTCCTCAGTTTTTTTATAAAGATGTGTGTCATCTTCAACCATAGCTTATTTAGTTTGTTGATTCAACCATAGATATTTTCAAATCCGCTATAAAACCAATTGAAACATGCACAATGTATCCATTAAATAGAAAAATCAACCACAAGTCTAACAAAAGTATCATAACATCTCTTGTTTTCAGTTGAACAACTTTTCTAATATTTCATAATATCATAAAACACAAAAATCTTCCTAAATATTTTCAAAAACACAACAATCACATTCTTAGTTGAGTATCACAACTGATAACACATACATGATGACGAATGTAATACTTTTCATCTTCCTTACAATGTTATATCACAAGAGATAAATAAATGTCACTTACAAATATCAAAATGAAAAACGTCTGAAAACGGACAAAAACATATAAAATCGAATGAAAAGCGTATAAAAACGTATGAAAACGGACAAAAACGTCTTAAAACGGACAAAATGTATAAAAACGGATGAAAACGTATGAAAACGTATAAAAACGGGCGAAAACGTCTAACAATGGACGAAACGAAAATGTAAAAAAACGGATGACAACGTATGAAAACGTCTGAAAACGAATAAACCGGACGAAAATACATGAAAACGTAAAAATACAGACGAAAACGTCTAAAAACGGACGAAAATACATGAAATGCTAAAAAAACAGATAAAAACGTATGAAAATGGATGAAAATGGCAGAAAACGTCAGAAAACGGACGAAAACGTAAGAGAACAGCCGAAAACATATGAAAGCGTAAAAACAAGTATGAAAACGTATGAAAAATGGACGAAAATGAAAGAAGACGGATGAAAACGTATGAAAACGAATAAAAACGTAAGAAAATGGACGAAACCATAAGAAAACAGACGAAAATGTATGAAAACGGATGTAAACAGGCGAAAACGTAAGAAAACAGACGAAAACGTATGAAAACGGACGAAAACGTATAAAAACGGACGAAAACAGACGAAAATGTCTAAAAATGGACGAAAACGTAAAAACGGACGAAAACGTATGAAAACGGACAAAAACGTCTGAAAACAGACGAAAACGTATATAAACGTATGAAAACGTCAGAAAACGTATGAAAACGTCAGAAAACGGATGTAAACGTACGAAAACGGATGAAAACAGACGAAAACGTATGAAATTTGACGAAAACGTAAAAAAATAGACGAAAACATATGAACACGGACGAAAACGTATAAAAACGAACGAAAACGTATGAATACAGATGAAAACGTATGAAAGCGAAAAAAAACTTAGAATAAAAAAAATTGAATTTAAAATTAAAAAAAAGAATAATAAAAAGAAAAAAAAAAAAAAAAAAAAAAAGACTTCTATTTAAAATTAAAACGTGAATTCAAAAAAAAGTAAAAAAAAAAGTTAATAATTAAGAAAGACAAAAAGACAAAGAAAAAGGAGAAAAAAAAACATGGACTTAGGTTTCCGTATTAAATCTTAGGTTTATCCTCACCATTAGATTAAACTAGATGGATGGTAGGGATTTGTCCCTTGGTAAGCACCAAAATAAGAGTAAACATTTGAAAATTCCTCCTTTTCTTAAACATCTTGTTTAAACTTTTTGAGTAGAGTTATTTTATATACCAAATTTTTTTACGGACTCATCTCCACCATCCATCTAAAAAGAAATCAATGACTGATATTAAAAACATTTTATTATTTCACATATTTTTTATAATTTAAATATCTCTTAAACCGTTAATCGTTAAGCGAAAATATTTACACCGTCATGACGAGCATTTAATTATCTTTCTATAAACGGGCACTTTGATATACTTTCGAAAAAAGAAAAAAAATCGTTTTTTTCATGTTTTTTCGTCTTTTTTTTACGTTACTTGAAATTTGCGAAAAAAATCATATATGATTAAACACTAATTTGAATATCACATGTAATATTAGTGTTAAATCATATATGATATGTGATATCACATGTGATATCATCTGTATATCATATGTGATTTATACTAATATCACATGTGATATTACATATCATATATGATATAACACTAATATCACATGTGATATTCAAATTAATGTTTAATCATATATGATTTTTTAATGCAAATTTCTGAAACGTAAAAAAAAGGAAAAAACTTAAAAAAAACGTGAAAAATACGAAAAAAAAATTTTTGTCGAAAGTATATCAAAGTGCCTATCTATAAAAATATAATTTAATGCTCGTCGCAATGATATTTTGTTTTTCCGCTTAACGATTAACGGTTTGAAAGTTATTAATATTTGAAAAAAGAGGATGAAAGTGGGTTTTTTAAATTGTTGTGATTAATCTCTTCCATTAGATCAAATAAAAATCGATGGTGGAGATTGATCCCTTGGTATGTAAATAATCTTTTGTGCTCAAATGATCTTAAATCAAACTTTTTATTTATTAAGTTATGTTTAAATAACAACTGACTCAATTCGGACACTTTTAATTGTGGCAACACACCTTTTGCTCAAGGTGTCAAGACTTTGTAGGAAAAAAGTTGGGGTATCTCCTAAATAGACCTTGAGACTTGCGACTTTTTTCTTCCAATCAAGGAGCGCCAAGTGTCCTTCAACTTTTCAGAACCCAATCATTGAAATTTGCTTTTTGTACCTGTGGTTTTTAATCGACTTAGATCCAGCGAATTTTTAAGATTCGAGTGAAATTTTTTTTTTGTTATTTTCGAGGAAAAAGTGAAACTTTGGAAACTATTATTTTATTCCTTTAGCCCCTTCCCAATGCTGAGCGACTTAAGCGACTTACTTTGAGCGCCTTTTTAAAATTTGTACTTTTGTACTGTTATCATTTTTTTTACAAAACTGTAAAATACTTTTTACTTAAGCGTATTCCTTTTTTTTCAGCGCTTTTTCATATGACAGATGAATAACACATTCACTACAAAATACTCCCACAAGCCAAGATCTATCTATCTTCTCCAAACCCTGCAAAAAAATGTTTCGTATTCGGGTATGTATTTCTATATTGATATATATAAATTGTTCGTATCCGTAGTTTATTTGAAATTAATCATGTTTAATCGTAGTTTTGCAACAACAATTTTGTTTATTTAACTTAGCCAAGGTTTTTGATTGCGTTGGGGTTTTTAATTTATCTGGTGTTTGGAGATGTGCTGCTTTGTTGTTGTACCTTTGCAATAAGTGCATTAAGGAATGAAGTAATATATGATATTTATTACAAAATTGTACAATATTCATTAATTGTAAATAATGTGCATGCTTGGATGATTGGCAATGAACCAATAGTCTGCCACAATATGATTAAGTAGAATATGTTTTTGAATTTATTGTTTTTTTTTTCATTTGTAGGAATATGAGGCGAAAATCATCATCAGAAGTAAACCAAACTACTTTTCTTTAATAAAATCCAAGTTGGATAAAAAACGAAGGAAGTTGTTTCGGGGAACTTGTTTCGGTAAATGGTTGGACCTTTCTTATTTTGACCACGAAGCACATATGATAGATTATATTTTACAAAAACAATGTTATCCGAATGAAAATCATTATGATATACCGATTGTATATTATATTGAAGACCGTCCCCTACATTTCGGTCGTCCAGAGTTTTCGCTTATTACTGGTTTTCATTTTGGAAAAGTAAGTTTTGAAAAATATAGCTCTGGACACCTCAATTTTAGGTCAAGGGTTTTCCCAAAGCGTTCAGGTTCAAAAATTACAAACTTAGATATTCTTGGTCTAATTGAGGATGAAGAGGCATTTGGTATTATATGTGACGAAGATGCAGTACGTCTCTGTCTATTGTTAGCTTTGGAGGTTATCTTCATGGGCAGATTATTGGTTCAGGAAGTTGATGATACTCTCATGCGATTAGTTGAAAACCTAGATGATTGGGATGCCTTTCCATGGGGAGAGCATATTTGGAGGCATTTGTATGATGAAATTTTGGATGTTGCGGATAAACACAAGTGGGATTTCCTTCAAGGTATTAACAAAGACCAGAAGTTTGTTCCAACCTATACGCTGTCAGGATTCGTTTGGGCTTTCAAGGTTAATATTTTATGTATCAATATACGTATAGATATGTATCAATATTTTATGTTATTTTATTTATTGAACTTGCAAAATCCGTATAGATATGGATACTGGAGTTATTTGAAAGAAGCATTCTATGGTGGAATAAAGTTCCTGATATTATGCCAAGAGGAGTAGCGTGGTCAAAGAATACACCCTTCAAAAGATCTGATTATAAGTTTCTTTTTGGAAAGGTAAAAGTCTTCATCAAATTTGTCTTATTAATGCAATCTTTTATTCTACATTAAATTTTCAATATTATTATTTCATTTTTAAGGATTCCAATCCTGTTAAAGAACTTATACCGACAATAGCTGAGAGGAGATCTGATTGGTATATAAAGTTTACGGCGTTTTTCCATGATTACATACCTAGAACTCCACCAGTGAAAACCACACATCTTTATGACGAGTGGTTGAAGAAGATGGCCGCAGCTCGCAAGATTTAAAGGAAACATTTACCTATTATACGCAGGAGTGAGAGCAGTATAATAGAGATCAGCATAATACATGATGGTGTTATTACAGAGTTAAATAAGCGTTTGTTCAAACTAGAGGCAATTATTCAGGTTATTTATACTTTATATTCTCCTCATAGACCCATCAATAATCACACGACTACTGATAATAATATACGTCCTTAATAATTTGTATCCTTTATTTTAGGTTCTTGCTCGAGAAAGAAATGGGGTAATATATCATTTTTTTCGTATATATACTTTGACATCCTTTTTGATTAATTATTTTTTCGTATATATGCTTTTTATACATACTTTTTTCATTCTTAGGAGAAATTGGAGTTAACTAATGATCTTCGGCATCTAAGTGCACAGTTTTGTGATGAGCTTAATCATGATTTTCTTGACTTGTTTGAGTCAAGTCAGTCAAGCATTGATACTAGTTCATCAGCGCGGCTAGATGATTTTTCTGATGACGATGTTGCAAAGGTAATTTACAAAATCAGTAAACATGTTTAAAACCCTTTCCGTACCATAACATATTATAACGATAGTAACTATATAAATGTTGACAAGAATTTATTATCCAAGAAGAATTAAGGTTGCGACATGAAGAATTACAAAGTGCCCGGTTAAAAGAGCAGCAATTGATTCAACAAGAAAAGAGGTTAAGGATGGAAGAGGACAAGTTGATAATGCTGGAAGAGCAAAAGAGTTTGCAGTATAAAAATGAACGAAAGAAAAGGGGAGAAGCAATCATGAACTCAGATCATATGAAAGCCAGTAGAGCGCGTTTTGCAGTTTCAAAAAGGAGTGAATAACGTTCGGGTGAAGCTAATTCGTATTATTGGACTAAGACATATACTGAAAAGAAAAGACGATGCTCTAGCTTACCTGATCCAGATATGAGTGAAAAACTTAAAATTGTCACGCCTTGGGTTGAGGTATGAAAAATACTTCTTGACAACGTTTTAAAATATATCTTGTTAATGACAATTGATTATAAGTGTAATCGTTTCATATACTAGGATCTTGCACGCTCCAGCAACGCTGTCAACAGAGTTCATTTTACAAATGAATTTGACGAATTTCTTGGACAAATTGGACCGCTTAACTGCAAGTTTCCTTGGTGTGACGATGTGTATGTGGATAGAAGGTTTTGCGAAAGTTTGGTTTGCTTAGACCCGCCTAGGAAAGGTTGGCTAAGGGATGAGGCAAGTACTCATACAACTGTACTTATTGAATTGATTTCTTATAATGTTTATCACACTCATTCATGTTTCGAAATTTACAGCACATAGAGTTGTGGGTTAATTACCTTTGGCATGTTAGACCAGATACGGCTGATTGGGCGATGGTTAGTAGCTATTTTGTTCAGCTTCTTTTACAAAAATCGTTGCCGTTGTGGTATGCTAATGGTGAAAGATACTTTATTCCATGGTCTGATGTTAACCATGTAAGTGATGATATATATATTTTCTTCTCATTAATACAAAAATCGTTGCTTTCGCCAAATATTAATGTTATGTTTGTGACCCAAACGTTGTAGGTTTTCATGCCTATTAATGAAACTGAAGCTCATTGGTGTCTTGCACATTTGGAGATAGACACAGGCATTGTTACCTTTTATGATAGCGGTCAAACTTTTGAAGAGGAATGGCGAGAGTTTTATATTAAACTGAGGGAGTGTTTACAGGTTTGACTATTTATTCATATGTCATAAGAGTTAATACAAAACCGTTTAAACAGGTTTTAAAACATTAGATTTTTTATAACAGTGTAACTTTTGTCCACAGCTACAACTACCTGAGGTCCTAGCACAAGCGCAAGTATTTGAGAAGAAAGGCATTGATCCGGCAAGTTATTTCATTACATTTACTATCGCTGAACAAGTGCCGAAGCAGGCCGGGATATTTGGTGACTGTGGTATTTGGGTATGTATTTTTTTATACCGCTTGGCTTTTGGTCTATCATTGGATGTGAAGGATCCTATTCAGGCTGCGCTTTCATACCGTGAACCAATGGCTAGGTTTTTTTTAAACACCGTGTTTGTGTTTAGTGATGCTTCTAGTTTGATGTATTATCTGAAACAAATTGATAACCATATGTTCCCTTGAATGGTTTTAATTTTTGTATTCTGTATGTTGTATTATATTGTTGTCTTCAAACTAATGTAATAAGATAATTAAACAGTGCCATAACAAATTAGACACACTACAAAACATATTTGTATATTAGTAATATTTTTCTAAAAAAATAAGAAAAAAAAAGCACACACCAAACTATGGATATACAAAATAGGGCAAACCCATGCATGCTACTTTACAAGTATTGTCCATTGGGTAATAACTATTTATGCATTATCCAACATGTAACTATGTGACTTTGTCTTGGTATGGGTGAGTTTTACTATATCTTACATATCTCATTAGATTTATTAACCAAAACTAAATTTTATCTTACATATATTTTGTGTTTTTCAGATTTCAACTAACTATGGCATCACAAAACACAGAATCAAAAGCCTTTGGTGAATTATGGTATCAAGAATGGCTGTAAGTTTGTCCATTTACTTTTTTCTGTTAATGTATAAACTAAAGTTGGTTTTTGTGTTAATATTTTGTTTTGCTGAATTATTCCATTGTTACACAGAATGTCTGAAAACAGTCAAGATCTTGGGTATGATGTTTATCATGGCAGTCGGTTCTTTTTTATCCCTTAAGCTATTTAGGTGGAGATGTTTTACATTTGAGGTTACCTAGGTTGAGTAGGTCATCGTACGTATTCTCAAATATGTGACATACTGTTGAAAGAAATTAAGGAGGATATTTGGGCTTGGTATTTTTGTCTTCCAAGTAATAGTCTAGAGGAAGGGTTGACCCTTGTAGAAGGTGATAACGATGTCAAGAAACTGTATGTCATGGCTGAGCTCCATGGGCTAGTTGAGATCTATGTTTCTCATCAGCCACAAGTTCATTTAGTTAACTACTATCACAAGAACCTGTCTTTTGATTCCTCAGACGATGAAGTGACATCTAAAATTAAAAGTCACGAAAAGAAGAAAAAAAAGATGTCGACTGTCTGTCGTTTGAAGAACTAATGGCATGGGAAGAAGAGGAAAAAAATTCACCAGCTTACCTTAGGACACCTTATGTCAAGCCTTTTTTTTAAGCTAGTTTATTCAGAGGAAAATCTGAATTTGGTGCTAATAATGACCTTGAATACATTCCTCCTTGTTTAAGGACTACAGTCCGACCTTATGTGTCCAATGACTTTGAAGATTCTTTAACACAGAAGTCCACTGTTACCGAGTGTTTGTCAAACAATTGTGGGTTCAAATTTAGTCCGTTAAGAGCTAAGAACCTTTTTAATGACTTTCAGGCTGCTGGTAATCATGACCTTCAGGATCCACAGGCTACTAGTTTACTCCCATCTATTCAAACCATCCCTTTAAAGTGTAAGAGGCTTTTTGATGATATTGATGACCTTCCTACAATTGGAAGATTTACTGTTATTCAATATGTGTCCAAGAAAAGTCGTTTTGAAACTGGTACCTTGAAATCTAGGAGATTATTTGATGATTTTGAATTAGTTGGTAGTAAAAAATCTGATGATATGAAGGGTGATGAGGCAATCAGTTTGGTTAATGATCCAGTGATAGTTGATGGTTCCACGGCTGATGGTTCCAAGAAATTCGAAGGTATGATGAAGGATACCATGTGGTAGTTATTTGATCTTCTAGGGTGGTATGTACCCTGTTAAACAATTTGTATTTTGGTTCCTTTCCATTCATGATGCCTGATGAAACAATTTATTTTCAGTCTGTGGTGAAGGCTACGGCCCAATACAATATTTGGTTTATGATCGTTAAGGCTTCGGCCTTTAGACTAGTTAGTGTATGTTACAAACTACTATGTGATGATGGTTCCACTACCATGTGTATGTTACATCGCATTAAATATGCTGATGTTGTAACAATTTTGATGGCAATACCATCATCACCTGTATGGCACTTTGCTATACAACAATGTCTATTTAAGTTCTGACTTGGTTCTATCAGTTATATTTTTCATTAGCAACACTAAAAAAAACATTTCAATAAAATTTTTGATAGATAAGATTTTCAACACAACCATTACATTCTCAACCATTACATTCATATCCTTCATTATTCAACCATTACTTTCATTCAAACAGTACTGCTAGAACCACATCCTTCTTCATTTGCTTTCCTTTCCTTGAGTTTTTCATATAATTCTTCCAAATCTTTAATCCTTTTTTCCAATGCCTTAACTTTTTCTAGTGTAATGCCATCTTGGTTCTCCTTCTCCTTAACATCACCAGATAAGTTCAAAGCCATTGTAGCTTGTTGTATGTGTACTATCGAATTCTCAGCAGCATCCTCTTTCCTATCTGGCACTTGTTCATAATTACCTTTTCCAGATAAGTTCAAAGCCATTGTAGATTGTTGTATGTGTACTATCGATTTGTCTGTATTTATACTTATTTTGTTGCCTTGTGTTTAGGCGGGAAAAATATTTTGGCGGGAAACTAGATAAGCGAATTTTTTAGCTAATTATTTAAGCAACTATTGTTTAGCGATAAAGACTGAGCGACTTTTTTGTAGGGATTTATGATACACTTAAGCCTTATCTTTTATCTTTTTTTGGCCACATCCACTTTCTACCGAACAGAACCCTAGCTGTTTTCGTGCATCTGTCTTTTTTGTTCAATTATTAAAATTGAATTTCTCAAAAGGTTCGTGATACTTTATTGTCATGGTCCCCCGTATCAATATTCACTGTATTTTATGTTTCAATATTCATATCAAATTTTTTCGCCACATTAATTTACATGCTTGTTGCGTTTATGTTCTTTCTTATTCATACAATTAGTAGAGTTTTAATATTTTTGTAATTGTTTATAAGGTAATCATGGCAATTGAGTTTGTGGTGCGACCAAACATAACTGTTTACCCTGGGTTTCTTGAGCTTCTTCAATTATTTGCTGACCGTGCTTTTAATGGGAATCGGCATTTATATTTAACTGGGATTCAAAGACAACAGAAGAAAGTAAGGATTGTTGCTTGGTTAGGAGGTCCCATTAGGATTATAGGTAACAAATGGGTAGAATTTGTTCATGAAAACATGTATACGGATGTTCATATGTTACACTTTGTTCAAGAAGGTGATGACTCTTTTTACGTTACTGGCTATGATTCTAATGGGTTGGAAGTTGAGGAATATGCTGCTGTAGAAAGTCGTCATATAAGGTTTCAGAGTTATCGGCTGCCATACCCTCAAATTCCACAGGTTATTTATAGGAATTCATTTTTTTGTTTATGTTTTTTTTACCAATAAGTGTATTTTATTACTGTATATGTTATAATTGCCAATCATGTTGTTATCTCAGACATTGCCCGGAAATTTTCTAGATGGTATTGGGTTGCAAGGTACTGTTGTTGTCTTTGTTGTTAAAGGAATGGAGTTTAATGTGGATGTTACTTGGGGCTATGAAGGAGGTCATGATCATCGTCCTTTGCATGTTATGGATGATGAAATGTGGTCGGTTGCTCTTCAATATTCCGATATTGAATTTGGGGATGTTATTGTTTTTACTAAATTGGAGAACAATAGCTTGAATATAACCGTGTTTGGTTTCAATGGTAGGGCTAAGATACAGGGGCAGTTTATTGGTGTGACGCAATTGTTTTTTCCACAAAATGATCTTGATAATGAAGATGGAGGTAGGCTTGAAATCTCATAATCATATTCAGTAATATCATAAAATATATCTTTAACATTTATTTTGATATTTTTGAAACAGGTGATGAGCGAATGCAACACATTTTCCAATGGTTTGGTCACCTTGATCATTTTGGTGAGAGAACTGATGTCTTTTACAGAAGGTCTTCTGAAATTCTTGCGTTATCTAGACTTGTAAGTTTGTGTTTTGTGTGTACTTTTTTCTATGCTATATATATATATATATATATATATATATATATATATATATATATATATTTATATATATATATATATATATATATATATATTTGTAAATGTTAAACACCGGGATATTCGGACCATTTTCTTGACAATCATCCTATGCATTTTTTTCAAAATGCACTTTTTAGGAATAATGAAGTCGAATACATGATGCGAATTCAGATGGACTATCATAGAGACGATCCATACCGGATGAATCATGTGAATGCATTAGGTGACTGGAACCACTTTTTTGAAGATTGTGAGTTTGAGTATGGAAAGATGATAAGGTTTAAGTTCATATATGTAGATTGTTATGATGATTTGGAGTATCCTGTTTTCCATATTTGTTAGGAAATCGGATACGTTTCTTGAATGACATTTTTTTTTGTTAGATGGTTATGTTTGGTTACATGAAAAAACTTTCAGTGGTGGGTGTGTATATACTTGGATTCGATTGGACTATTTAGACTGTTACAAATTTTAACAGTTTATGATAAGTACTTTTCAATATGGCCACTTTATGCGCGTATTGATCATGCGGTCAACCCCTTTATACGTGATATGTTCCATTAACAACACCAAAACAAACATTTCAATCAAATTTTTCATAGATAGATTTTCAACTTAACCATTACATGCTTAACCGTTACATTCATATGAGTTTGTGTTTAGGTGTGAAAAAAAGGCCTGAAACTGAATAAGCGACTTTTTTAACTAATTATTTAAGCAACTATGTTTTTGCGAAAATTTATAAGCAACTTTTTTTATTCGACGTTCTTACATTATAGTACATCGACAACTGTAAAGTACTATCACATAAACCAAAATATTCTGAGCGACTTTTTAAAAGCGCCTTTTTCATTTTAGCGCTTTTTGATATACTAATACCTTATCTTTTATCTTTTTGTGGCCACATTCACTTCCTACCGACCAGAACCCTAGCTGCTTTATAATCCAATTCAACTGTCGTTTTCTTTCAATTATTAAAATTGAATTGTGCAAAAGGTTCGTGATACTTTATTGTCATGGTCCCCCATATCAATTTTGTCTCTATTTAATGTTTCAATATTCGTACCAAATTAGGGTTTACATGTAAAATTATATATATATTTTTTAAAGTATTGTATTTTATGTGTTCCTGTAACAGGATGGCACCTAGTTGGACTTCAGATCCTCGTTACCTGTTTGATGTTCATGTTTTTGGCGAGTTTTATTTCCAACCGGTGAGGTATGAAAATGGGGGTGTATTTTATTGGAGTGTGTCCAAGGATAGGAAGCTGGACTATAGTAGTATGTGCCAGTATCTTGAAGAACATACTGAGCTAAATTTTCATTCGTTGTTTTTCTGTTTACCACAATGTCAATTAGAGGTAGGCTTGAAACTAATAGAATGTGATAGGGATGTGGCTGCCATGTATGACCTTGCTGATCGATATGGGAAGTTAATGATGTATATGGCACATAATCCCCAAAACTTATTTGATTTTTATTATCAGAATCTTAACTTTTATGATTCTGAAGATGATTATACAACAAAACTGATTATCCATGGAAGAAGGTTAAAAGATGCTAGCAATATGACATATGATGAGCTTATTGCTTGGGCTGAAGAAGAAGCGAGCAGCCTTATTGATGTTGATGCCGATATGTCTGTTAGGGATGTAGTTACCCATATCGATTATCCATTATTTTGATGATGTAGGTTATTTTTTCAACACTACGTTGCAAGCCAGCATATCAAGCCAGCAGGTTATAACACATGTATGTTCCAACAAAAGTACTTAGGGCTTTTAAATAAATAAGTGCATATATTAAAAGATATCCAACAAAATAAACCTTACTAGGTTTATTAAAACATCCATAAACATAAACATAAACTTTAGACATTCCTTAAACCACACAACCCTAGCCATACCTTAAACCCAAAAGACATTTGACAAACACTAGAAGAAACAAGATCAGTACACCATAGACTTGAGCTTCTCAATGAATGACATAAGCTCCCTTGCTCGCCTCTGCTTGTTCACAACCTTCACCAACATGTTTGCAATATCTGCCAAATCTTCATTTTGCAAATCATTCAACTTTGAAATGCTTTGCACACCTGAATCAAAAGGATACAAAAGCTCCAACTCTGCAATCACAAAATCCCTCTCAGAAACACGAGCCCTAATATCTAGGGCTTTTTTTGTTAATTCTGCTTCATCCACCCTAGTGACAGTAACCTCCCTCTGAAACTTCTCCACCATCATGTCTCTAACGAGACTAGAACCAGCAACAGCTAACTCTTCGCAGAAAGGCATTTTTGTAGTCATTTTCTTCTTTTGTTATTTTTTTTTGTAAAAAAAAAACAGTGATTTTTTTCTATGTTTGTGTGTTTGAAGTTAAAATTTTCCTTTGGTTTATGTATGTTTTTATATATAGGATCTTTTGATTTGATGGCCACCTTGAGCCACCCATAGTAATTATGGCCTTTTGACTAATATGACATTTTGATTTGATATAGTATACTCGATTCAAAAATAACTAGTATACTTGTATACACAGTTGTGAATGTTATAACACTTGATGCAATTTTTTACTTGACATGTGGTATTTGCATCACAATAATCGTGACATTAGGAGACGGGAAACATGGTGTAAACTTATTGCAAACGTGTATGGACTCAGAATAGTTCTATAGCTAAATTGTATATTCGACAATTGTATTTAGATGCCCTTTATGTATTCAGTTGCCCTTTCTTTCATTGACTTTCGCATAAAAAGGGCTATAATACTGTTAAGCCAATATTTTACCTAGTTTTTTAAACAAATTTTTTTAAGCGATATTTTTAAGCAATTCTTTTTAGTTGACTTTGTTACAAAATAAGACAAGTGTATAGTAGTTTCACATAAACCGATGTATTCTAAGCGACTTTTTGAAAGTGCATTTTTGCATCTTGGCGATTTATGGCCACTATCTCTTTAGCCCAACCAGATCCCTACCTAATTTCGTTCAGTTCTAAATGTATGGACAAGTCAAATGCAATTCTTTTTTGTTGACTCTTTCACACAATAAGACAAGTGTAAAGTACTATCACATAAACCGATATATCATGTAAAGTACATTCACATAAACCGATGTATTGTGAGCGACTTTTTGAAAGCACCCTTTTCATCTTGGCGATTTATGGCCACTATCAATTTAGACCGACCAGTCAAATACACCTTCGTGATACTAGACAAACATATTATGTTTTACTCAGAAAAATTATATACAAAGAACTTTATGTGGTTGGTATTTTTTTTTGTAATTCAACGTCAATGTAGGTACTAGTCACACAGACAAATTAGATTAAGATTGATAACATAAACAAAAGTATCTATAGTTAACTATTACAGCAACCCGAGGTGCTAGTCAACTTTCACCATCAAACGGCATCAACACATAACCCTACCTTCATAACCAAATACTAAGCTAATCAAAGCTTGACATTACCTAAACAAACATAAACCTAACATGTAGCACCAAAGCTTTCAACAAAAGACCATAAGACAACAACTAAAAAGGCTTCACAAAGTCAAAGGACCATTGACTCCAGATATTCAATGAAGGATAACAAAGAACAAATGCGAGCACGCCTTTCTAACACGGAGGTCTCCAGCCTTCCAATCTGAACCCTATCTTCAAGTTGCATCCTTGTCATGTCTCCAACACTCACAATAGACGAGCGCGTTCCACCAACAGCCAACAGCTCTTGAATTAGCACATCCCTATGTTGTACAAGAGCGGTTAGCTCGTCTATCTTTTCTTTCAGATCTAATTCATCCTGAACAGTGTCCCTTACTTCTCCCATATATTCCACTAGCATCATAGCCTTCACAGAGCGAGAGTTTGCAGTACGGGCTAGTTGATCCAAAAGCACAAGACGGGGGTTGGCCATTTTTGTTGTTGGTTGAGATAGGGGTATTTTTATGTGATGGTAATGTGTTGATAGTTGTGATAGGAGTTGTTAGAGATGATTAAATAGAGGGGAAATAGAGAGTGTTAAGCACAAAATGTGTATTGTCATTTAGTAGTTTGAAAATAGCAAGTGTAATGATGATCGCCTCTTTCCCATGCAAATAAACATATCAAACAATTTATACGAGTAAATTACATTTACGTAGTGTTTGTGTCATCGCAATATGAGTGTCAAAAGAAATAGCTTTATGACATAATGAAAATATTACAAACTTTATTTTTAAAAGAAATGTTACAAACTTTATTTAGATATGCATTTTAATACGTTTAATAATTTTTGGTTGCATAAGTATGGGTGAGTTTTGGGTATTTATGTTGTTGCTATTTTTTTGTGACTTTCATAATGTCGATTATGCGATACTTTATGGGATCCACTTCCCATAAAAAACAAATCACTCACTGACACATCAGCGAGTGTGGGTTTTTAGTGGGATTCTTATGTGGATGTAGCAAAATTCTTTTATAAAATGTATATTGTTTAGAAGTTATCCTCATTTTTTTTTTTTTTTTTTAACATGATGGAGGTTTCTCATATATGTTTTGACTGTTCATTTTTGCATGGGAAAAGGTGTTCATATATATGGTTGGATTTGGAGGACATATTTGTGACAAAGGATAAACATTAAGGTTTTTTTGTTACATTTTTATATACTTGTTTGTTTTGTGATATTAAACATGTTTTTTCAAAAAACAAGAACAGTTTTTTCAGTTATATTTTGCAAGTATTATTTTCGCGTAATATCTAACTTTTTTAGTAGATTTGTTTAAATTAAGATTTGGGTAGATTTGGGTATTTATATTCTTGGGGGTATTAGTGTGTGGGTATTAGTGTGTCTTATTATCTCCTCCCTGTGTGCGTCCACCTACCAAAAACAACCATGGCGGCTTTCCCCAATATTGAAGAACTGAAACAGGCAAGCGGTACCAACGATCTCGCTGGGGCTTTTAAGTTCCTCTTTATAAGTGACATCAGCGAGGATCTTTGTTTTATGCGTCTTATGGAGGATGAGACAATGAAATTGCGTGAGAAGATTCGCAAGCTTCAAGAGACTATAAGGGAGACGCGTTTGATTGGGCCAAACGATGAAAAGGCTGTGGATGCATTGGGGTGTCTTGTGAAGATGGAGCGTATGGAGCGTCATGTACTCGATGCAATGTATGCAGTTCTTGCTAGGATACGTGCAGGGATTAATGATAAGGAGGATCATGTTACGTTGATGGAGATCGATGAACCGCTATCTTATGGGTAGCGTCATTCAGAGTCTATTGGGTCTTTTGGGTAGCGTCGTTATGAAGTTGGTATGGGTATGTTGGTTGATAGTCTTTTGAAGGTTTATTAGTGTTGATATGGGTATGTAGATTGGTATTCTGTTATCGCTATGAAACAATTATGATGACCTAATTATGATAACATATGAAACGTTGTTTGTTTTTGTTGTGTGTGGATTTAGTAGTGTTTTGTATGTCATTGTCTTAAGTTGTTGATTATAATTGGCCTCTAAATTATAGGCTACTCCGCGATTGTGTAGTTTTGATGTTAACCGTTGTTGGATGTTCTTGTGTATTCTTGTGTCATATTATGTAGAACGTCAATGTTGTATTGTTGTATAACAGTTAGGCGCAAAAATTTGGAAACCAAGAAATGGATGCAAAAAGGTCAGACGATACTTTAACAGTAAGGGCCACAATGTTATGTTAATGTGTTCTATTGTTCATTTTAATCTTTTTTCGCTATCTCATTTTAAATTGAAATCCCATAGATTGGAGAGGATAACCTGAATACAAGAGTGGAGACAAATGATTCAATTCCATCCAACTCTTGAAGACAATAAAAAAGGTAAGTAAACAAACTGTATTTAACTCCTACTTACTAGGAAACTTTATTGAATAAAGTATCTTATTAGAAAAGCACATACGATATAACACTAAGTACTTGGAAATCAGATACATTATAACACTAAGTACTTACTAGGAGCATATAGTACTCTTAGTTACTAGGAAATCACATACGATATAACACTTAGTACTTGGCATATCTCACAGTGCTTATAGCGGCAACGTACCCTCAAGCTTATGAATAAAGAAATTCTTGTTTCGAGCATTCACTCCAGTTTACTGCCAAGATATTCATTTGCATCACTTTGTTTTCACTAAGGGCTTGCTCACCTTGAAACTCAACAGTTTTTGTGGCACCTTCTTTCGCACATTTGCCATCTCTTGAATAACGGCAGCCCTTTCACGATTAAGTCTAGCCAATTCTTGAGTTAGGATATTCACCTTTCTTGCCAATTGAACATCTTCAATTGCAGTTCGCAGTAGTAAATCATCATGTCGTCCGGTTGTTAGTCTTAGCAGCAGCTCTTATCTCATCACATTTAGGCAGCCCTGACATTGTTTTTGCTTACTTATTTATGGAATGATGTTGTGTGAAAATATACTTGAAAGTTTGCTCTTAAATACATAAAATGAAAGGTAAATAAATAGTCACATGCATACCATTGATGTTACACTATATTCTTGACTCCTATATGTTTTTATAGAAAAGAACAAAAAATATGCACATGTTCAACAGTTGATTGTATAACATTGTCACAAAGTAACATCCAAAAAAGAAGAAAAAAAATGGTGCCTCAATAATGAATAACAAGTAACATAAAAAAAAACAAATAAAAGCAAGCCACTCCTGTAGCTATTATTATTCAGGTAACATCCATAAAATAAAAGTAAAACATTGAAAATCCTAGATGATTGATAAGTTGTGCTTCCATTGTGTTAAAGTTCAAATTGAAATAACAACTATAAATCGTCCAAATGAACAACATTTGCAGTACTAAAGGAAGGTTGTTTTCAGGAGTAGATGATTCACATTTCCATACGAAATCGTTGTTTGACTGACCACTTGCTTCTCCCTGTTCGACCTCTACACGCATCCTCTGTCCTCCGTGTCGTTCTTGTTCCACTGCTTCTCAGTTAGTAGGGGTGCACTATTGTGAGTTTCTTTTACGTTTCTGAGATGTGACATTAATTCAAACAACCATATCAGTAATTACATACAAAATTATATACATTGAAATAAAATATAGAAACATACTTGCCTTGCTTGTCATCAACGGTTCAGTACATGACTGTCTTGTGTGTCCCGCCTTTCCACACCTGCCACAGTTTTTGATTTTTGGCTCTTCCCCCTGTGATCGGATACGTGTTTTTTCTTTGGGTCTTCCAGGTGGCCGCTTATCCATAGAAGGTGGTTTTACGGTTTGCACGTCATCAGGAGTACGCCACAAGGATACATCTTTTAGAGGATAAACCCTTGCTTCGTATGTATTTTTTAGTGACGTTTTCTTAAACCAATCCATCGCCCAACTACTAGTTTCAGTCAAGCCTTCAACTCTAGACACAACACAAACATGACCACAAGGTAGACCCGAAAGCTGCCATTTGCGGCACCTGCATTCTCTGTTGTCAAAGTCAACAATATGAACATGTTTCGGATCAGTAACTTGGTAAATCTTGTGCATCTCAATTCTGTTAACATCCCAATTAGCACTCTTTGCCATTCTATTGTTTACTTTTGCAGTTGCCCATTCGGTAAGTTCATCCGTTGGAGCATCTGAAATAAAAAAAAATACATTTTCGAGCGATGTGCCAAATATGTGATAAACCAATTATAATAGACAATTTTTTAAGTTACCTTTGTATTTTGCTCGACGTTCAAAATACTTTTTTTGTAGAAGCCTTCGGTAGTACTCCATTAGCTGGGTTATTGGAACTTTCCTAACATCTTTGGTTAAAGAGTTTACTGATTCTGCACTATTTGAGGTCATGTAATCGTACCTGTTTGCAGGGCAGTAAGCAAGTGACCATTTATCAAATCCAGCTTCATCTTTTAGTTTTTTATACACATCAGGTTTTAATGATTGAATCTCAGAAATTGAAGCATCAAACTCTGTAGGATCGTAAATATTATTGTGTTGATGATTCGGGTGGTATTGGATGATGGAAATACATGTTAGCCATTTGAGAGATAAAGAGATGAGAGGGTGTTTCTTGTTAGAGACTTGCTTTGTAAAAAAGAAAGGTTAGATTGAAAGAAGCACCACCCCTTCCAAGGATGGAAGGGGTATTTATACTTACAGACTACACGACCTCTTGACTGCCTGTGGATCAGGTATACAGTGGGTAAAGACCCGTCCTTCCTCCACGGTGTTACTCTAAACTAATCTATGCTACTAACTAACTAATAAACTACTAAATAACGTAAATAACGACATGTCTACGAGCTAACATACGCTAGACCATAATTGGGGTGACCGACACTTTAACATGGAATTTCCAATTCCTAACAATCTCCCCCTAAGGGAGGTCACCCCATCAAATACATTTTGCATCCTAGCATTCTATCTTTGTCATTAGTTCTGAGCTCGTAGACTTCAATTCTTCAAGTTCCGCAATCTTTGTGCTTTAGTAGCGATTCTTCAAAGTCCGTATAGTTTTGTACTTTAAGTGGAGGTCTTTGAAGTGATCCACATGTTTGATGATCTTCGAGCTTTATTTGAGATCATCAGCCACAGTAAATCTCTGGATCACCCTTTATTGTGTTGCCATCTTTCCATCAGAGTAGCGGAAGCTTTACTGGTTCATGATATTTGCAGCAGTGTAGCAGAAGCATAGTATAAAATATCAGATCCAGGTTATGTAGATATGCACCGGTCATGATTTTCTTCAGTTAAGTGTGGATGCTGTGAGCATGCGGCTTTGGATTGACTCCTCAATTCTGATCAGCTGCAATCGTCCAAATGTACCTGCAAACAACAGTTAGCAATAAAACACACGAAAGTATCTTTGATCACTTTCGTTGAATTGAGGTACACGACCCACGGTTCCCCATTGATCAGTACAAGTACTGCCTGTGATCAGGTATGATTCCTAAGAATCTCCTTGACAGGGTTTCGCAGCTGTTCTCAAACCAGAACGTCTCAAAGAAGACAACACGGAGTGAGTGAACCAGCGAATTGAGATTCACTGATTGATGAAAAATTGATTTGAAAACAATCGCGTATTGCTTAGAAGAAAGAGTTTTGCAATACGACGAAGGTTTTATGAGAAATATCAATTTTCAATCAAAAATACCTTTTGTATTTGAAAGAGAATACACATTCGATGTGCTAGAGAAAAAGAAGAAATTTGCACATCGAATGGTTTTTCCAAAAGTATTTTTTCAGTCAGAGATACTTTTTTTTAGTTTGAAATATGAATACACATTTGATGTGCTAGAGAAAAGAAGATTTGCACATCAAACGGTTTTTCCAAAAGTATTCGTCAATTTATTTCCTGGACCAAGGTTGATTCAAGAATGAATCGCCCCATTGTTTCTATCCAGTTGTCGCAAGCTTAATCTTTTGAAAAGATCTCACATGTCACCCACCAAGAGCTTGTTTGATGTTGGCTCTAGAAGGATTTCCATCTTTATTGTGAATACTTTTACATATCACTCGGATGTTCTGGCAATACTACAAGGATAAAGCGTAGGACTCTTAATATATTCTTACTTTCCACATTGTGTAAAATAGCAAGTCTTCATTAATTTTGTTTCCTAATGTGATTTTGTGAATGATCTCTAAGCTCTAGACTCAATTGTGCACTTTGGTTCCTATGCCGGAAACTAGGGAGAGGGTCTCCTTCTTCAATATCAACAATCTCTAATAGAAAGTTGATAGATTATGTAGGTTCCCCGTGAGAATGAAACAAGCCCTTTTAAGAGGAACTTGAGTAGCTTGGGAAGTTTAGTGCAGTGCGTCACTGGTCCATGACGTCTTGTCTTCAATACCAGTGTTACCATGGTAACAACCAGTAGCATATGTATTGAACCCGGTTTCTGCCCTAAGGTTGAATTATTGGAGGGCTATTTCTTTTCACCCTTTTCACATTAATTTCTTTTTCATTCTTCAACCCCTTCATTGCTTACCGAGACTTCATAACTAGAACCTTGTTGGGTTTATTCCAGTACTAGCTCAGTCTCAGTCCGCATTCTTCCCATATTCTCATTTTTCTCCTTTTTTATCATACCTAAGGACTCTACACTATCTAGTGGATTGTCCTTGGGTAGATCCCTCCGGCTCTGGCGGGATCGTGGGAACTAATACCTAACCTCACCAACCTTATAACTCCATACATAAAGTAAAATGGTCGGTCTTTTGGTACATTTCATTCTTTCGTGAAACCAATTGAAAATCATTTGAATATCAATCAAGGTACTTGTGATATAATATCAAAACATTTTGTACCTTAATTTTTTTGATCATTTAGAAATGCTCCCCCTCAACATAAGATTTTGAAATTGTTTAGCACACGGAGGCAAGAGTTCTTTGAAATAATTTCTTGATCACAATTTCGATAGAAAAATCCATTTGATTTTCTTGGTAAATTCTCCCCCTCAATATGTGCTTTGGATATTTGAAATCATTTTCTCACATAGAGGCAGGAGTTCTTTAAAGTACTTTCACGATCACGAATGCCATAGATAAAACCTTTAAAGCTCAATCAAGGTACTTATGATAAAACATTGAAACCTTTGTACCTTGATAGTTTATTTTCATTAGAAATGCTCCCCCTCAATATATGCTTCGAGATTCGAAAGTGTTTAGCACATATGGGAGAGCAGCTAGCATAATTGAATCAAATGATAACCTTTTATCAGATTTCATAATTAAATCACAAATTCTCCCCCGATCAAAAATATCAAACCCTTTGAGATTTTGGATCCCAAGTGATTTAATAAGGTTTAGAAAACATGAGAGAATATGTGCCTGATTTAAAAACTCATCTAGTTTTTGGATAAATGCTCCCCCTCAACATGTGCATTATGTATATTGAAATCGTTTGGCACATGGAGGCAGGAGTGCCTTTGAAGGACTAAAACCAATTCCATTAAAACAGATTTGAGATTTAAATCACGATCTCTCCCCCGAACAAAAATTTCAAACCATTTGAGATTTGTGATCCCAAGAGATTTAAATCATTTAGAAAATTTTGGGGAAAGACGTGGCAAGATTTCATTTTCGAAATTTACTGATGAGGACCAACTATAGACATTAAAGATTGTTAGTGTCAGGTATGATAGTTTTAAAATATCTTTTAGTAAAATAAAACAATTTCACAATCAAACAAGAACAGAAAAAATTTCATTTTGTAAGATCTTTGAGTTTTAAAGAAAATCATACCATGACATAACATTAAATCTTTAGATCCCCACTTATTATTGTACAGACCGGACTTTTATGAAGAAATATCGTTTGAAAATATTTTAATTTAAATCACTCTCCCCCTCAATCGATGTCCGTAGTCGTTGATTGAGTGACTTAGGTTTTGATAAAATAAAGTCCGGTGATTTTCAAAATTAAGTCCAATTAATTTTCAAAACAATATTTTCCATTTTCAAATAAATTTAATCAATTTTATTCAAAATTGTTTTAAAAATGGTATCCTACACAAAAATACGTTAGGTGGTGTAGAAGCTGCTTATGTTGTTGCTGTAAGGCTTGGAAGAAAACCATCTGCTGAAGCAGTGAGACTTCTTACGTTGCATTTTTTCAAGCCAACTTAGGTTTTGATAAAATAAAGTCCGGTGATTTTCAAAATTAAGTCCAATTAATTTTCAAAATAATATTTTCCATTTTCAAAACAATTTAATCAATTTTATTCAAAATTGTTTTAAAAATGGTATCCTGCACAAAGATACGTTAGGTGGTGTAGAAGCTGCTTCTGTTGTTGCTGTAAGGCTTGGAAGAAAACCATCTGCTGAAGCAGTGAGACTTCTTACGTTGCATTTGTTTAAGCCAACTGAGGTCAAATTAAGCTCCGTTTCTTCATTTGATGATGAAGAAAACCATCTGCTGATGCAGTGAGACCTCTTACGTTGCATTTTTTCATGCCAACTCTCCATAGAAGTCAAATTAAGCTCCGTTTCTTCATTTGTCAACCCAAGATATAGTTACCCTTTCCTTTCGGCATCCAATCATATTCAATTGTGGGATCCGGATCGGGAACATTTTTAAACCATGATACCTGCATATGTTAGTAGACACAAACAGATATATGGTGGTCGACATCACCCAAACAAAAATCGACTAATAAAAGTCAATCCAACATATCAATCAAATCATACAAATGCATGGGAATTATGTGTTTATCAAACTCTAATCATCTAATCCTAACAATCATATGCTAGGCACCTAGTCCTTCAACGTAGGTTAACATCATTTTTCAGTTAAGCATATAGGTTAATCAGAAAAGCTTGTTAGATGATATAGATTTGAAAACGTTCTCCCCCTCAATCAATGACTTATTTTCTGAAAAGTTTAAAAGCGCTGAAGTCATTGATTGAGTTTTCAATTTTTACGAAAACTCTGAATCTGATTGATTTACAAGCAACTCAATTTCCACCATTTCGAAATACAACAAATATTTTTCTGAAGAATTTTAGACAGAAAAACATTTGTGTAGGAATAGCAGTCCTTCGACATACTTTCCTTAATTAGTTTTAGGATAAGTGCACGAAATATTTGAAAATTCGTTTAGCGCAAAGACTTTCCTTTCTTGAAGAGCGGGTTGCTATCTGAAATAATAGCAAACCATAGTTTTAGCACGGGTCACAGTCTCAAATAACTGCAAGCCATATTTTTAGACGTGTTTTGGAAAAAGAATATTTACACCTCATGCTCGAACTTCATCTATGGTCCCGTGCCATTATTGAATGACATTTCTAAGACCGCAGATGTTATCGATACCAGAAGACATGTCTTTGAAAAACAATATTTTTGGTATTTTTCAAATTTTCAAATTTTTATGGGTTTTTGTTGGTTTTATATTTTTTTATTTTGTTTTTGATAAATATTTACAGATAGACTAGATGATATAGTTTAAGAAGATGATGATACGAGTACCGAGATAAGGATATCGAGCTGCCCCATTGTAGAAGATAGAAGTCATCATCTCTTAAACATTCGCCACCAAAGCTTCCAAGGCTCTTGAATCGAAGAGAGAAATTGAGCCACTTAAAAGTGAGACTTTGGTAGCTTCCCCCCCAAACCGTAAATCTTCTTATTGAGCAGATTCTAAGCTTTCTTTCAAGCTTTCCTTAGCCAGATACACAAAGACGCACACCATATCATCGATCTTGCAGCTCCATATAAGAAGGATCATCGAAAGTCTCCGTTCGGGGTTATATCATCAAGTAGAACAGCAAAGAATCATCCCACACTTGAATAATCTTCTCAAATTCCTTTTCCACTAAAGTCAGAAGCAATCCATTCCAAAAGGTATCAAGAGAACAATTCCATCAAGTAGTTGAATTGATGCAGTCAGCCTCTAGGAAAAAGCTCAAGAACCCAAATACACATATACCCAAAGATAGAGAAACTTATACAATCGAAGTAGCATATTAAGTCCGATAGCCAAAGAATAACCCCGATGTATACTTTTCTCTCCCCTGATGATAGTGTATGAAGCTCAAGAACCCGAAGTACCCGAATGCCCAAAGAGAGAATAACCGATAACATTGAAGAAGAAGGTCGAATCACTGATTATCTCTGCGGATGACAATCTCTGCAGATGTCAACTCCGGTATAAGTGATTATATCTCTGAATCACTGATTAAGCCCTCAAGTGAAGCAGCTGAGCATCCCCAATGTACACAATCTCTCTCCCCTGATGATTGCGGTAACATCGAAATCATCACAGATTTGTGTACTTAAACTAACTCTTCCATCTCTTCCCCCACATAGATGGAATAAGAACACTAAACACCATGAGTCAAACCTTGAGTATCTCTGCGGTAATGACATTTGTCTTCCCGGGATATCTTCAATCACTTAGAAGTACTAAGTTCATCAAGTTTACTCGCGTTTAGATGCGTGTCTCCTTCCCCCTTGCTGGTTTTGATACTTCAGAATCAGCAACTCTTTGTAAGCCCGTATACTTAAAATCTTTTGAGAAGAATACTTGTAATCTTGTGGGAATCAACTTGCTGAATTAAACTGTGAGCAAGTCTAATTGGGGATTAAATCAGACATTTCACTCTTCCCCAATTAGTGCTCTCCCCTAAATAGACAAACTTTATGATGAATGCTTGGATTAAGAAGAAGTCTTTAGATCGTTAAATGCAACTCGTCTTTAGTCTTCTAACATGTACCAGAAAACGTAGAACCGACTGTAGACTCGACCTTCTTTAAGATTGTCCAATTTGGGAATAGAAAGTCAACATCTTCAACTCACCAAATGCATTCCTGTAACTTACAAATAGCAAATCCCCTTAAATTAAATCCCTCCCAATCAAACAAGAACAGAAAGATGTTCATCAAGGAAATCAGCCCAGCAACTGGAAGCACTTTGTCATTAATCAAATCAGCCCGTGTGAAGATGTTAACCAACGGCTCTTAGAAGAAAACTCCATGTGAAGATGACCCGATAAGAAGAAGCTCGGTCTTATATGAGTTTGGAGCCGTGATTCTTGATGAAAATCAATAATAGAGAAGTTTGTAGTATATTGTGGGTAACTCAAACGTGTTAGGTTTGAGCACCGAGATCGTTCCGAACGAGGGTTGAATGGAATTTCCAACTCACGTCGCGATTATCGGGATTTGAATGAGAAGAAGGGGATAAATTGATGTTTTCTAAACTACGAGGCAAGGGAAGCATAAAAGGAAAACTACGGGGAATCCTAAATACGCGAATAAAACTAAAATGCAATAAATGAAACGTAAATAAAATGCAACTAAGTCTAAACTAAGTCCTAAAAATGATCTAAAATTACTTTTACTCTAAAAATGATATTTAAAACTTAATTAAGAATTAAAACTAATTTTTAGGATTTTTCTCGAATTTATTTGAATTAAAAACTAATTTTAAACTTTAAAAATAGAACTAAATAACTAAAAATTATAAAAACAAAGGGGAAAATTATGAAAATATTTTTCAAAAGTCTAAAATAACTCAAAAGACTTTTCAAAACTAATTTTGTATTTTTCTGATGATTTTTCTAATTTCTATGAATTAAAAACTATTTAAAACTAATTTAAATGCTAAAAATAATAAATTTAAATAGGAAAAATCTGGAAAAATTATTTTTTTGCTTTTTATATATTTCTTAATCTATGAAAATTGAAAAATTATTTTTTTTGAAGCTTTTCTGATTAATTTGTATAAAAGCTATTTAAAAAGTCTTAAAAACTGATTAAAATTAAGAAAAATAGCAAACAATGATGAAAAATTATGAAAAATTCAGGGAAAATCTAAAATATTATTCTAAATCTATGAAAAATATAAAAACTTTAGCTTATGTGAAGGATTTAAGAGCTGAAGTGTAACTGCCTTGTAAATAAGCTATAAGGAATAAGCTAATAAGCACTAGAAAGCACCAAATGAGCACATAAGCTAGATTATACTAAAAATATTTTAAAACACCTAATTGCAACTAATCTTAACCTCTAATAAGCAAACTACAATGATATGATTCTATTTAAGCACTAGTGCCAAACAAGCCTAACCACCTGTCTTTAAGCTAATGCATCAGCTTATCTACTAACCCAAACTAAAAATTAGAACTGAGGTACTCAAAACCACCAACTAGAGATTAACTATACCAAAATTCAGACCCTAGTGATCAAAAACAAGACCTGCACAAGGTATGGAAGCTGCCTGGTTCACACTCAGTATTAGCTGAGTGTGAACAGGGCAAATCAGCTCTAAAGGAGAGCTGATTTAGTGCTTATAAATACTTCCAAAATTTTCACAAAAATGTGTTTTGCAAACTAGACCAACTGAACTTGAAAAACCCAAAATCTCACTTAATTTGGATCAGAACTTAATCCATGAAAAATCCATAAAGTTTTGTGAAAAACAGTTATGACACTTTTGACTTATGACAGATTTTTGCAAAGTTTGACTTAAATGAACTTTGAATCCAGGTTATGAGCTGATAATGATGTTTTTAAGCTAAACTAAAGCTATACTAAACTACTCCAATGACTTCTAAACCAAAATCAAGCTTATGATCCTAAATGCTTAACTGATTAGAATCCTAAAAGTGATTTTTACTGCAGTTGACTTTTAATGAACTTTAATGAAAAGATGTGACTAAAATGATAATAACTAACATAAAAGAGACTATAATGACAGACCTTAACCAGTTTCTAAACCTCAAGCATAGCGAAGCAGCTTGTGCCAAACACTCCTAAATCTAACTAAAATGCAAACTTAAGCTGACAACCACTTAATCTAAATCCATGAAAGCCTACAACTATAATTCAATAACTAAAAAAATGCAAACTAACCAAATAACTAACATATTTAAAGTAAGAAGAATTATGCAGATAATGTAGATAAGTAAAACAGGATATTTGTACTTACAAAAGTCCTGTCACAATGACTGCTTCAAAAATCAAAGTACCACTATACTACAACTACAATCAACCCAACTGAATCACAATTTAACCAAATCCATACCCAATTCAAAGAACTCATCCATTCAACTCAGATGTGCAGATTATAATTTTTATTTGACTGAGATAAGTATTAATAGTAGAATCTGAGTAAACATTAGTTAAGCACTAAAGAGAACATTAATCAACAACTGAATTCAAAACTTAAAAACAGAAATTAACAAAATAAGGAATTAAGCTAAAAATTACTTTATTAATAAAATTTTAGTACAAAGAGAGATTTAAAGACAGAATTGAAATACAATCATTAAAACAATTTAAAATTGAAAATAAGCTACTCAGAAACTACTCCTATACTACTCCTACACTACTTGAGATCCATCTGTGAAGGAAGGGGTATATATAGCCTGCTGAGAAGGATCCATAAGAGATCCTTGTGCTTCTTTAAATGCATTTAGATCCCTTGATCATATCTTACACGTTCCTCATCAAATTAGAACCATTGGATCACTATTGCCACATCACTTCCACCAATCGGCGTGGATTAATGGGAATGACACACGGATTGCCAAGCTGGCATCCGTGTGTCAGGTGAAGTACGGTATTACCCTTAATTGAAGTTAATTTTGCCAATTAGGATCAGGGGCATATTAGGGTTCATACTCGTGGCTGGGTTTTTGGATTTGGGGGGAAATATTTAGGCGCGTTTGTTTTTTTTAGTATATTTTGGTTTTGTTGACCGGGTTTTGGTGGGTTGACCGGGTTAATGGTGAAACCGGGTATGGGATAAGGTTATTGGACCGGGTAGAGGTTTTGGGCCTTATGGGTTTATTTAATGGACTTGGTTTTAGGACTACAAATGGATCCATTTTTGCATATTAAGGACCAAACTTGTACAAACTGAAAATCCAGGGACTAGAAGTATAATTCTGAAAAGGTGATCCAAGGGCTAAACTTGTAATTCTCAAATAATCCAAGGACCATTTTTGCCATCTATGAAAATTCCAAGGACCAAACATGTCGGCTTCTGAATCTTCAGGGACTAAAACTACCATTTTGAGAATTGATTGTCCAAACTTGCAAATTCCTTTCCCATCCTCAGCTTTTTGCATTCTTCTTTCTCTCGTGCTCGGTTTTCTTCGGTTTTGGGCTTTCTTTTTGTCTGCTTTTATTATATCCGTACCTGCACATGCATAAACTCAAGAAACACGCAAATATTTAAGCATTAACGGCTCTTTCTTGGTTATTTTGGGTCTGATTTGATAAACAAAAGATATGTGTTTAAGCACATATCAAAATACCCCAGACGAGACCATTGTCGTGTCCCCACGCAATGCAATCAACTCACGCTTCTAAAACCAAGGATTTCAATCTCTTTCTACTAAACCTATGAAGAAGTAGCAAAGATTCCTCAAAAGAGATTAAGAAAGCCTTAATTCTAAAAACGCCCCGTTTACCTTTTAATTCACATATAGATATTATGATTAAGCACTTTCTGGTTATGAGTGACGGTTTGTTGAAATTTCATGTCGATCAATAACTCCAACATTTTTCAAACGACACATTAGGATCACGGAATAGGAAACACAACACAGATTGAAGTGACCATACGGATAGAATACATCGTCCCTGATTTTTCACAAGTCCCCAAACTAAGCGTAAAATCGAAATCATTGTTAAATATGATTCTAGATGCTAACACTACCCATGGAAGTTACTTGTGTAATTACCTTTTGCTCCCATTTTCCTATTTTCCTCTAGATTTTTTTATTTTTGTTGAGAAATGAATTTCTTCAAATTTCTCGTTTCGATAATTTTTATTCCGATAAAGATATAAAGCTAAGTCGCTAATTAGTTATCCATCTTCCCTCAAAAACCGTTGCACACAAGAATGAGGTCCACATCAAGGTCCTAATTTAACATGATTTAGAGAGATATCTCCCGGATTCAAAGTTTGGCTTAACACTTATTTCAGGACATTTGCATTTTTGCAATTTAGGCCCTTGGTCTTTTCAACCACTAACTCAACGGGATTACCGCTTTATCAGAAGTCTTATTATGACTTTGGATTTTCCTCAACCTTTATAGAAGTCTATGACAACTTTTATGGCTTTGGATTTTTCAACTTTAATACATTTGGGCTTTATTTCATGTTAATTTTGTGCCAAACTCCGAATCCTACGGCTTTTATAACAATAGAAACAATAGCAAAGAAACTATCAGAATCATTGTCTATTACACCGCAACACCGACAGACCTTGATGTGTACCCGACTCTCATGGGCAAGGATTCTCTAAAGAAGAATAAAGAACTAACTATCGTCAAAAACTCAACATCTCTAATTATTATTTAATAGATATGGGGTGAAACAATTTTGTGGGAACAAAAAGCAATAAGTACCTTCGATGGGCTCTAAAGAGAACCATCTACTCCACGGTTAGCATCTAAACTCATAAGTAACTCTATCATTCCTCGATCTCCGCAAATTTAAAATCCCAAATAATGAGATCCGCGGATGCTTAGCCGATAATTTTTAGATTATCTATGGTTAAGGGAACAAGCTAACACGCCCGGTCAAGTCAGAATTCCATTCCTACTCTCACTAGCGGAAAGTCAACAAGGTGTCAAAACATATATTAACTTAGCAAATGCTTCGTCAAATAATCTCAAGTCTCGCATTTTTAAAGTCACTTATTAGAAACTAGCAAATTCTTGGTTAAGCTTCGCATATTTAAAATCACTTAGGGAGACTTGCAAATTCTTGGCCTTATGAGCTAGAATCGCATTTTATAGCCTCTTGTCTAAGCAATTAGCAAAGACTATTTCAAGAAAAACGCATATTTAAAGAAACTTCTAAGAAACTCGCAAAGACTTTTCAATCACAAACTAACAAAAGCTTACAAAAAAATTTTAAATTTTCACATTTTAAGCACAATTTTTCATTTTCTAAGGAAAAACGGGGTTGCGAGAGTACACGACAAAAAATAAGCAAGTGCGGTCAAATCAAATCGAAGATTACCCTACCCCAGACTAGAACGAAACATTGTCCTCAATGTTTAAAAGTAAGGGTATCAACGAAAATCTAAAAGCCGTTTATTAAGTATGCTCAAAGATAAACGTTAGTCGATAAGATTTCGGATATCGGATTTCCATCAGCATCGATCATGAAACTCGAGTGGAGAAAATGACAAACTTCAAGCACGAGAGTCTTCATATCGGGAAAATCCTACACACAACATCACAAACAACCAAACACGAGAAATAGAAGAGGCTAACCCCTTCATGTCACTTATTAGAAAAAAATAGAAAGAAAATAGAGATAAGCATGGGGTGCCTCCCACGAAGCGCTACTGTTTTTGATCACCGAGTCGCTAGCCTGACTCGTCCCCGAATTCATTTGTCCTTGAAGAAAAAAGTGGTAGAGATACCAGGGTCAAAAACGGTGTCCTCATTCCCGAAAGAATGAGACTAGGTGGGTTGGGTGGAGAAGAAAATGGGTGGATAAGGCAAATGATGTAAGAAGGATCCATCATCCGGTGGTTTTGCGGGCGGACGAAAGGATGACGGATAAGGATGAGAAAACTCCAAAGAAAATGGAAGCTCATGGTAAAGGATAAGAGGTTTAGGCTCACAAATGAAGGCATCCATCCGAGGATCCTTATCTCCAGAAATGATTTTAACAAAAGGCTCATCAATGCATATCCCGGGTTTAAAGATTTTGTCTTCACATGTCGGCTCAACGGGATAAAGGATGGTGGACTCATTAGAAAGAGAAGAGTCAAGAAAACCATCAAGAACAACCATATCCTCCTCGGGGTCATTCACAACATCCTCAATACCCGGTGGTATTGGGTCATCAAAAGCATCTTCAATAATCGGGTCATTCGCCGGAGTATCGGAAATCTCATTCAAAACTTTGCTCATATCAACCTCGAAGTAGAATCGCTCAAGAATCGGAGGATAAACATCTGCCATAGTGGGATTGCCACTAATCTCTTCATCAAATCGGAAAGTCTCAAGCTCGGGAGAAAAGTCGCTATCTTTAACGGAGATAGGAGGCGAACTTGAATTATCGTTTAGGGCTTCAATCTTAGAAATGAGAAGATTAACATTCAACAATGTTTCACGTAGTGCTTCATCCTCGATCTGTATATCATCGAGCTCAATCTCTTCATTTTCTGGCTCAAAAACGTTTTCTTCTTCTATGTGAACGGGCTCAGAAGGTAAATCGTCGACAAAATCGATGTCTCCATAAGAATCGTTATCGGAATCGGAGAACATCTCAACATGACCGCTCGAATTATCAAGAGAAGGCTCATCACAAATATCATTAACGATAACCTCGGACTCAATTGGGCTTGGGATAAGGATCTCAACATTAGACACTTCCGTTTCCGGAATGATACTAAGATGCTCATCCCCCATTATGAGAGAGTCAACGGGTTCAATGATTTTTGAAGAAATAGAATCATCGACCTCTTCCAAAAGGACGTCACTTCTCTCAACCGGCGTGAGAGAAGGGGAAGGGTCGGAAATGAAAGGCTCAGAAACGGGAATGGGATTGCCACTTGGAGGAGTATAATCGTCATCGTAATCGTAATAATAGGTAGTTGGACGATGTTGGATCACTTTCGCGCTTCTTCACTAATAATTCACGATAGGTCTTCGAGGAGGATCTTCTTTCCGTGGGTAATTTTATCAAGAAGATTCTTAAGATCACTCATTATTTCCAGAAATTTTGGATTAGACATTAGTGAAGGTTGTGGTTGAACTTCTTGGTATTGTGGAGGTGGGTTATAAGGATAATCGTAATTGTTACAAGGAACTTGCTCGTAAACAATCGATTCTCGATCCGACAATCGAATTAACGTGCGGACCTCCACAATACTCACAATAGTATGATTGTTGTGACGAATAAGGGTAAGGTTCATAACCAAAGGTTGAGTTGTTAATTTGAGCTTGACATTGAAAACCTTGGTGAGGACCACCACAGTACTCACAAGAGTATGATTTCGGCTCATGGTACAGAGGTTGGTTAGGAAAATCGGTTGTCTCGTTGTAAGGATTGTGGTGAAACTCGGTTCCAGATTTTCCATTACTACAACCGGGACAATCCACCATATTCGTCCTCGCACCATATGCACAAGAGCTGATACATCGAAAAATTATCCGGATAAGAGTTAGCGATTTCCACCATTTCCGTGATAGGCTCGGAGTCACTTCGGCTCGAAACATATTCCATTTCCCTCACCGGAGAAGGAGTAGGAATCGAAGGTTCTTCAAGTAAAATTTTCCAACATGCTATTATATCATCATCATTATGAAGAGTACCCTTTTGTTCTAGCTGTGCATAAAGACGGGCGAGATCTGGATTTGGATTGATAAAATTCTGGCATACATTACAAAATCCATCTCGACAATTATTTCCGCACCAGTCGCAAATACATTTCAAACATCGATATTGATTTTCTTCCATACGGCTTTGGCAATGAAGGAAACGACGATAAGAACATATCTCAGGTTGTGGCGGATGGTCAGAAAAACTTTTAGAATCATCGAGAGTTTGTTTGTCGGCTAAGTCGCACCAATAGCAAGATTTTTAGAAACGGTTGTCCACATCGCCACATACACATTCGGATTAAGACAACAATATTGATCTTCTTCCATACGGCCTTTGCAATGAAAACAATGACGATAATTGATTGTTTCCATGAGAATTAAACATATAGAGGGTTAAGGAGAAAGAATTATCGTGTTCAGAGGATAAAAGAAGAATATTTTTGGTTTTTTAAAACAAATTTTGAAAAGGAAAATCTTTTTGGGTTTTTATATTTAGAAAACCTTGAAAACACAATATTTTTGTAACCTTCGCGTCAACCGGTGCTCGGTAGCTCCCAAAAGTACGCGCAGTGAGCGGAACGAAGAGTGGATCGTTCTTCACCGCAATTTAATGTCAAGACTTTCCTTATACCCGTGTATAGGTTGTACTTTCGAGGTGAGCCGACGTAACAATTGACGTTTGGGTTTGTTTTGTTGGTTTTTTAATTTTTATGGTTTTGTAAACACTCTAGGAAGAATGTTTTGGTGTTTATAGATGTTTTTGGGTTTTTGAAAAAGATATATATACAAAAACGACGGTAACTTCACTCGGGGAAGGATCTTCAAATGCACGCGATTCGAGATGGAATACGAAAACTCGCTACAAGCCCTCCCCGGCAGCGGCGCCAAAAATTGATTCTTGATAAAAATCAATAATAGAGAAGTTTGTAGTATATTGTGGGTAACTCAAACGTGTTAGGTTTGAGCACCGAGATCGTTCCGAACGAGGGTTGAATGGAATTTCCAACTCACGTCGCGATTATCGGGATTTGAATGAGAAGAAGGGGATAAATTGATGTTTTCTAAACTACGGGGCAAGGGAAACATAAAAGGGAAACTACGGGGAATCTTAAATACGCGAATAAAACTAAAATGCAATAAATGAAACGTAAATAAAATGCAACTAAGTCTAAACTAAGTCCTAAAAATGATCTAAAATTACTATTACTCTAAAAATGATATTTAAAACTTAATTAAGAATTAAAACTAATTTTTAGGATTTTTCTCGAATTTATTTGAATTAAAAACTAATTTTAAACTTTAAAAATAGAACTAAATAACTAAAAAATTATAAAAACAAAGGGGAAAATTATGAAAATATTTTTCAAAAGTCTAAAATAACTCAAAAGACTTTTCAAAACTAATTTTGTATTTTTCTGATGATTTTTCTAATTTCTATGAATTAAAAACTATTTAAAACTAATTTAAATGCTAAAAATAATAAATTTAAATAGGAAAAATCTGGAAAAATTATTTTTTTGCTTTTTATATATTTCTTAATCTATGAAAATTAAAAACTTATTTTTTTTTTAAGCTTTTCTGATTAATTTGTATAAAAGCTATTTAAAAAGTCTTAAAAACTGATTAAAATTAAGAAAAATAGCAAACAATGATGAAAAATTATGAAAAATTCAGGAAAAATCTAAAATATTATTCTAAATCTATGAAAAATATAAAAACTTTAGCTTATGTGAAGTATTTAAGAGCTGAAGTGTAACTGACTTGTTAATAAGCTATAAGGAATAAGCTAATAAGCACTAGAAAGCACCAAATGAGCACATAAGCTAGATTATACTAAAAATAATTTAAAACACCTAATTGCAACTAATCTTAACCTCTAATAAGCAAACTACAATGATATGATTCTATTTAAGCACTAGTGCCAAACAAGCCTAACCACCTATCTTTAAGCTAATGCATCAGCTTATCTACTAACCCAAACTGAAAATTAGAACTGAGGTACTCAAAACCACCAACTAGAGATTAACTATACCAAAATTCAGACCCTAGTGATCAAAAACAAGACCTGCACAAGGTCTGGAAGCTGCATGGTTCACACTCAGTATTAGCTGAGTGTGAACAGGGCAAATCAGCTCTAAAGGAGAGCTGATTTAGTGCTTATAAATACTTCCAAAAATTTCACAAAAATGTGTTTTGCAAACTAGACCAACTGAACTTGAAAAACCAAAAATCTCACTTAATTTGGATCAGAACTTAATCCATGAAAAATCCAGAAAGTTTTGTGAAAAACAGTTATGACACTTTTGACTTATGACAGATTTTTGCAAAGTTTGACTTAAATGAACTTTGAATCCAGGTTATGAGCTGATAATGATGTTTTTAAGCTAAACTAAAGCTATACTAAACTACTCCAATGACTTCTAAACCAAAATCAAGCTTATGATCCTAAATGCTTAACTGATTAGAATCCTAAAAGTGATTTTTACTGCAGTTGACTTTTAATGAACTTTAATGAAAAGATGTGACTAAAATGATAATAACTAACATAAAAGAGACTATAATGACAGACCTTAACCAGTTTCTAAACCTCAAGCATAGCGAAGCAGCTTGTGCCAAACACTCCTAAATCTAACTAAAATGCAAACTTAAGCTGACAACCACTTAATCTAAATCCATGAAAGCCTACAACTATAATTCAATAACTAAAAAAATGCAAACTAACCAAATAACTAACATATTTAAAGTAAGAAGAATTATGCAGATAATGTAGATAAGTAAAACAGGATATTTGTACTTACAAAAGTCCTGTCACAATGACTGCTTCAAAAATCAAAGTACCACTATACTACAACTACAATCAACCCAACTGAATCACAATTTAACCAAATCCATACCCAATTCAAAGAACTCATCCATTCAACTCAGATGTGCAGATTATAATTTTTATTTGACTGAGATAAGTATTAAGAGTAGAATCTGAGTAAACATTAGTTAAGCACTAAAGAGAACATTAATCAACAACTGAATTCAAAACTTAAAAACAGAAATTAACAAAATAAGGAATTAAGCTAAAAATTACTTTATTAATAAAATTTTAGTACAAAAAGAGATTTAAAGACAGAATTGAAATACAATCATTAAAACAATTTAAAACTGAAAATAAGCTACTCAGAAACTACTCCTATACTACTCCTACACTACTTGAGATCCATCTGTGAAGGAAGGGGTATATATAGCCTGCTGAGAAGGATCCAGAAGAGACCCTTGTGCTTCTTTAAATGCATTTAGATCCCTTGATCATATCTTACACGTTCCTCATCAAATTAGAACCATTGGATCACTATTGCCACATCACTTCCACCAATCAGAAGGCAGGGATTAATGGGAATGACACACGGATTGCCAAGCGGCATCCGTGTGTCGAGGGTGTCAGTGAAGTACTGTATACCCTTAATTGAAGTTAATTTTTCCAATTAGGATCAGGGGCATATTAGGGTTCATACTGCGGGTCGGGTTTTGGATTTGGGGAAATATTTAGGCGCGTTTGTTTTTTTTAGTATATTTTGGTTTTGTTGACCGGGTTTTGGTGGGTTGACCGGGTTAATGGTGAAACCGGGTATGGGATAAGGTTATTGGACCGGGTAGAGGTTTTGGGCCTTATGGGTTTATTTAATGGACTTGGTTTTAGGACTACAAATGGATCCATTTTTGCATATTAAGGACCAAACTTGTACAAACTGAAAATCCAGGGACTAGAAGTATAATTCTGAAAAGGTGATCCAAGGGCTAAACTTGTAATTCTCAAATAATCCAAGGGCCATTTTTGCCATCTATGAAAATTCCAAGGACCAAACATGTCAGTTCTGAATCTTCAGGGACTAAAACTACCATTTTGAGAATTGATTGTCCAAACTTGCAAATTCCTTTCCCAGCCTCAGCTTTTTGCATTCTTCTTTCTCTCGTGCTCGGTTTTCTTCGGTTTTGGCTTTCTTTTGTCTGTTTTATTATATCCGTACCTGCACATGCATAAACTCAAGAAACACGCAAATATTAAGCATTAACGGCTCTTTCTTGGTTATTTTGGGTCTGATTTGATAAACAAAATATATGTGTTTAAGCACATATCAAGCCGTTTGACCATTTATTCTCAGATAACAATCAACCATGCAGTAGTTTCACACTTCTTCTCCCCCTCAAGAATTGCATACGGAGATGCCATTCTTGATTAAACAAGTGAAAATCTTTAAAATGTAGTCTCTTCACACTTCTCCCCCGCAAAATTAGCACATGATGTCTCCATCGTCATTATAGTTGAGCAAGTGGAATAAGAAAAACAATCAACGGTAGTCCGGTTCACTTGATGACTGAAGCGCATGGAAAAAGCATGAAGCATGTTGATGAGAATGGTCATAATAAGAAGATTTCTCTTCTTCAGAAGATAATGTGCACTGAAGCGTACACATTTCTTTTCTTTGGAGTACGAGGCTTGAACTGTTGTGTTCAAACGTCATAAGAATATTTCTCTTCTTTCGAAGATAAAGCGCACTGAGACGTACACTTTTCTTTTCTTTAGATTACGAGGCTTGAACCGTTGTGTTCAAACGTCATAAGAAGATTTCTCTTCTTTTGAAGATAAAGGGCACTGAAATGTACACTTTTCTTTTCTTTAGAGTACAAGGCATGAACTGTTGTGTTCATACGTCATAATCTCTCTCTTTTCATCATCTCTTGGCAAAACTTGTAATCACCCCATTATCATTCAGTAGGATCTTTGTCATGACAGCTGATGGAGAAAACCCAATATGATGAATTTGACCCTGAAGTAAACTAACCCGAACTCGTGACTTAAACTTGCACATATGTAACAAAGAGCGGTGCTGAGACTTCATCCTCCATTGAATCTCTAAGTACTCCATACTCTTCATCCAACCAACCATCAATTAATAGACGTACATCACCTCTTGAAAATCCACAATTGAATGTGACACTGAGCACTACAACGTAACTCCTTAAAGTGATAGTTATTTTGTAGTGGTAAGAGCCCAATTCCCCCAAGTGGTAAAAGAAAAGGTAAAAGACACCCAACAATAACTAGATTTCCAAGTCTTCGTTTTTGATAATAAGCTCGAACAAGGATCTTGAAGAATCTTCATCCAACCATCCCCGATACCTTCAGATACTAAGTACATTCGCCCGTGATATTTCACTTCAACCTCAAATAAATAATAGTGAATTAACCCCGTTGTCACATCTTGTGGTTAAAAGCTCAACTCTAGCCTTCTTTGACGTTTTAAGTGAACTCTGATAATGGTTTCCATCCCGACCATGGTTAAAGGCACATAACCCCGTAAAACTATGTAATAACCAAACTGCCATGACGAAAATCCAAACACACATCCAATTTATGAAGTACACCCTTTTATCCCTTCTTCGAAGTAGAAACCGTAGCACCAGCATCAGAAAAGATCCCGAAATACACTTTCCTATCTCCAGGATGGTTCCATCATCACGGGATTTTACAATTCTATGGTCTAAACCGAGAAATAGTTTCTTTTTCGGGATTTTACAAAACCAAGAATAAACCGCAAGATAGATCCGGAAATGCACATTACTTTTACCAGGATGTTTCCATTGTCACGGGATTTTACAAGTCTATGATTTAAACCGAGAAATAGATTCTTTCGCGGGATTTTACAAAATCAAGACAAAACCATAAACAATGTCAGCTTGAATGTGTTATGACAACTTTGGTTTCGGTGAATATCTGTTTTAGGGGAACATGCAGCGGTTTTAACAACAATTCTTTACCCGAATGAAGACAACTTCACAAACCATACTAAGTAGAGTAGTATATACTACTTTCCCCTAGAGGTTGACCGTAACACATCAAAGTACACGTTTCTCCCCCATGATGGTTTCGAACTTTTGGAAGCATCATAACATGTACGACCATTTGCACGAGAGGTTCTTGTCATAAGCAAACATCTTAAAAAATCCTGACTGACGCTGACGATTCTTAGAAAGATTTTGCTTAGACTGTGAAGTATCATTGATATTTTGTGACGTCGAATATCCCATGGGAATTGCTGAAATTGAACCTCCATTGATTCATCGGCCAATAGTAATGACCACATATAGGAGAGCATTTCGCGTCAATAATACCGTAAAAACCCCGTAGTCAATTTCCATTTTTTTTGCTCAAGCCGTGAATTTTTTGTATCCTCCGTGAAAATTATACCATACCAAAAATACTATTCTTAACCAAATACAAAAATTTTATCCAAAATTTTTATAAAATTCGGATGACTCGTTTGACATACTCAGCCCATCAGTATACAAAATCCATCATCCCAACTTAAAGACTTCAAGTCCAAATCCACGAAATTTGATAGCATCCTGCTGAAGCCCACGTGACACGTCCAAAAGCCCAAAAGAAATATTATATCCGATCCATAAAATACGTCACACCCGTATATATTAGATTTATGCCCTAATAAAACTCACATTTTAGTCTAAACCTGAAATACAACCTAATAATATTCGCCTCCCACATGTCTTCTTTTCCCAAATCAGATCTGAGAAAAAAATAAAGAGCATCTCAAACTCAAGTCTCCACATCAATCTCAAACCGATCATCACTTAATTAAACCTCAAAGTCGAATCTCACAAACACCATAACCATACCCAACTTCTTTTTTTTCCATGAGTAGCTCGATCATTAGAAGATGTTTTAATTCGTCAAGATCCTTCTTGGGGTCTCGGGTAAGGTTTTTTGTTGAGTTTGTTTTAGAGTATTGTCAATGAACGAATTAAAGAAATAAAAATAACATACTTGTTATATTTTATTTCTTGTAGATTCGAATATAATTGAAGCTCGGTCTTCATACATGATCTATGAGGATGAGTGGTTCATTTGAAATAATCTTTAAAAGATTACAAGAAATTGAATTAACACTGAGATCGATCGATTTATTATCATGTCTAGTTTGATGTTTGAATGAGTGTTGGGGAGAGATGGTGAGGGTCCATTGATGAGTCTAGATTAGGTTAAGAGGATTGAAGGTTTTTCAGTTTCGGATATGTTCATATTTCTTCTTTTCTGTTACTTGGTTTCAGTTAACATGGACCAATGATGTATAATGAAACTGAGGTCAAGATGGTATATGGTATTTGTTTTGTGGTCAAGTCCTGTTGTGGTCACGGTCAAACTCTTTTTCATCTCCTTTCTGTCAAGTCACTAGAGTCAAGACAAGTCGCTATTTTGACACAAGTCGCTACAACAGCTTCATGACAAGTCGCTACATCACAAATCGCTAACTTGTTAAATAACAAGTCGCTACATGAGTCCAAGTCGCTAACGTTCATGACAAGTCACTACGACTTGTAAAGACAAGTCGCTATGATTTTTAAAGACAAGTCGCTACTTAAAATACATTGCATCTGGATTGTTTTGTGACAAGTCGCTTAAGGTTTAAAGTTAACACAACTCGCTTGTATGAATGACTTGACCAGTTATTTTTGAACAGTTTCAAACCCAGAAAGAGGCATAAAAAGATATACTTTTTACCCATTTTGACCACAAATTTGACCACTTTTTCACGGATAAAGATGATATATGTGACAAACACTTTGGACAAAGTATGACACATAGCAGATAATGCAAATTTGAAAAAGCAAGACCTTTTTTGACCAAAACAAGATACATAAAAAACTGTTAAAAAACTGTTTTTGACCAACATAATATACGAAAGAAGATTTTTCCGACCAACAAAATAGAGCAAAAATAGTTTAAGACATGGTTCAAACCAACATAAATCGATAACACAATAACCATGGTACGAAACCACACAAATCAACACAACACAATAACCATGGCTCTTAATACCATTTGTAGGATCGTAAATATTATTGTGTTGATGATTCGGGTGGTCTTGGATGATGGAAATACATGTTAGCCATTTGAGAGAGAAAGAGATGAGAGGGTGTTTCTTGTTAGAGACTTGCTTTGTAAAAAAGAAAGGTTAGATTGAAAGAAGCACCACCCCTTCCAAGGATGGAAGGGCTATTTATACTTACAGACTACACGACCTCCTGACGGCCTGTGGATCAGGTATACAGTGGGTAAAGACCCGACCTTCCTCCACGGTGTTACTCTAAACTAATCTATGCTACTAACTAACTAATAAACTACTAAATAACGTAAATAACGACATGTCTACGAGCTAACATATGCTAGACCATAATTGGGGTGACCGACACTTTAACATGGAATTTCCAATTCCTAACAAACTCCTGCTCTGTGTAAGCTTTGCATGTCCTCCAATATATAGCCTTCAACTTTCTAGTTTTCAAATTGCATTTCATCATTAAATGACGACAAAAAAAACCATGAAAGGCGTTAGGAAAAATGGTACTACATGCATGTGCAATTGCCGGATGTCTGTCAGAGATGATGGCCAAATATTTTACTTCACCAATGCATTCTTTAAGTTTGCTCAAAAACCAGGTCCATGATTCATTGGTCTCACCTTGAGAAACACCAGTTGCAATAGGTATAATCTGGTTGTTTCCGTCCATCCCAACAACAACCAGATTTGTACCAAGGTATCTCCCTTTAAGATGTGCGGCATCAATGATTAGCAATGTTTGCATAAAACGTAAGAAGCTCCGAATATCTTTTAAATCGATCATAAATTACTTAATTAATACTATTTACATAATAATGAAGGTAATAATTAGAAATAAAAGATAATAGAATTTATGAAAAACTTACAGCAACAACAAAACTAATGAATACCATCTTAAACCGATCTGTGTCATTTGTCTCAATGTGTGTTATTGTCCCCTCATTTTGCAACTTTAAGTTATAGCAGTAATACGACAACTGCTGAAAAGAATCCATAGGTCAACCGTTCAACAACTTTAATGCAATGTTTTTCCCACCCCAAGCTCGGTGGTAAGAAATGTCTACTTTCCAATCAATATTAAAATATTTTTTTATGTCCTCACCCGTATAGACCCTTTTACAATTCCTCAATTTATCAACAAGTATGTGACCCACTAATTTTTGGGTAGCATTTCGATGATTAGGATGAATTTTTGTTCTGGAACGTGTATGACAGTCGTTAATGCTAGTAACATAGAAGTATCGGTTAACAACACTTTTTCGTGCGTTAATGTACCAGTTGAAACCTTCTTCAAAACAAGCTACACTGTACCTTTTCTTACATAACTTAGTAACTTTATACTCAAACAAATCAACCAACGCTTTTATTCCTATTGCATAAATGCATCCTTGCTTATCATCAAACCGACTACCTACCTTTAATTTAGATACTGCAGGGTGTTTATGGTTACTTAACTTTTTAATTATGGGATCAGGTGAACTGGGTGGATCAGGGATATGTTGAAATGTGGTTTTCGCCAACTAGGTCGCACATCTACATTAACGTTATACCTGCACCCTCATTATTATGATCTTCAACTTTTGGTGTTTTAAAATCAGATTCTTGAGGCAACAAAGGAACATTAAGATCAATATCAAGAGGCTTAGAATAAGTAGACAGCTTTACCTCGAAAGATTTCTCGATAAGTTTGATGTATAGTGTCTGAATCACGTTATGCTTACAGCATATTTCATGAACGAAGAAAGAAACATCATCATCGTCACTTACATCAATTTTAGTTGAACTGGACATTTAGTATAAACTGATGATCTTATCTTTAATCTGATATTTGTTAGTAACATAGGTAATCAGATGTAGGTAGGTGATGTCAACTGGAAGTAAAACTCCACGAATTGATCTCTCAAAATCCAAATAAACTTTGAATTTTTGGGAATTAGTCGAAGTCATTTTTATTTGATTGTGGAATTATTGTTTGTTTGACTAATTTGTGTTATGGGATTATACAAAGAAATAAACCCAATAAAAATTCGCTGAAAAGAGGATCTTTTAGTCGCTGAATACAAAATTCGCTTATAATTTTCCCTCCACAATATTCATTACCCGCTCATTCACAAAGTATATTTCCCGCCAAATTTGGATGTCACTCTACTAGAAATGCGTCAACTGTACTCATTTTCATCTGTGAATATCCGGTAACAATTGGGTGAAATAAAAAATGGCTCTCTCCTCTGCCTCTACTTCCAGATCCAATCTAAAGCCCTTGGAATACTACATTAATGCTACACACTGCGAATGTCCAAAACCATTACCGGTGGAAGTACAAACCTCTTGGACCCGGAATCATCCTGGTAGAAGATTCAAGGCCTGTCCAATTTATGTAATATTATTATCCATTATACTTATTTTACTTGTTAGGTTGAATATGTGAATTTAACAAAACTTCTTTTTAGGACCAAGCGACCAAATGTAACTTCTATGGGTTCCTAGACCCGAAACTACCAAGTCAGTATTAGATTTGTTTTACAAGGAACATGAGGAAAAGAAACATTTAATGAAGACGGGAAAGCGTTCAGTCTCGGATGAAGTTATTGAGGTTTTAAAGAATGATATCATGAAAATGTTGGATGAGTTGACTTTTATCAAGTCAAGAGTGCAAGTTCATGACAAAGTTGTGTTGGTTTTCAGTTTGATTGTTTTCTTCAGTGCTATAGTTTGGTTATGGTAATCTGTTTAACAATAAGTGTTATGTACTACGTAGGTTATGGTCTTTTAGCAATAAGATGGGTTGTAGTCGTTTTTTCAAATCAAATGGTTGTTTGTAAAAAACAACCATTTTAGCAATTTACACAAAATGTTTGTTGCAAATCATCAGTATCACAACACGTATATACAAAACAAGTGCTTAAAGAAAGCCTACATGGCTGTTAGGAATATACCAAGTTGGACTACACAGACATGCATAAGAAGTTGACTTTTGATGTCCTACACAGACATACAGTTTGTGGTTACATTTGGTTGAACAACAAAAGTCTAAACCCACATACAAGCCATACCCAAAGAGATGAAATGATTCTTTATTCATCACTTGTATGAACAACCACCTTATACTTCCAAAAGTACTCCACCATATGCTCTCGATACGCCAAAGCAACTTGAAGAGGATCATCAACCTTCATGCTTAAGTTTTTACCCAACCTATGCAAAAAAATACATACCCAAACTCCACAATCGCCGTATGCATTGGCTTGTTTAGGGACATCATCCGCAACTCGAAAAGTGATCTTATAACCAGAAACAGATATTGATTTGGCTTGAAGAACTTTACACAACTTTAGATACTGTGGTAGCATTCTCTCAAAAGTGGCCCTCATTTTTAAATTCTCTTCTCTCGTCTCAGGTTCTGGCGTACCTAGTGAGTCATAAATAGTTATAACTCCTGTACGAATTTGTAACTCAGCGAGAAACCAGTGGCAGCCGGGTACGTTCACAGGAAAGTATACCTAAATGTGAACAAATAAACTTTGTCATAATTCAAAACATTTTGAGCATGTATATCACTCAAGTACCTAGAAGAAAGTATGGTCTTTATATACAAACCTTTTCGACACTAGACCATGGCAATGGATAGCGTTGACCAGTGGCATAGTAGGCACGCATAGACCCATCAAGGATAGAAGACGAGAAAATGGTCCACCATAGCCCAATCGGCATTGGCCGGCCTGAACTGCCACATTAGATCAACCCAAAGATCCAGATGCTGCAATTTTTTTTATAAAATACATACCGTTAAACTAATTCAAATAAAAAAAATTTTGGGAAACTAAATAGCTGTTAAGTACCTCATCTCCAAGCCATCCTTTTTTATTGCCCCTTCCATACCCCAACAAAGCCAACCAAAATTTTCGATGAACAACGATGTCACCGTGACCCCAAGGAAAGTTATGCGATGACTTAAATTTTTTTTTATAAATATATCCATACACGCTGGTTTATTAATCTTGTTGATATCGCAACCTTCAAAACGTGACAGATCCTGAAAATTTTTAAAAACCAGATTAATGTATATGTCTTTACGCTGTCTGTTTGTAAAAATAGTTTTGCTATACCTCTACCCATGTTTCCAACTGATCATCATCACCACATGGGGAATTAATATCTTTTCTCAGTCTTTTGGAACGCCGTTTCAGCAATTGTGGAGTCGTGGGAGGGAGGTTCACGTATGGGTCCTGCAAACACTTGCCTACCTGCTTTGACCTTTTTGAGTCAACATCTTCTTTCAAAACAGGAGTACTCTCTTGGGTAACTTTGGCCTTACTCTCTTTGGTAACTTTGGGCTTTCTAGTTTTCTTTATTGCTGGGCCATTATAAGGTGACAGTAGAGCCTTACTTGCATTTCTCTTCCTTTTAGCACGCATGAAAACATCCTATACATAAAAAGTTCATCATTGAAATAACATCGAATTTTGAAGTACATATGGTAACTTTAAAAAATAATGTAGTTGTATCTCATAAGCTATAGTCAAAGGCTTATTGGCTTGTCCTTCAGTTTATGAAACAACTTTTGTGTTTTTCTCAGAATTATGAAACATTGCTTTTCTTGCTTTCTCAGCATCACTATCAATTTTTTCTAATACCGCCTTGGTTGAGGTCTCATTTGCAACCACTAACTCACCCCCGCTTACTTTCTCATTAACATGGCCATCAACATTGTATGCTTCATTATGAATAACCAACTCACGTAATTTCTCGTTAACATTCCCATCACCATCCTTATTCTCTCCAACATGATTCATATGATCATCCCCCATCTCTGCCATTTGTGACACTGCTTCACTTACTTTCTGACCATCATGAGAATCTATAATGTTATTTTGATTACCTTGAACCGCCTCTACAGATTTCTCAGCAACATTTAACACTCCTTCACTTACTTTCTCACGATCATGAGAATCTATATCACTACAGTTGGAGTAAACAATGTTATTTTCGTTACCTTGAACCCCCTCTACAGATTTCTCATCCACATTTAACACTGCCTCACTTACTGTCTCACAATCATGAGAATGTTGATCACTAGCATTGCAATCAACAATGTCATTTTCATTACCTTGAACACCCTCTACAAATTTATCATCCACATTTAAAACTACTTCACTTACTTTCTCACGATCATGAGAATCTATAACAGTAGCATTGCAATCAAAAATGTTATTTTCATTACCTTGAACCGCCCTTCCAGATTTATCGTCAACATTAAACACACCTTCATGAGCATGTATCTCAGTAGCTTGAACCACCTCTCCGGGTTTATCATCACCAGATTTATCATCAACGTTATACACACCTTCACTTACTTTCTCAGTAACATTGGAATCATGAGCATGTATCTTAGTAGCTTGAACCGCCTCTCCGGGTTTATCATCAACATATTTATCATCAACGTTAGACACACCTTCACTTACTTTCTCAGTAACATTGGAATCATGAGAATTTATCTCAGTAGCTTGAACCACCTCTCCGGGTTTATCATCAACATTTACCACTACCTCACTTGGTGTTTCGCCATCTTCCTTGTTTTCAGCAACCTTTTGTTCATCTTGCTTCGCCTGTTGGTCCTTGAATTTCAAATTTCCATACACAGGGAAATCATCATCAAAGTTTTTGCCCTGTAATTATACAAGAAAAACACAACTATAATAGATGACCAAATGTAGCAAAGATCTATAGATAGTGCATGTGAAATTAATATATATGTACTTCAACAGCCGATTGAGAAAATTTTTGATTCAAATTAGGTAAATTCATATGACTGGGATCATCATCTGGAATGTGATCAAAGAACGGCAATGGTTCGTCTGGAAGACAAAAATCCTCAAGCTGCGACATAGCTGATGGAAAAGCGGCAGGGTCTATATAATTAAGCCCAACTTGTTCGTTATCAGCATTAACACAACTCGATTTCTCACAAGATTGATCAGGTTCTGGGCTTAAGGTCTGTAGTTAACAAAACTGATTTAGGTATGTAACAAAATAACGATAAAAAAAGTACTATTCAAAGGAACATAACCTTTTTATAATCAGCCGAATGAACATCATGAGAATGAAGATCAAACAAAATAGGGCTACCATTCCGAGTTTCATTATGAATTGGACTTGAAGTCTGAATTTCCAAGGCATTTTGGCCAAAACAATCCTCATCCGATTTGTCGTGCATATGAGTTGAAGTCTGAAATTTAAAATATACAATCAATTATACTACTAAAGAAACGAGACCTAAATGATTAACAAATATTAAAGGAAATTACCATGGCATCTTTGGAAGCCAAATTTTCATCAACACATTGCCTTATTTGCAATTGTTCGTGAATAACCAGTTACGTCTGTACATAAATATATATAATCCATTAGTTGGTGAAAAACCAAAAAATATTGCTATCTAAATGATGTTGATTAAAAATGAATGTAAAGAGCATGTTCACCTTTGGACGTTGTATCTTTAGAGCTTCCTCAACAATGGCAAGTCTATTTTTAATATCATTAAGGACCTCCACATTGGCTTCGGGTTTATCAATCATAAATACAAGTGCCTTCAATGCCTCAACCTCGGCATGTATGTCTAGATGATTGGAACTTTGATCTTTATCAGTTACTGGCACATCTTTATCAGCTAAGGCCACCTCTTTATCAGCTAAGGCCACATCTTTATCAGTTACCACGACCTCTTTATGAACTGCAACTTCATGTACCTACAAAGCAAGATTGAAACAGAATGTGCATTGGTCAATTGTCAACGTGAATAGTCGCACAAACGACGTAGTTGATACGGATGAAAAATAAATTATACAAAATGTGCAACTTACCTCATTAGTGGGATCATCGACAGGTAATTGTTTTTCTAGACTATCTAACTCGCTAAAATAAGCATTACTAGGTGCAAACCATGGTTGCAACCTTTCTGCATTTGTTGGAACAAGATCCAATACTGGATTCGAACCCTAGTAAACAAACAATTATAAAGTCAAAAACAAATATAAAGAAGTCGTTAGTTATTTGACAAATACAAACAAATGGAAATGCTTACAGGACCAAAAAGTTTGCTATAATCGCGTTTGGCAAATGTTTTACCCTTTGACCAAGAAAGACAACGTGGTATCTTTGTCGGGTTTTTGGTCCACCATGAACTGCTACTGGGATAACTCTCAAGAATCCATATCTAAAATGAACGAAAACAATAAAAGTAATGTACAATGAAAAGCAGTATAACAAATTTGTATCAAAAAATAGTAAACAAAAACTGATATGTTCATAAATGTCTACAAATCTAACCTTAAAAGCCAAGAGAAAGCCACAAATATTATATGTTGCAATTTTAGAAGGGTTTTTTGCGATTTCTCTTTGTAGTGAGCGTTGTAATGCCGGGGTACCACATTGGCTAAATTTTTGTAAAAATGGCTCCACAAGAACTCTCCCCATGGATATGCATTCCATGCCCCAAAATCCTCAACTAATTGAAACAAATGATTGTCAACGATGTACCAAGGTCCACGACCTATGAACACGACCTCAGCGACTATCAACAGACATACTCTTACCGCATCCTCATCTGATAACTTTGAAAATTGTGTCTCGTTCCCAAACAAATCTAAAAGCTCATTCCCTTTTACAGTTACCTTTCTTAGAAATTGTTTTTCAGGAAAGACACGCAAACCAAAAGGACTGCGATCAATTTCTACAGTGGGAGGCAAAGGACCGAAACGAAATCCGGTCATCAATAGAAACTCTCCACGACTGAATTTCAATACATTATTCCCAATTTTGTATAAAATGGGGGGACAAGAATCAAGCAGTTTGGGGGATATATACCTGGTGTTGTAAAACGAAATTCACCATATGATTGCCTTTACCTTGTTTAGGAATATCTAACCATGGCCCAAAAACATTTGCTCTAAACAACCTCATTCGATCTGGATTGCTTAACAATTTAGACTTAATATCCGAAATCAACTTAACCTGGGAACGAACCATTACCTTAGCATCAAAATATAGCGGAATGTAAGCCATTTGGGAGTTTAATTGATTGACTAATTAGGGGTTGATTTAGGGTTTCAATTAGTGAACGAGTTGATTTCACAATTTTGATTTGTGTTTTTGTGGTAGTAGAGTGTTGGTGTGTGTGTGTTTGTGTGTGTGGGTAAAAATTTTAAAAAATGGTAAAAATTTAAAAAAGTGTAAAAGTTATGTAAAAAATGTACTAAAATGTACAAAAGTAAAAAAGGTACTAAAGTCGCTAATAATTGGGTACACAAATGACGAGGGACACTTGTCAAGCTTAGATTAAAAGTAGAAAAGTCGCAAGTCTGAAGGTCTATTTAAGTGATACCCCAACTTTTTTCCTACAAAGTCTTGACACCTTGAGCAAAAGGTGTGTTTCCACAAGTTTTATCATTATTTTTATTTTCGGTCATTATTCTCTATTAAGTCATAAATGTAACGTTTTCATGTGATTTTTTTTATTCAGTTTTTTTTTTCATATTAAGTCGGTTAAGTTAAATGAAAATATCACCTTAGTTTTTTAATAAGTTTCCCTCAATTGTAAAAAATTATTTGATTTTATTTTATCGTAAAGACTAAAGATGATTTTCTTTCGTAATTAAACATCTTGTTTCCTTAATTTTTAATTTATTTATTAAGTTATGTTTAAATAATAGTTGACTAAATTCGGATACTTTTTGTTTTATCATTTTTCAGTTTTCGGTTAATATTCTTTATAAAGTTATAAATAAACACTTTTTATGTGACTTTTTTATTCATGTAATTTTTTTCATATTAAATTGATTAAGTTAAATGTAAAGATGACCTTAGTTGTTTAATAAGATTTTTCGACGTTTCTAAAGCATATGACCCTTTAGATAAAACTAGACGAGTATCTGTGTATAACAATATAATTTTATAAACGGATAACCCGGTTCGACTCGGCTGGTTCCACCGCTTGAATTGGTTCCAATCGAAAAAGTGGGTCAAATTAAACCGGTTATTATATTTTCGAAACCAGATTAGACCCAGTGGTAAACTGGTTGAAATGGTAACCCGGTGATGATAATTTATTTTCTATACAAAACTAAGAGGTGTTTATCAAATTAAGTGTTCTTATATAAACCTCTTAATTAACCTCTTATTGAGGAGATAAAAGTTTTAATACTTCCCCAATCAAAAGACATTAAGAATTTTGACCTACATTTCTTCTCATAGCCGTGTATCCGAGCCTAGTTTCGGCATAATTTTAATGACGAATATTTTTTTCTCGACAAACTGTATTTGTAGAATTAGAGAATTCTGTTTAAAGAAATATCTTTTCGAGAGCATCGTACTTTGTGTGAGAGTATCGTTTTTGAATATTATTGTTTTAAGTTTCAGTTGTTAATGAAGATTATCATAATAATATATTCAAGTGTTGTATCTCAGGTAAGACAAAATGATGACAATACTCTTCACCGTTACATCAGCTCCGCACAACCATTTAGTATTACCACTCCCTACCACCATTAAAAAAAACTCATTTACACAAACATACCCTACAAAATACCCCACATATACTCACAAATCGAATGAATAATAATAAGAATACCCACTTTGGCTCGGTCCAGGAATGGTGAGGTTCCTCACCATTTCTCTTTTCTTTTGTGTGTCCCCCCTCCCCGAAAATGGTGTTGGCGTGTGAGGTGACCCTCACTTCTCACTATGTCTAGTCTAATAGTTGTGAACACACAATTAACCATAATGATCTATTGAAATTTTTATAAACTTTGTACAATTTGAAGCGATACATCTATTTTGACACTAAGAAAATATATGCATTACTTTTACTATTTTATATGTGCAGTTTTCAAATTTTAAGTCTCACCTTTAATACATGATAATTAAAAAGTAGTAAACTATAACGTCATCCCTTTTAATAGTCCAAGAGTTTAATTTTACACTGCTTATTTTATGTATAAAAGATGTAGTTTTTTTTATTTCTATTGAACCAATAATCTATTCGAATACCGTATCTTTAAATTTTTTGAATTCATTGAGGTTTTGATTTGTTACCTAATTTGCACCTTATTCAAGGTTTTAATAGTTTACCATGATTGAAATTTATAATTTTCCTTAAGTGTTCACATTAATTTTTATATTTTGGCTCAGACTTTAAAATTATAACATGGTTGCATTGTAAAATGCCGTTCCCAAATTTTCCCCAGGCAATTTTGATCATTATAGCCTTAAGTAGAAGCCTCCCTAAAATTCATTGGTCCTCTTTTGATTTCCTACAACACCAACAAATTATATTCACCATGTTATATACACAAACCACCAATTTAAACCGGCAACAAAACCACCAATAATTACCAACAACAACAAACCCACCAACCAACTAGTACCACCAACATCAAATTTGAGCTAAAGCACTCTCTATGGGCATAGCAGGTAGCCAGGTATAGCTGTGAAAATTCAAAAGACAAAACACATAGTAGGTATAGCTGTCATTTTCAATTAAAGCTCACGAAAGTATAACCAAGTCTTTTAAGTTTTCCTCTACTTTACCTCTATCATCTTAACAAAATAAATCACTTATGAAGAACGACATATACCAAATAAATTAATGCGAAAAGATTAGTGTGTTTGTTGGTTTTGGCTTAGATATCATTTTGGTTGCAAAACAAAGTTGCATCTTAGAATGTCATCAAGTTTTTGCCCCGCCACATTACAACTCGGTGGATCATCATAGCCAAAAAATACACAATTTAGCAAAAAGTGGCAAACAGTAAAGTATCGAAAATCATATCTACAATCAGAAAACCACCATAAACAATAGCTTCTAACACATAGTGGTTCAAGAAGATAGTAATAAAAACAGATAGGCCAAACACGCAACCCCAACATATTCCAGCAAATTCAACCATCAACGCCACCACAAACACCAGTCATGGTGGCAACCACTTAATTAGCGGAAACACAATAACGTACGGTCCAAACAAATAGAAAAAAAATCCCAAAGTTTAAACATGAAAGAACCAATTGAACAAACTTTAGCATTAGTAAGTAAACACAAATTAGAAAAAAGAGAAACCAAAAACGTATATCACTTTAGTTCCATCATAAATCCGAACGACCAAATATACTCAGATCTGGTGAGAAGCCCAAAAATACTACACATTAGTTTCATCAAAGAAGTTAAGAACACAACAAATCTTAAACCACTAAACATGTCAAAACAAACAAAACATACTGAAAAATTCGAGATAGATCTTAACAGATCTCAAACCACAAAACGAACCAAAACCACTAAATAAGACTACATTTCCTCAGATCCTATCAAAACACCATACACGAAATCGGAAATTGGTCAAAATCGATATAAACTACATAAACAAACTCAAAACATCACAGTAACCACCACACACACTAAATCCTACTAATCAAACCAAAATGAACCAAAGACACCAAACCTATAGAGAGATGGCGGCACCAGAGGGGGTGGCGTGGCGTGAGTTAATGACATATTGTAGGATCGTAAATATTATGTTGTTTGATGATTCGGGTGGTCTTGGATGATGGAAATACATGTTAGCCATTTAGAGAGAGAAAGATAAGATAGGGTGTTCTTGTTAGAGAGTTGCTTTACAAAAATGAAAGGTTAGATTATGAGAAGCACCACCCCTTCCAAGGATGGAAGGGGTATTTATAGTTACAAATACTACGTCCTCCTATCGGACTGTGGATCAGGCATACAGTGAGTAAAGACCCGTCCTTCCTCCACGGTGTTGCTCTAAACTAAACTACGCTAATAACTAACTAATAAACTAACAAATAACGTAACTAATGATATGTCTACGAACTAACTTATGCTAGATAATATTTAGGGTGACCGATACTTCACTATGGAATTTCTAATTCCTAACAATCTCCCCCTAAGGGAGGTCACCCCATATTTTACATTTCGAATCTTAGCATTCTATTTAATCTTCAGTCTTGAGCTCGTAGACTTTAATTCTTCAATTTCCGCATTCTTTGTGCTTTAGCAGTGATTCTTCATAGTCTGCATAGTTTTGTACTTTGAGTGGAGGACTTTGAACTGATCCACATCTTGATGATCTTCGAGCTTTCTTTGAGATCATCAGCCACAGTAAATCTCTGGATCACCCTTTATTGTGTTGCCATCATGTGATGTTGTGACTTTTGGACCGACATGCTCACACTTTCTGGATCATGACATCTTTTCATCATAGTAACGGAAGCTTTTACTGGTCAAGATATTTGCGGCGTAGCAGAAAGAAGAATAGTATAAAAATATCCTGAGCCAGTTCGTAGATATGCACAAGTCATGATTTCTTTGATTAAGTGTGGATGCCGTGAGCATGCGCTTTGGATTGACTTCTCAATTCTGATCAGCTGCAACCGTCCAAATGTACCTGCAAACAACAGTTAGCAAAAAAACACACGAAAGTGTCTTTGATCACTTTCGTTGAATTGAGGTACACGGCCCACGGTTTCCCGTTGATCAGTACAAGTACTGCATGTGATCAGGTATAATTCTGAAGAATCTCCTTGACAGGGTTTTGCAGCTGTTCTAGCTGTTCTCAAACCGGAACGTCTCAAAGAAGACAACACGGAGTGAGTGAACTAGCGAATTGAGATTCACTGATTGATGAAAAATTGATTTGAAAACAATCGGGTATTGCTTGAAGAAAGAGTTTTGCAATACGATGAAGGTTTTATGAGAAAGATCAATTTTCAATCAAAAATACTTTTTGTATTTGAAAAGAGTACACATTCAATGTGCTAGAGAAAAGAAGAGATTTGCACATCGAACGATTTTTCCAAAAGTATTTTTTCAATCAGAGATACTTTTTGTCTTTGAAAATGAATACACATTCGATGTGCTAGAGAAAAGAAGATTTGCACATCGAACGGTATTTCCAAAAGTATTCGTCAATTCATTTCCTGGACCAAGGTTGATTCAAGAGTGAACCGCCCCATCGTTTCTGTCCAGTTGTCACAAGCTTGATCTTTAAAAAAGATCTCACATGCCACCCACCAAGAGCTTGTTTGATGTTGGCTCTAGAAGGATTTCCATCTTCATTATGAATATTTAACATATCACTCGGATGTTCTGGCAATACCACAAGGATAATGCGTAGGACTCTTAATATATCCTTACTTTCCACATTGTGTGCAACAGCAAGTCTTCATCAATTTTGTGTCCTAATGAGATATTGTGGATGATCTCTTGGCTCTAGGCTCAATAGTGCACATTTGGTTCCTATGTCGGAGACTAGGGAGAGGGTCTCCTTCTTCAATATCAACAATCTCTAAGAGAAAGTCGATAGATTATGTAGGTTCCCCGTGAGAATGAAACAAGCCCTTTTAAGAGGAACTTGAGTAGCTTGGGAAGTTTAGTGCAGTGCGTCACTGGGTCCATTACGTCTTGTCTTCAATACCAGTGTTACCTTAGTAACCACCAGTAGCATATGTATTGAACCCGGTTACTGCCCTAAGGTTGAATTATTGGAGGGCTATTTCTTTTCACCCTTTTCACATTCAATTCTTTTTCATTCTTCAACCCCTTCAATGCTTACCGAGACTTCATAATTAGAACCTTGTTGGGTTTATTCCAGTTTTAGCTCTATCTCAGTCCGCACTCTTCCCATATCTCACTTTTCTCCTTTTTTCATCATACCTAAGGACTTCTACACAATCTAGTGGATTGTCCCTGGGTAGATCCCTCCGGCTCTGGCGGGATCGTGGGAACGAATACCTAACCTAACCATCCTTGTAACTCCATGCATAATGTAAATTGGTCGGTCTTTTGGTATTGTTCATTCCTTTATGAAACCAATTGAAAAATCATTTTGAAAATTAATCAAGGTACTTGTGATATAAAATCAAAACATTTTGTACCTTAATTATTTTGATCATTTTAGAAATGCTCCCCCTCAACATGTGCATATGATTTGAAATTGTTTAGCATATGGAGGCAAGAGTTCTTTGAAATAATTTCTTGATCACAATTTCCTTTAGAAAAAAGCCATTTGATTTTCTTGGTAAATTCTCCCCCTCAATATGTGCGTAGGATATTTGAAATCATTTTATCACATAGAGGAAAGAGTTCTTTTGAAGTACATCCACGATCACACAATCCATTAAGAAACCATTTAGAAAATCAATCATGGTACTTTATGTTGAAACATAGAATCTTTTGTACCTTGAAAGTTTTTTTTCTTTTGAAAATCTCCCCCTCAATATGTGCTTCGAGATTCGAAAGCGTTTAGCACATATGGGAGAGCAGTATGCACATTTGAATCAAAATGATCATCTTTAATCAAGTTTCATTATTAAATCACAAATTCTCCCCCGATCAAAAATATCAAACCCTTTGAGATTTTGGATCCCAAGTGATTTAATAAGGTTTAGAAAACATGGGAGAAAATGTGGCCTTGTTTAAATACTCTTCTCGTTTTTGGTTAAATGCTCCTCCACAATCATGTGTATTATGTATTTCAAAATTGTTTGACACATGAAGGAAGGAGTGCTTTGAAACAATCACCCTTTAAAACCGATTTGAGATTTAAATCACGATCTCTCCCCCGATCAAAAATTTCAAACCAATTGAGATTTTGGATCCCGATTGATTTAAATCATTTGGAAAGTTTTGGGGAAAGACGTGGCAAGATTTGATTTTGAAAAATGACAGATAAGGACCATTTTAAGACATTAAAGATTGTTAGTGTCAGGTATGATTGTTTTAAGAGATCTTTTAGGTAAAATAAAACAATTTCACAATCAAACAAGAACAGAAAAAATTTCATTTTGAAAGATCTTTGAGTTTTAAAGAAAAACATACCATGACATAACATTAAATCTTTAGATCACCACTTTGTTTTTGTACAAACTGGACTTTTATGAAGAAATATCGTTTGAAAATATTTTATATGAAATCACTCTCCCCCTCAATCGATGACCGTAGTCGATGATTGAGTGACTTAAGTTTTGATAAAATGAAGTCCGGTGATTTTCAAAATTAAGTTCAATTAATTTTCAAAACAATATTTTCCATTTTCAAAACAATTTAATCAAATTATTCAAAATTGTTTAAAAATGGTATCCTGCACAAGGATACGTTAGGTGGTTGAGCCGCTTTTGTTGTTGTTGTTGTAGGGCAGGAAGAAAACTGTCTGCTGATGTAGTGAGACCTCTTACGTTGCATTTTATGCCAACTTTCCATTGAGGTCAAATTAAGCTCCGTTTCTTCATTTGATGATGAAGAAAACCATCTGCTGATGCAGTGAGACCTCTTACATTGCATTTTTTCATGCCAACTCTCCATATAAGTCAAATTAAGCTCCGTTTCTTCATATATCTACCCAAGATATAGTTACCCTTTCCTTTCGGCATCCAATCATATTCTATTGTGGGATCCGGATTGGGAACCTTCTTATATACCAATATACCTGCATACGTTAGCAAACACACTTACAGATATATGGTGGTCGACATGTTAGGATTTAGAAAATCCATAGTGAAGAGTCGGTCACGCCAACTCTAGTTTAGCATATGTTAGCTCGTAGACATTACGTTATTTACTAGTTATTTAGTTAGTTATTTAGTTTAGAGCAACACCGTGGAGGACGGACGGGTCTTTACCCACTGTATTCCTGATCCACAGTCCGAAGGAGGACGTTTAGTATGTAACTATAAATACCCTCTACCTCCCAAGGTAGAGGGTTGGACCTTTCATTCAATCTAACATTTTCTCTTTTGTTTTCTTTCTCTCTCTAGAAAGGCTCCCATCTTCCACTTTCTCTCTCTAAACTCTTAAACCATACGTCGCATTTATAATGTTATCATGCGTTTTTGAAATCCAATATGTTACAAATGGTATCAGAGCCATGGTTTGATCATCTCTCTTATACATATCCTTGGATTTCTAGTGGTTTTAGATGGTTTTTGAGTTTGAAAAAGTTTACTGGTTTTTGCATCATTTGGATCATTTATTGTGTTAAAGTTTAATTTTGAGTGTACTTTTGTGTTTAGAATCATTGTAAGTTCTTGGGTTTTGATTTGGAAAGCTTGAATCACTATGGTTGGGCTTGTTTTGGATTGAAAAGTGTGTTTTTGAAGTTTTTCAAGGTAGCGACTTGAGTCTCGTTGTGAATTTCTTCGTAGCGACTTGCTTCAGTAATTTCTAGCGAGTTGTACTGTTAGTCGTAGCGACTTAAGCTTAGCGACTTGTCTATTGAGACAAGCCGACAAATAGTACAAGTTAGTGGATTCTCCACTACGGCTAGCGACTTGGAGGGGTAGCGACTTGCTTTTATTATTTCTAGCGACTTGAGGTTTTAGCGAGTTGCTACTTAGCGACTTGTCAACTTAGCGAGTTTTTCTCTAGCGACTTGTCAACTTAGCGAGTTGTTCTTTAGCGACTTGTCAACTTAGCGAGTTGTTGCTGTAGCGACTTGTGTCTAGCGACTTGTTTCATAGCGACTTGTTCTTTTAGCGAGTTGTTACTAGCGACTTGTTGACTTTTCCCGACAAAACTTCAAACGGCCATAACTTTTGAACCGTAACTCCGTTTTCAGCGTTCTACCCATCAAAACGACCGTGAGAATGAGGAGAATGACACGCCAAATGAACCAAAACCTTCGAGGCCTAAATCCACTCCGAACAGAAGTTATTGAGGTTTTTATGTTTTTTGACCTAAATTTCTCTGTAAAAACGGGCATAAACCAATCCAAATCTCAACCAAACAACATCTCTGCTTATCCTACAAACAATCATATGCCCTAACACACATTTTTCTATCACTGTGTCGATCCATCTGTCATCTTAACACATTCCATTGGTCATTGCTTAACGGTTTGGTCTTGATTTTAGTAAAATCCCGCGAAAGATTCTATTTCTCGGTTTAAATCACAGACTTGTAAAATCTCGTGTATACATCTACATCATGTCTTACACTCCTGATTCAGTGATTTCAGAAGTACTCAAACTATATGATGCTGTAGACAACCATGAGAATATTAGCTATACTGAACGGTTACTGATGATGGAATCAATCAATGATGATTTGAGTTCTTCATGCTCTGAGTCCAATGAGAAAGATTTGCACCTGTTCAGGCTACAGAATGCATTGCAAAAGGAAAGCAGCGTTGAACCTTTTCAACAACTTCACTCTCATCTCATGTTACTTCTACACATAACAAAGGAACGAACATGTATTGCCCTCTTCCGTCAGGACTTATCCACATTAACAGGAACTTTGGTGTTAAACCTCGAGCAATTGGAGCAACAACTTGACAAAGAGAAGGTTCAAAAGGATAGTTCTAGTGTTGCACTTCAAGTGATCTACATACATTTTCAGTCATTCATTAGAAGGGAATTCACATCAGACTATGATCAAGACATGAATGAAATATCTTTCAAGAGACACACTGGAATGGAAATTAGCATGTTCATAGAGACACTCATCCATCTCATGGATAATGTGGAGAAGTATATTGAGGAAGTTACTCAGACAAATAAAAAAGTGGATGAGTGTCTGGTGCAGTTGAGAGATAGTTGTGATAAGTTGGGTAATGTATCTGTTGAAGAATCGGGTGTTGCTGAATGCAGAATGTCTGAGACAACAAATAATGATGAGTCGGGTAAAGCACCAGATGATGGATCAGTTGACACTGAATACAGAGGCTCAGAGATAGATAAGCTTGACACAGCCAGTGGTCCAGTGACTCTTGTTACACATGATGTGGATGCAGATATCAAACCGATAAATGAACAGGTGTCATGTGACGAGGTACCCTTAATTGTTCAACATAGTGCATCTGCTAATGTACCTAAACATTATGATCTTAATGCTGAACATGATTCTGATAAATGTTCCTTGGTTGAGGCTGAGTCTAAAAATTTCAAAACAAATGATATGGTTGATAAAAAGGCTTTAGATGAACTTTCAAACAAATTCTCAAAACTTGAAAAACATTGCATTTCACTTGAAATTGCAATACAGAGTAAAGAAGAAAGCTTTCAACTTAACAAACCATGTAAACATCCGGAACTTCTTGAATTCCATGAACTTTTTGAAATTAACACTTTGAAAGCTCAGCTTCAAGACAAAGAGTCAACTATCAACAATTTGAAGAAACATATTTCTAATATGCATGTGAAAAGTAATTTGGTTACAAGTAATTATGATGTTAATACTATTGATGATATTCAAATGAGAAATGATGAATTAGCAGTTTGTGTGGCCAAATTACTAAAGGAAAATGAGTCTTTGAGAAAGCATCACATAGAACTAAGTGACTCTGTCAAAGAAGCTAGAACTAAGTCAATAGAACAAACAAACTCTTTGATAGCAAAAATTGATGATCTCAAAGCTCAACTTCAGGAAAAGAGTTTCGCTATTGTTGCTTTAAAAAATGAGCTCATAAAAACAACAGGGAATAGTGTGAACACTAAGTTTTCAAAACCATCAATCTTGGGGAAACCAGTTATTAGACAACCAAATTCGTTTAGATCTGAACGACCAAAATTTTCACAAACGCGGTTTGCCTCCCAAGTTGATGCGAAACAAGTTTTGACAAAACCACTCACTTCACCTCACCTGCCTAGGAAAATTGATATGAATGATTTGTATAAGAACTCTTATCTAGAAATGGCTAGAAAGAAGGCACAGAATCGCAAAGACGGAATTTTAGGTGCAAGACCTAGGGTGATGAATTCTTCGAGATTTCAAGGCACTGCTAGTAGTTCTAAACCATTACCTAGGAACACTAATCTAAAGACTAGGGATTGGCTTACCATCTAAGAGTAGTTGCGTTTCGATTAAAGCTATTCCCATAGCAGATCACTCTAAGAAATCTAGATCTATTTCTGAATCCAAACAAGCTGTTTGCTCAAAGTGTCTGAAATGTATCTTTAATGCTAATCATGATAAATGTTTCACAAAATCCCTGAAGAAAGTAAATGCTCATGCAATGATACAACCTGTTAATTCTAGGATTTACACTAAGTCATCCACAATGCATATGAAGCAAATGAAACCAAAAGCCTCGCCTAGATGGTTACCAACTGCTAAATCTTTAGAAACTAGGAATAAGGATAAGTCTTCCACTATGCATAAGAAGCCTAACAATCCTAGACCTTGCCATAAGTGGATACCATCTGGTAGAATTTTTAAGGATGCTGGACTTACGTGGATACCTGCAGGAAAAATGTTTACCAATGGCAATCTCAAAGTTGACCGTGAAACCCCAAAGGGTTTGGATACTGATGTCACTAACCAAAATATATGTGATCAAGTTTGTAATATTAGTACAGGTAGTCCTTACTCAGTTGCAGATACTTCGATCCTTCAATACATGGACTGGCTTAAAGTGTGGATAACAAAAGGATTGATATCTCATAACTCACGGGTTTAAATTACTCAACATTGATATTCAATCAGCTATGACGTCTGTTCACATCAGTTCAGGCCTCGTTCTTCATCACTATGGCGTCTGCAGATAACACTTCAGGCCCCGTTCCTCAAAGAAAAGAAAGGTGTACGCTTCTGTGCACTTTATCTTCAGAAGAAGAGAAATCTTCATGTGTATGACCATTCTCATCGACATTCCTCATCAACAAGCTTCATGTTTCTCCCATGCTCATTCAGTCATCAAGAGGAATCTACTTACCATTGATCATATTCTTATTCACTTGATTAAATCAAAAATGGCAACTTCAAATGCCATTTTTGAGGGGGAGAAGAGTGAATATACTACATGTTGATGGATGTGTGAATAATGGTCATACGACTCTCCTCCAACGCCTAATGTCTCACTTACTAAGGATAAATGGGAGTTATTGTTTGGAATTCATTGTTTCAAGATATGTTTGATAAGTATTTCCAACCGCTAGCGAATGTTGATCATCTAAGAAGTACAACTCAGACTATTCAAGAAGCCTAATCTCCAGTTATTCCTTAAGGCGTTGTTAATGTCTATCATTGTTGTTGCACTCATGAATAATGATCCACTTTTTGGTACTTCTTTGCCAAATCTTCACGGATTACTGTTCATGAATAATGATCCGCTCTTTGGTATTCCTTTGCCAAATCTTCACGGATTATTGTTCCTCTCATTGGGCACACTATATATCAACCACATGAACATTAAGGAAAATGACTACCTCATCCGCTCGAAGACATTATTGGTGAATCTTCCAGATCAGTCTGTACATGTATACCTTAGGAAGGATGCATTGATGTTGAGGAATCATTTGTTGCGGTTCATTCAGTGGGCCAATGTACATCCGATTGTATGTTGTTTTCACGTGTTGGGCATTTGACACAAGTTGATGACTTCAGAATTAATCATTTATCACTTATTTGAGATTGAAGTTGACTTTCAACAAAGGCGTGTTCTTATTTGATAACTTGCTCGGGCTTAAGATTTTGAGTTGAAGACTTGGTTTATCTAGTTACCAGCAGTCGGGGTGGTTGGTTGAAGACCTGGTTAACTATCACTATTAGGAGTTACGTTGTTTTACTCAGTGTCACATGCAGATGACGATGTGGATAATCTCAAGAGGTGTTAATGTCTCATACTTTGTTTGAGTTGTGAGTACTTAGAGATTTGCTTGAAGCATAGATTATCGACACCGTTCTTCCATCATTAAGTGCAAGCTTAAGATACAAATGCGGGGAATTCGACTTCAGTTTCAAGTTTGGTATATCGGGTTTTCTTCAACTGTGGTCACTTCAAATTTTCTACATATGGGTTGATAAAGATAGTCAGAGAGAGTTTCTGTAGCAGTTGATTCTCACAGGATTCATTTGGGCTATTTGAGTTCTTCTCACAAGATCTCAAGTTTATGGCTATATTATGTTTTGCTGATTCTGAGGTATCAAAACCAGCAAGGGGGAAGGAGACATATATCTAAAAGCACAACGAGTACACATGATGAACTTAACACTTCTACCTGAATGAAGTTATCCCGGAAAGACAATGGTCATAACCGTAGAGAAACTCAGTGTTTATCTCGTTGCCTTTGGTGTATTATTCCAACTATTTGGGGGAAGGATATATTATTCCAACTATTTGGGGGAAAGATGTAGTATTCCAACTATTTGGGGGAAATGGTCTGTGGAGACTTTTGGTATGTGTTACTTCAGCGTTCAGTTGGAAGAAATGTGAGAAGAATATGTGGTACGTGAGATGATATTGCTTATCGACATCTTCTATATGATTTATGATAAAGTGCTTCCGGTTAGTGCTTCATGTACACAATGTAATGATGATTCCAATGAGATCGCAACCATCAGGGGAGAGATATGTGTGTACATTATCGACTGATTGGTTATATGGGAGATAACTGGAATGCACTTGGTAAAATGAAGATGTTGATGTATTGTTCCTTTGAATAGACAACTGGTCAATCTTGAAGAGTAATGTGTACATCAGGGACGCACAACAGGTTCATGTGATCGGACGTCATCAGTTATTCCGGATTTGATAACCACTGAGACGATCAATGTTTCAAACTTGTTTCTTTGGTGTTCTCGTGTTCTTCGGGGTGCTGAGCTTCATTCAATGAGACCATTTTTATTCACTTCTACTTCTTGCGGAAATGGTCTTTATTCTTAGTTTGTCAGTTTGGGGGGAAGCTACCAAAGTCTCACTTTCAAATAATTTCTCTCTTCGATTCAAGAGCCTTGGAAGCTTTGGTGGTGAATGTTTAAGAGATGATGACTTCTATCTTCTTCTAAGTGCTGAACGATTTCCTTATCTCGGTACTCGTATCATCATCTTCTTAAACTATTTCTCTATCTTTGTAAATATTTTTCAGAAAATCAAAATACAAATATATAAAACCAACAAAAAAAAAATAGAAAAATAGAAAATCTCAAAAACCCATAAAAATAAGAAAATTTAAAAATACCAAAAATATGTTTTCTCAAGACATGTCTTCTGGTATCGATAACATCTACGGTCTTAGAAATGTCATTCAATAATGGCACGGGGACTTTAGATGAAGTTCGAGCAGGAGGTGTAAATATTCCTTTCTAAACATGTCTCAAAACAATGGCTTGCAGTTACTTCAGACTGTGACCCGCGCTTAAACATGGTTTGCTATTATTTCAGATAGCAACCCGCTCTTCAAGAAAGGAAAGTGATGCGCTAAACTAATTTTCAAAAATTTCGTACACTTATCCTAAAACTTTAACAAGGAAAGCATGTCGTTAAAAAGACTGCTGTTGCTACTCAAATATTTTTCCTTCTAAAATTCTTCAGAAAAATATTTGTTTTAACAAAATGGTGGTAAATTGAGTTGCTTAAAAATCAATCAGTATCAGAATGTTCATAAATTTGCAAACCCAATCAATGACTTCAGCGCTTTCAAAACTTTTATGAAATGAGTCATTGATTGAGGGGGAGAATGTTTTTCAAATCAATATCATCTAACGGGCTTTCTTAATTATCCTAAATGCTTAACTGAAAAATGATGTTAACCTATGTTAAAGGACTAGGTACCTAGGATATGATTGTTAGGTTTAGATGATTAGAGTTTGACGAACACATAATCCCATGCTTTATAAGATCTGATTGATATGTTGAATTGACTGTTATTAGTCGATTGCTGTTTGGGTGATGTCGACCACCATATATCTGTTTGTGTCCACTAACGTATGCAGGTATATTGGTTTATGAGAATGTTCCCGATCCGGATCCCACAAATGAAGATGATTGGATGCCGAAAGGAAAGGGTAACTATATCTTGGGTTGACAAATAAAGAAACGTTGCTTAATTTGACCTCAGTTGGCATGAAAAAAATGCAACGTAAGAAGTCTCACTGCTTCTGCAGATGGTTTTCTTCCAAACCTCCAGCAAAAACAACCTAAGCAGCTCAACCACCTAACGTATCTTTGTGCAGGTCAAGTAGTGGATGATAACATTTTTAAAACATTCTGAAAATATTGTTTTGAAAATGGAAAATTATTGTTTTAAAAATAAATCGGATTCAAAGTTTTGAAATCAACCGGACTTTATTTTGTCAAATCTTCAGTGATTTCAAATTAATATTTTCAAATGATATTTCATCAAAAAGTCCGTTTGTACGTTAAAATGTGGTGATCTAAAGATTTAATGTTATGTCATGGTATGATTCTCTTTAAAATTCAAAGGTCTTTCAAAATGAAATTTTTTCTGTTCTTGTTTGATTGTGAAAATGTTTTATTTTACCTGAAAGATCTCTTAAAAAAATTATCATACCTGACACTAACAATCTTTTAATGTCTAAATCTGTTCCACTATCAGAATTAAATTAATCTGAACACATTTTCTCCCATGTTTTCTAAACCTATTTAAATCACTTGTGATCCAAAATCTCAAAGGATTTGATATTTTTGATCGGGGGAGAAAATGTGATTTAAGTATGAAATCTGATAAAAAGTGATCGTTTTGACTCAAAGTGCAGACAGCTCTCCCATATGTGCTAAAACGCTTTCGAATCTCGAAGCACATATTAAGGGGGAGCATTTCTAATGAAATTAAACTATCAAGGTACAAAGGTTTCAATGTTTTATCATATGTACCTTGATTGAGTTTAAAATGGTTTTCTCTATGGCAAATGTGATCGTGAAAGTACTTCAAAAGAACTCTTTCCTCTATGTGTTAAAATGACTTCAAATATCCTATGCACATATTGAGGGGGAGAATTTACCAAGAAAATCAAATGGCTTTTTCCACGGAAATTGTGATCAAGAAATTATTTCAAAGAACACTTGCCTCCATGTGCTAAACAATTTCAAAATCATATGCACATGTTGAGGGGAAGCATTTCTAAATGATCAAAACTATTAAGGTACAAAATGCTTTGATTTTATATCACAAGTACCTTGATAGATTTTCCAAATGATTTTTCAATTGGTTTTAAGGAAGAATGAACGGTACCAAAAGACCGACCATTTTACTTTATGCATGGAGTTATAAGGATGGTGAGGTTAGGTATTAGTTCCCACGATCCGCCAGAACCGGAGGGATCTACCCAGGGACAATCCACTAGATAGTGTAGAGTCCTTAGGTATGATGAAAAAAGGAGAAAAATGAGATATGGGAAGAGTGCGGAATGAGATAGAGCTAGAACTGGAATAAACCCAACAAGGTTCTAGTTATGAAGTCTTGGTAAGCACTGAAGGGGTTGAAGAATGAAAAAGAAATTTATGAGAAAAGGGTGATAAGAAATAGCCCTCCAATAATTCAACCTTAGGGCAGAAACCGGGTTCAATACATATGCTACTGGTTGTTACCAAGGTAACACTGGTATTGAAGACAAGACGTCATGGACCCAGTGACGCACTGCACTAAACTTCCCAAGCTACTCAAGTTCCTCTTAAAAGGGCTTGTTTCATTCTCATGGGGAACCTACATAATCTATCGACTTTCTCTTAGAGATTGTTGATATTGAAGAAGGAGACCCTCTCCCTAGTCTCCGGCATAAGAACCAAGTATGCACAATTGAGTCTAGAGCCACGAGATCATCATATAAATCTCTTTAGGACATTGTCAATGAAGACTCTCTGTTTCACACAATGTGGAAAGAGAGATTATATCTTATGAGTCCTACGCATTATCCTTGTGGTATTGCCAGAACATCCGAGTGATATGTAAAAGTATTCGCGATGAAGATGGAAATCCTTCTAGAGCCAACATCAAACAAGCTCTTGGTGGGTGACACGTGAGATCTTTTCTAAAGAAAGATCAAACTTGTAACAATTGGATAGAAACAATGGGGCGATTCAATCTTGAATCAACCTTGGTCCAGGAAAAGGATTGACGGATACCTTTGAAAAACCGGTCGTTGTGCTCAAAAACTCTTTTCTCTAGCACATCGACTGTGTATTAATGTTTTCGAAATAAAAGGGTATTTATGATTGATAATTGATCTTTATTATAAAACCTTCATCGTATTGCAAAACTCTTTCTTCACGCAATACGCGATTGTTTTCAAATCATTTTGAATCAATCAGTAAATCTCAATTTGATGGTTCACTCACTCCGTGTTGTCTTATTTGAGACGTTCGGGGTTTGAGAACGGCTTGAACAGCTGCGAAACCCTGTCAAGGAGATTCTTAGGAATCCTACCTGATCACAGGAAGTACTTGTACTGATCAACGGGGAACCGTGGGCCGTGTACCTCAATTCAACGAAAGTGATCAAAGACACTTTCGTGTGTTTTATTGATAACTGTTGTTTGCAGGTACATTTGGACGGTTGCAGCTGATCAGAATTGAGAAGTCAATCCAAAGCCTCATGCTCACAGCATCCACACTTAATTGAAGAAATCATGACTTGTGCATATCTACAGAACCTGGCTCTGATATTTTTATATTATGCTTCTGCTACGCTGCTGCAAATATCATGAACCACTAAAGCTTCCGCTACTCTGATGGAAAGATGTCATGATCCAGAAAGTGTGAGCATGTCGGTCTGAAAGTCACAACTTCACATGATGGCAACACAAAAGGGGTGATTCAGAGATTTATCGTGGTGATGATCTCAATGAAAGCTCGAAGATCATCAAAGACGTGGATCAGTTAAAGGCCTCCACTAAAAGTACAAATCAATGCGGACTTTGAATATTCATTGCTAATGCACAAAGATTGCGGATGTGAAGAATTAAAGTCTACGAGCTCAAGAACGATGTCAAGAATAGAATGCTAGGACACAAAATGTAATTCATGGGGTGACCTCCCTTAGGGGGAGATTGTTAGGATTTAGAAAATCCATAGTGAAGAGTCGGTCACCCCAACTTTAGTCTAGCATATGTTAGCTCATAGGCATTACGTTATTTACTAGTTATTTAGTTAGTTATTTAGTTTAGAGCAACACCGTGGAGGACGGACGGGTCTTTACCCACTGTATGCCTGATCCACAGTCCGAAGGAGGACGTTTAGTATGTAACTATAAATACCCTCTACCTCCCAAGGTAGAGGGTTGGACCTTTCATCCAATCTAACCTTTTCTCTTTTGTTTTCTTTCCCTCTCTAGAAAGGCTCCCATCTTCCACTTTCTCTCTCTAAACTCTTAAACCATATGCCCCATTTATAATGTTATGATGTGTTTGTGAAATCCAATATGTTACATGACATCACCCAAACAACAATCGACTAATAAAAGTCAATTCAACATATCAATCAAATCATACAAAGGCATGGGGAATATGTGTTAATCAAACTCTAATCATCTAATTCTAACAATCTTATCCTAGGCACCTAGCCCTTCAACGTAGGTTAACATCATTTTCAGTTAAGCATATAGGATAATTAGATAAGCCCGACAGATGATATAAATTTAAAAAAATTCTCCCCCTCAATCAATGACTCATTTTCTGAAAAGTTTTAAAAGTGCTGAAGTCATTGATTGAGTTTGCAAATTTATGAACATTCTGATACTGATTGTATTTCAAGCAACTCAATTTACCACCATTTTTGAAAACAACAAATATTTTTCTGAAGAATTTTAGAAGGAAAAACATTTGTGTGGGAACAGCAGTCCTTCGACATACTTTCCTCATTTTGTTTTAGGATAAGTGCACGAAATATTTGGAAATTGTTTAGCGCAACACTTTCCTTCCTTGAAGAACGGGCTGCTATCTGAAATAATAGCAAGCCATTGTTTAAGCACGGGTTACAGTCTGAAATAACTGTAAGCCATTTTTGAAGTGCGGGTTACAGTCTGAAATAACTGTAAGCCATATTTTGAGACATGTTTTGAAAAAATACTATTTACACCTCCTGCTTGAACTTCATCTATGGTCCCGTGCCATTATTGAATGACATTTATAAGACCGCAGATGTTATCGATACCAGAAGACATGTCTTGAGAAAACATATTTTTGGTATTTTTCAAATTTTCTTATTTTTATGGGTTTTTGTTGGTTTTATAATTTTCTATTTTCTTTTTGTTGGTTTTATATTTTTGTATTTTGCTTTTTGATAAATATATACACAGATAGAGTAGATGATATAGTTTAAGAAGATGATGATACGAGTACCGAGATAAGGATATCGAGCAGCCCTGTTGAAGAAGATAGAAGTCATCATCTCTTAAACATTCACCACCAAAGCTTCTGAGGCTCCAGAATAGAAGATAGAACATGAGCCTTTGAGAAAGAGAGACTTTGGCAGCTTCCCCCCAAACCAAAAATCCTTATGTTGAGCAGATTCAAAGCTTTCTTTCAAGCTTCCATTAGCCAGGTGCACAAAGAAGCACACCATTATCATCGATCTTGCTGCTCCTTTTAAGAATAATCACCGTGATTCTTCGTTCGAGGTTATATCATCCAAAAGAACAACAACGTATCATCCCACACATAAATAACTCTTCTCAAATTTCATTGCACTAAAGTCAGAAGCAATCCATTCCTAAAGGTGTCAAGAGACCACTTCCCCCACGTAGTTGAATTGATGCAGTCAGTCTCTTAGACTAGAGCTCACGAACCCGAATACACATATACCCGAAGATAGAGAAACTTATACCATCGAAGTAGCAGATTAAGTCCGATAGCTAAAGAATAACCCCGATGAGTACTTTTCTCTCCCTTGAAGAAAGTGTATAAAGGTCAAGAACCCGAAGTACCCGAATGCCCAAAGAGAGAAAAACCGATAACATTGAAGAAGCAGGCCGAATCGCTGATTATCTCTACGGATGTCAACTCCGGAATAAGTGATTATATCTCTGAATCACTGATTAACCCCTCAAGTGAAACAGCTGAGCGACCCCAATGTACACAATTCTGTCTCCCCTGATGATTGCGATAACATCGAAATCATCACACACTTGTGTACCTCTTTTATCTTTAGAAACGTTCTCTTACATCACTTCCCCTACGTAGTTGGAATAATAACACTAAAAGCCTTGATGAGTAAAGCCTTGAGTTTCTCTGCGGTCATGACATCTGTCTTCCCGGGATATCTTCAATCACTTAGAAGAATTAAGTTCATCAAATTTACTCGCTTTGTGTTTAGATGTGTGTCTCCTTCCCCCTTGCTGGTTTTGACACTTCAGAATCAGCAACATATTATAAGCCCAAATAATTGAAATCTTTTTGAGAAGACCACATATAATCTTTGTGAGAATCAACTTGCTGAAGAATGTGAGCAAGTCTAATTGGGGATTAACTTTGGCTTTTCACTCTCCCCCAATTAGTGCTCTCCCCTAAACCGACAATCTTTATGATGAATGCTTGAATTAAGAAGAAGTCTTTAGATCGTTAACTGCAACTCGTATTTAGTCTTCTAACATGTAGCAAAAAATGTAGAACCGACTGTAGACTCGACCTCCTTCAAGATTGTCCGTTTGGCAATAGAAAGTCAACATCTTCAACTCACCAAATGCATTCCCGTTAACTTATATATAGCAAATCCCCTTAACTCAAATCCCTCTCAATCAAACAAGAACAGAAAGATGTTCATCAAGGAAATCAGCCCCGCAACTGGAAGCACTTTGTCATTAATCATATCAGCCCGTGTGAAGATGTCAACCAACGGATCTTAGAGAAAACACCATGTGAAGATGACCCGATAAGAAGAAGCTCGGTTCTTACATGAGTTTGGAGCCGTTTGACCATTTATTCTCATATGTCAATCAACCATGCAGAATTATCACACTTCTTCTCCCCCTCAAGAATTGCATACGGAGATGCCATTTTTGATTAAGCAAGTGAATATCTTCATAATGTAGTCTCTTCACACTTCTCCCCTTCAAAGGTAGCACATGATGTCGCCATCGTCATTATAATTGAGCAAGTGGAATAAGAAAACAATCAACGGTAGTCCAGTTCACTTGATAATCGAAAGCACATGGAAAAAGCATGAAGCATGTTGATGAGAATGGTCATAATTGAGAAGATTTCTCTTCTTCAGAAGATAAAGCGCACTGAAGCGTACACTTTTCTTTTCTTTAGAGTACGAGGCTTGAAATGTTGTGTTCAAACGTCATTATCTCTCTCTTTTCAATCTCTTGGCAAAAACTTGTAATCAATCCCATTATCATTCAGTAGGCTCTTTGTTGTAACAGCTGATGGAGAAAACCCAATATGATGAATTTGACCCTGAAGTAAAACAACCCGAACTCGTGACTTAAACTTGCACATATGAAACAAAGAGCGGTGCCGATTTCCATTAGCATCTCTAAGTACTCTCTAAGTACTCTATACTCTTCATCCAACCAACCATCAAGTATAAGACGTACATCACCTCTTGAAAATCCACAATTGAATGTGACACTGTGCACTACAACGTAACTCCTTAAAGTGATAGTTATTTTGTGGTGGTAAGAGCCCGATTCCCCCAAGTGGTAAAAGAAAAGGAAAAAGTCACCAAACAATAACTATATTTCCAAGTCTTCGTTTTTGATAATAATCTCGAACAAGGATCTTGAAGAATCTTCATCCAACCATCCCCGATACCTTCAGATACTAAGTACACTTGCCTGTGATATTTCACTTCAACCTCAAATAAATAATACTGAATTAACGTCGTTGCCACATTTTCTGGTTAAGAGCTCAAATCTAGCCTCCTTTGACGTTTTAAGTGAACTATGATAATGGTTTCATCCCGACCATAGTTAGAAACACATAACCCCGTAAAACCTTCTAATAGCCAAACTGCCATGAATAATATCCAAACAATCACCCAGTTCATGAAGTACACCCTTTTATCCCTTCTTCAAAGTAGAAACCATAGTACTAGCATCAGATAAGATCCAGAAATACACTTTTCTTTCTCCAGGATGGTCCATCAATACGGGATTTTACAATTCTATGGTTTAAACCGGGAAATAGTTTCTTTCGCGGGATTTTATAAAACCAAGAATAAACCGCAAGATAGAACCGGAAATGCACATTACTTTAACCGAGATGTTTTCATTGTCACGGGATTTTACAAGTCTATGATTTAAACCGAGAAATAGATTCTTTCGCGGGATTTTACAAAATCAAGACTAAACCGTAAACAATGTTAGTTTTAATATGTTATGACAACTTTGGTTTCGGTGAATATCTGTTTTAGGAGAACATGCAGCGGTTCATCAACAATTCTTTACCCAAATGTATACAACTTCACAAACCATACTAAGTCGAGTAGTATACACTACTTCCCCCTGGAGGTTGACCGTAACACATCAAAGTACACGTTTCTCCCCCATGATGGTTTTGAACTTTCGGAAGCATCATAACGTGTACGACCATTTTTACGAGAAGTTCTTGTCATAAGCAAACATCTTGAAAAATCATGACTGACGCTGACGATTCTTAGAAAGATTTTGCTTAGACTGTGAAGTATCATTGACATTTTGTGGTGACGAATATCTCATGGGAATTGCTGAAATTGAACCTCCATTGATTCATCGGCTAAAAGTAATGACCATAAATGGAGATAACCCGATACGGATAATATCTCGTAAGTAATACCGTACAAAAACCCCGTGGTCATTATTTTCTCAATTATAGCTCAAGCCGTGAATTTGTGTATCCTCCGTGAAAATTAATACCATAATACCAATCTTTGTATAAAAAATTGTATCCAAATTTTAGTAAAAAATTGTATCCAAATTTTAGTAAAAAATTTGGATAACCATTTTAATTCCGTATAACCACAACGAATCACAGTCCATGTATGCCAAGGCAAAGTCCAAGTAACATCAACCTAACTCAGCCCATCACACGAGATCCATCAGTTAAGCCCAAGAGTAACCCACTTAACAATCCCTTATAACCGGTTAATAAACTTTGCGGCCCAAGTTAAAAAAAACCCGATCGAATGTAGCTCATGAAAACCGGTTATAAAATGTATCACAATAATTCCTAACCCTAAAAACACTTAAGCAATGACTAACCCTAAACACCCATTACATTCGCCTCCCAACACACAAAAAATACGCTCCACTTTCAGAATACCATATCTCCACATCTCCTCATCAATCTAATCTCATTTCAATTAAAATAAATCCGAATCTCAATTAAACTAAACGACTCATACTCATATAACTTTCAATCATAGGTTACCATTCGTTATGTCTTCCAAGAGAGTGGCTTCAAGATCATAAAAGATGGTCTCGGGTAGGTTGTAATTTATGTTTTCGTTTCAGTTTTTGATGACAATCGAAACAAAGAGTTGATTGAAGCCTAATGGTTTTGGTCAATCTTTATAATTCGAATATTATCATGAAGCTTTGACTTCGTACAAGAATAGATCAATGATGATAACGTTCCAAGAAACAATCTGTAAAAGATGAAATCTTGAACCGTTTCTGAGATTGTTTTTAATTTAATTCGTGTTATTTTGTGGATTGAATGAGCGTTGAGGAGTGGATGAGAGGGTTTTGGGTTGAGTCTAGGTTAGGTTAAGATTTTGTAATTGATTGAGTCGAATCTGATGCTTTTTCTTTCTTTTTTTCGTTTGCTATACCAAGCCATGGACCGAAGATGCACTTGTAAAACCGAGGTCGAGATGTTTGTATAATTGGTATTTGGTATTTTGTTGTAGGTCGTGGGTCTTTTGTTTTCATTTCTTCTTCTTTTGACAAGTCGCTACGACAAGTTGACTCAATAGTCAACTCGCTTCGAGTTATTCCAACCACTTTTCCGGCCATCTTCATACAAACCCAGAAAACGCATAAAATTGCTTCATATATTACCAGTTTTGACACTGTTTAACCACTAAGAAACTGACCATTTGACCATAAAATTTCACGGATATCGATTGGTGCAAAAGAAAAACAGTCATATAAGATGAATAAAGGACATGACTTGGACAAAACCTGACACAAGACTGATATCACCAGATATACCACATGACTTTATGACCAAATGGATACACAAAACAAGTTACAAACTGTTTCCACAAGAAAATAAACGGACATAAAATTTTCCGACCATAAAAAATGCATAAACAGTTTTAACAAGGTACAAAAACCACCATAAATCAACACAATACAATAACCATGGCTCTGGTACGATTTGTATGATCGTAAATATTATGTTGTTTGATGATTCGGGTGGTCTTGGATGATGGAAATACATGTTAGCCATTTAGAGAGAGAAAGATAAGAGAGGGTGTTCTTGTTAGAGAGTTGCTTTACAAAAATGAAATGTTAGATTATGAGAAGCACCACCCCTTCCAAGGATGGAAGGGGTATTTTTTAGTTACAAATACTACGTCCTCATATCGGACTGTGGATCAGGCATACAGTGGATAAAGACCCGTCCTTACTCCATGGTGTTGCTCTAAACTAAACTACGCTAATAACTAACTAATAAACTAACAAATAACGTAACTAACGATATGTCTACGAACTAACTTATGCTAGATAATATTTGGGGTGACCGATACTTCACTATGGAATTTCTAATTCCTAACACATATTTCAAAGTATCTAAAACCATCAAACCTACCGCAAGATGGTGGATATAGAAAACCGAAGCCACCAAGAATAACCAAAAACCCAGCCCGACTACCTGAAACCGCCTAAACCACTGAAATATGGTGGCAATATCGGCATATTGTGGCGGTGATTGGTTTATGATGGCAGCGGCGACTGTGTTTTTTTTTAGTGAGAGAGATGTGTGTTTTAGGTGAGATAAGAAAGTGAAGAGAGAAGGAAAAAAAGAAAATATGTAATATTTTCATTTCAGTCACCTATAACTTTCAACATTTCAATTTTCAATATTTGACTGTTTTTTTATATATGTAGTAAAGATTAACAAGAAGATAAACCCCTAAATTGCATTCCTTTATTATTTTTATTTTCTATCTTCTCTTAGTAGTAAGCAACCAAGCTTTATTGGCCAATTGGTGGTGGAGATTCTTGAATGAAGATAATGCCTTATGGTGCAAAGTTATTCGCTCCATTCATGGTCCTCAATGAGCTCTACATGATGCATCCATGATTCGAAGTAAGTCGGGTCCATGGTATCGAATTGCTAAGCTTAAGGAGGACCTTCTCAACCATATGCATCTAAGATTTTACATATGTATTAATGCGTAGGTAATGTACGAATTTGAAGATAAAATAAATGAAGCTATGTACCTCGGCTTCAAGGGGGTCCACACAATCATATCATTACTGTTTTAGTTGTTGCTTTAAAACATGTTTGTTGCTCTTTCCAATACCATTTGCTCAACTTCTTTGTAAGCCGATTGAGATCAATTTTGACTATATTTTGTTTGGTTTATAGGCTACAACCCCAAGTTACAAGCCATACCAAGAACAATCAGGCCATTTGCAAGAAATTTTTGCAGGTTCACTATTAAATTAAGTTTTTCTTACTTGTGCATATGTGACCATTCATGAATTATGTATCCCCAAAATTTCATGAGTTAAGTTGATACACTTACTGTTACACCCGTATCCCGATGAGGTACTATTATATATAAGAGTTAGTATTTTTTTTGTATTGAAGTTGCAAAAATTAATTACAAGTTATAATTATGTGAATATGATAAGAAACATAAGTGGCCAATGTGTGAAATCAGAAAATAGGGAGACTAGAATTGCCAATAAGGCAAAGTAAATTTAATAAAAATGAAAAAGTAAGTGCTGGAAGATTTATCGAGAAAAGTTGAGAAGAATTTGGGTGAGAAGTACGGGAAACGAAGAGGGAGGAGGAGAAGATCATAAATCATCAATTAAGGTTGAATTAACCTTGAATTGGTGACTAATAAGCTCTTAATTTCACTTTCCCTAATCAAGTAAGTGTATTCCCTAATTCTTATGATAAGGGTTCTTGGTTCTAGAATTGAAAGTAGTGATAGAATGTTACAAATTCATGAAATTACTAGTTTTAGTCTCTAATTAAGACTAATTGTTGTATAGGGAGCTTAAGGGAGCTTGTGACTCAATCTTTATAGATATTCTATAGTGAAATTGAGGTAAGTATAGTGGGTTTATGTATTGTTATGCTTAATTATGAATTATTGATTGTATGTTATAGTTTTTATTGGAGCTTGTAATAGTATCTTTGGATCCATAGCTTTTAATTGTCAAAGTAGTTTAATTATGCAACTGGAGGTATGTTTTTATGTTATAGATGCTCCAAGAATTTTAGTGTATTGTTAAAGTTTCATTATGCATATAACCCATTTACTTACTAAGCATTTCGCTTACGTCATAGTTGATGATGTTTTGTAGGTTCTAGCAAGGAGGATAAGGGTAAGAATCAAGTGTAAGATGGATTACACTTAAGCCGTTAGTTGTTGAAGTCTTTTGGACCAAAGGTGTTGAAGTTGGAAGGCCCGAAGAGTCAAGTTTCGTTTTGATATATTTCGGGTCATATGGTTGTTTCTTCACTTTTGGTTTGTGGTCATGTTCTTAGCGTACTCTAAATGGATTTCAATTGATAGTGTCAAACTCTTGTAGTTAATGGGTCAAGATTGTGGTAAAATGATGTTTGGCGCAATGCCATTTGATTCGTTTTAAATGGTATGAGTCAAAAAGGTTTAATAGTAAAAGTCCTTGTGTGTTATGTTGGGTCATTTGAAATCCTTGGTGCAGTACTTGTAAGTTTTGGAAGTAAGGTTGTGAATGATGTGCAGAATTTCTGCACAAAATGTGCATTTCTGGTCACCAGACGGCGTCACCAACTTTGTGACCCCGTCTGGTTATAAATTTTTCTGAGCCGTCAGGTTCATTCCTGTTTCAGACGGCGCCCCAGTTAAAGGGTGACGACGTCTGCGGTTGAGCTGACGCCGTCGGGTTATTAAACCCCTGAGCCGTCGGGCTTTATAAATTTGTTCATGATCGGACAACCCTTTTAAAGGGGGACGGCGTCGCAGAGTGTGAGCGACGGCGTCCACCCGTCAGAAGGGAATGTTCAAGTATCTTCCAATCCAATTTGAATGGAATATTCGGGTTCTTTTGTTTATTACGTTAAGTCCTTGTTTAACAACCAAAATGTCAAAATAAGTCGGTCCAAATTTGTCATTTAAAAAAGTTTCAACTCTTCAGTTTTGGGGGCGTAACACTTACTGTTCCATCAGTCTGAAACACTTCATATGAAAGATAATTGAAGATACGACCCGGAATGTAAAACTAGAAATTGTTAAATGGAGAAATTAGTATAAACGAACTAAATTCTACACATATCATGTTTGCTTTTGCAGAGTTTGATAGAGAGTTGGCGTTGTCGATTAAGAAAGGTATTAACAAGACCATACATGGTTTGCTCGAGGAGTTGAATAAGAGGTCATGTTAGTATTAGAGGTAGAAAAGATTACTTTTTTGTGGGGTGGTAACTTTATTAGTGGTAAGTTGTTGAATCCAATATAACCTAAATTTATAAGGTTTTGGGCTACAGATGTTAGAGCAATTTAATCAGGCACTACTATTGAATGGAAAATTTTCGTTAGGCCTTTTAATGCTATGTTCGACTTTTCTGGTGGTTGGCAGAAAGACGCTTCGAGTACTAAGACTCTTGCTTTTTAAGGCATGTTCATTTCATTATATACAGTAGCAGTGGCGGACCTAGGAGAAAATCTAAGGTGGTTCCTTTACTTATTTAAGACGACAAACTAAATTGGTTGACCGGTCAATGGGTCGGGTCAAATTATGGAATGTCGGGTACAATATATCATAAGTAATTAAAATAAAAAAAGGTTCTGTGTATAATCATGTTGCAAACAATGTCTATTGAACAGACAAAAACTTCTACTAAAACTAATTAACAAAATGTATGTTTCTTTTAGCAAAAAATACGTATTATATATCATTATGACAAAACTAGAAAAATGTATATCTAAACTTCAGTTAGCACTAATTTTAAGTTATTAACATGACAACATAATTATACTTAACGACTTCTGAAAATTAATATCTTTTGATAATTCATGTATGACATACAATTAGATTACATTACATTAAGTTTAGGGAGATGATTTGTACACATTGTGTTTTGATTTGCACACTCTAATGTGCAACCTGTTAAAGCACAATATATATACGGTACAACTGTTTAATGCACAGTTTTGAGTGTCCCAATCAATTTTTGGAGTGTACAAATCATTTCTCTTAACTTTACAGTATATAACAATTTATTCAAAACAAAAAATAAAAGTAAAGACGTAATTAATATTTTCGAAACACAAAGTCTCACAAATGAAGGCACCAACCCACCAACCCACGATGTCAGACAGCAATAAATGAAAAAGATTGTTGCGCAACTTATAATTACTACTTCCAAAATAAAGTAACCTCAATGTCCAAATTGCTATGTCCAAGACAAAGATAATTGTTATATCCAGAGACTAACCAGTTGTCTTCATCTTCTTCTCTAACTCCGACGAAAATGTAAGATTTCCGGCAAGATTTATTTTTCTTATCTGTTTCTTCTTTTAAATTTCAAATTTAAGGTGGTTCCTGACTAGTTTCTAAGGTAGGTCCTAAAAAAACATTTATATCATTTCTAAAGGATTTTTTCGTCCAAGGTGGTTCCCAGGCACCACCTGGCACATGCATAAGTCCGCCTCTGTACCGTAGCACTTTACAAATCCCAAATTCTACTTTTTGTTCAAGTCAAGAAAGGAGTTCCATCTTCATGGGAACCTGCATTATTGGTAATGTAATATCCTATAGTTGATACCCATATGAATCCGCAATTAGATCATACTTTATCCTGCATCTAAGCTTATAACTTATGTTGATATAGGTTTATTGAAATATTTGGGACTCACGTGGTGTCAATGTGGGCGGAAAAGATGTATGGAGCAGCAAAATGCATCACCTCTTCAATCGGTTGAAGTATGGGCGTACCATTATTGTTGGTTGATAAGAGATACCTCGGTGTTGATGGACAACGTGGAAGTAATTCTGAACATATTTATCATAATGATAAGGTATTCTATTTATGTTCTTATTTTTTCGATCTTATTACTGAAAGTAGTTAGGCTTCACAGATGTTTGAATTTGCGTTATAATTTTTTTACAATCATATATATTATTCGATTTCTTATGACATTATCATCTCATATTTTTCTTTCCAGTATGGCATCGGAGGAAGAAGCATATGATCTCAAATTAAATGAACTGCAAAACCAGGACACCAGTATGCATCTGCTTGGGACTACAGATATCTTGATGGATTATGTTCGGTGTTAATGGTGTTCCTTATATCTTAGGAGGGTTACATTTACTGTTTGGATTCGTTTTTTATCTCCAACAATAATGGTATGCCCATGATGAATGTACGCATGCGCCGGATTGGGTGGCTTTAAAATTATTGCATTAATGGGAGACTTTAGTTGCTTATAAGATCCCCATTTGATGACAGAGACTCTCTAGTTACCTAAAGGCACAACGAGAGAAACTTACTTAGCACGCATGGTTTCCAAAGTTGGCTTCAATAGCAGCGTTTGTAAAATGAATTCAAAGTGACAGTTGCATACATTATGTATACATACTAAAACACAACGATTCCAAGAGAATATTCTCTTTTTTTTGGGCTTCTCTGGCGTTGGCCCAATTTTGGGTCCATCTAAACGTTAAGTCCGGCCCTTTTCACTGTTGCAGATAATACGTTACCATCTCAAACACGTGTCTTCAAGAGATAATACCTGTAACTCATTTTTTCAGGTGTCTCCATACCAACCCGCCTATCGATGACTCATTCAACAAAATCCCTTTTCACAAATTTAATTTAATTTAAAAAAATCAGTTATCCTAAATATCCAAAATCACCCGACGCTAAAACATTGCCAATAGAGGATGGCTTTCTTTGTAATTTTCAGGAAGAATATGTATATGGTTGAAGATGTGGAATGTGGATTACGGATTGGGGTTGTGGTTGAAGGTATGGGCAGAGTAAGTTGAGTAGTGCTCACAGGTTCTTCGACGTGTTGTTGTTTTAAACTTCGTTAGGTAAGATCCATATCTCTGTTGTAATTAGCTCATTCGAATGATATTTTTTGTAATAAAGCATGAAGTAACTTTCTAATTGCATATTTTTGTATGATGAACACCAATTGTTCAATGTTGCTAGCCCTTAGAGTTATGTTAGGATCATGTTAAGCTATTGAAGTAACAGGATTTTGTTGTTGCTATATATTTGATAAAATTTTTGTGTGAATTTGGGGCCCGAAAAAAACAAGTTTTTATGATATATATATTTTTTTTAATTTTTTTTAAATTAAGTTTTTTCTCATTTATTAGTTTGGTGTTCTAAACTGGGTGAATGCCTTATAGGTAGAAGCCTTTGGATTTTGCAGCCTTGGATCAGAGTTCGCTGTTGTTTTACATTAAGGAAAAACACGAAACTGCGATGTTGGGGTGGTCGCGTCCACCAACAAGAGCTGCTGACGTTCGGTGTCGTTTTACATTCATGAAAACCACGTAACTGCAATGTAGCGGCGGTCACGGGAGACGACAAGCACTGCTGAAGTTCTGCCTACAATGTTGGCTTGACGCTTCAAAGTTGGTCGCGCACCTTTAACCTAAAGTTGTAGGTAGTCACCTCATGTTCTATCTATAAGTCTATAATTAAATGAGTTACAGGTTAAATTATACTAATATTTTGACGACTGTTGTTATTGTAGGTATAATTGAAGGATCAGAAGGAGGTTGTAGTAGATCGCGCACACCATCGTTTGATAAAGGTGGGTTAATCTATACACTGGACTGTAATAAAAGCCTTACATCATAAATATCCATTTTTTTTCTTTACATCAAGATATCACTTGCGGGCTGCTTCATATTGACACAACCATTGTTATTGTTATTTACGGTACAGATAAAGCGACGTAAATACAGATTAGTTGTGTACATGAAAATGATGGTCGAAGGTGTTTAGCATCACGAGGTAATTCAGTTATGTGTTTTTTTATTGATTCTGGAACCTGTGTCGTAGTTATACTAACTCATTTGTCTTTCATTTGTTGCAGCCGTGATGGGTCTTTAGTGCCGCTTCAAGATTTACAAACCTGCGCCTCATTTCTCGCCGTTTTATGGCTACCATTCTTAAAGTAGTTTGCAGCTTCATGCTAACAAAGATACGACGTTTCATATTCTGCCCAAAAAAAGATGTTGTCTTATGAATTATGTGCCCTATATGTTTTTATGTGCTTCTTACAGCATGTACTCCTGATAGCCTCTTGACGATGATAGGAAAAAGGATGACAGAGGTTCGTAGCTCTTAAAACTTATATGCATCATTTTTTGGCTTTGATTTGCGTACTGTGGGAAATAATTTTAAACTTCTTTTTAGTTGCGTACGATCTCAATTTTTTTCAGCAACAATATTATGTCACCGTGTTTTATACTATTCTAGCAGTGGGGAAGGGTGTTGTTTCAATGTTTACTGTTTGACTACAATACCCTGTTACGACTTTACCATAATCTCCCGCAAACTGATGGTTGCATGTGTTTAATTCTGTTGACGCTTTATTGATTGCAGATGCATCAGGGTATTTGATCGAGCGAAGCAAGAACATGTTGCTTTAAAGAGAGCTTGAAACGTACTTTCGGGTTTCTCTCTGAAAATCATTATAAAGCACACACATTTTAGCACACACAATTACACATATTGGTGACTATAGTGCTACAATGGGTCGTTATACCAACTCATTTCTCTATGCAAATGGCAGAGAATAGTGCGTCAGTCATATCCAGGTTGTGTTTGGTATTGGTACAATGCAACCCTTTAGTGCAGACATTTATGCACTTGCACCCGAAAATGCTTATTCTCCTTCCGACGATGTCTAAGATCTAAGGTCAGAATTATTTTACAAATTAATTGTCTAAGATCTATTTAAAGGTCTACTAAGTTTGTACAACTTTTCTTCATTGCAGGTATACAAATAGAGAAAACGGTGACTGCAGAAACTATTGGCGCCGGTAATGAATCGAATCACTTTCTGAATGAAAGTATGTGTACTTATTTGTTGTTCCGTAATTTCTTTATTATATACACAATGCAAATGGTTGTTTAAAATACACTAACGGGCGTGCAATTTCTGTTGTAGCATATATTAATGTCGCCTTGGAAAACAGAAATTCCATGTCGCACAAGAACAATCAGCAGCCACATTCGACGTTTGAAGGTATATGATACAGACATCCGCCCGTAAAGCTAAAAAGGCAAAGTATGACTAGAGCCGTAATCACAGCTCCACTGCCTTTTGAAATTATGATGCGGTATATCTGTATAATGAACGTAAAAGGGAAGCCCCTTACGTAATGTATGTGACGCCCACAGGTAATACCAGATCCTGTAATATGTACAGTAACTAACTGTAACTTAGTTCAATCCGCTAGGTAGTATGTACAGCAGCTGGCGTCTTCAAAAAAAAAACAATTATAGTTTACCTTATAACTTTTTTTAAACGTTACTTGAGAGCTACATGTCTGTTCCAGTCTTCAAAAAAGGGTTCATAGACCTTGACGCTTTGTTTTTGCAGCCTAGAGTTGGAGTCATCGCAATCACAAGGCTGATTCTCAAGTACCAGTTACTGTGAAAAGGGGAGTATATCATGGATTTACTTTGTTTTTTGTCCTAACCTGCTACATGAGGTCAGGCACTCTTTTTGTAGTGGAAAATGAGGTGACAGGTCCAAAATTAGCTAGAACAAACACCCCGTCAAAAGAATTATTCGAGGCTCCAAGCAAATGACCATAAGTAATTTGTCTCCACTGAAACTATAGAAATATGCGAAATCTTCCCGTATCAAATACTAAACAGTAATTGTAGAAGATGTACCTACAAATGTGGCAGTGGAACAAGTTGTGATTATAAAATTTGATATATATCTTACGGGATATATTTGTTTATCTTGGAATTTTATTACGTATTTCAGAAATTTCTTAATTTGGGTTGCTTTGGTAACCTATAACTTGCATACCATTAACCCAGTGTTGCATGTTAGATGGTTCCCTTTCTTTTTGCGGTGAAGGAGCGAGAACGGCAAAAGTAATTGTCTGAGAGATATGCTTCAGAAGGATAATGGAGCTCGGGTGAGTTTTTTTCATTGTAGTTCTCTAACGATATATAACTTTTTTTTTGTTTTTTCTTTTTCTATTGAACAAACTTAAAAGTATGCTGAAGTAAGGAATTTTTATGAAAACCAACTTATTAAAAACTCAGAAATAAGCTAGAATAGGGGCTGAATAAGATAGAAATGGGCAAGAGCTTAAACTAGCAACTAAGTGCAATGACAAAACAAAATAATCTTAAACAAGCTAATATAAGCTAAACTAGGGAGAATTTAGCTACAGAGGCAGGAATTAATACTAAGGGAACTTATGGGAAAATGAAATAGGCTGGAACTAAAGGGAAATAAGCACTAGAGTAAAGTTCTAAGGTAACAGCAATTGATAATAACTGAAAGTAGCTTCTAAAATTATATAAGGTAAAAACTAAAACCTAATAACCTATTGAAATCTCCAAAACAACCAATAAGCAATCTTAAACCTAACTTAGCCACTACCTAATAAGTAGAAGATTTTAGGTTCCAAAAAGCAAATAATGGCTACTGGATTACCAGCAGCCTAAAGGGAAAAATAAGCTGCTACAGGAGCTTATTATGAACAAGCTGATGCATATAAGATGAAAACAGGTAAAACTTATAAGCTAAAAATCTTAAAAAACTAAAAATGAGGCAAATTGAAGCATTGCAAGGCTAATTAATAGGTTGAAGAACTGACTGGGTTACACAACTCATTTTGACCCTACTTGAAAACTTTGGAAAACAGCTCTGAATGGCACTTTAAGCTACCAAAAAAAGCTTAACAAATGAATTTTGCAATTTTTAAGACTGAACACAGTAATAATCCTACTATTGAACTTTCAATTTTTATTTTTTGAATTTTCTGGAAGGTTATATAAGCTAATCAACTAGCTTAAAAGTGGACATACATGAACATTTTTAAACTTTTGACCATCTCTGACTTTTAACAAAATACAAAAGACTCGGTACTTTTGGACTAAAACTAACTTAGGTATGCTTTGCCACTAAAAATGGACTCAATATTGAAGAGGACTTATGACTCAACAAGCTTTTAAAAACCTTTTTAATACTTCTCTGATCTGAATTCCTATTAGTAGCAGATTCCTACATCAAAAACCTCAAAACTCAGAAAACTTGCTCTAAATTAATTCCTACTAAACTAATATAACCTTAATGAAGCTAAGATTAAATGACTAAATTGGTTTTAACTGATAAAATCTTTATTTTATTTAAAAACTATGTTAAACCAAACACTCCCTTATTTTATTAAAACAGGTCTTTAAACGAAAGTTACATTTAAGCTTGATTGTCTTAAACTGAAATTGACTTTTTAAGACTTAATTACTAATACTAAACAAACTTTTAATACTAATTAGGCAAGAAGAAACTAAGGTTTGCGATAAATTGTAGTACATCACGTTACAAACTACATTAAGTTGTTCCTATGTTTTGGAAATGATGAACTAATTTGCTACCTTGAGAAAGAGGTTTCATTTCATTTGTTTTATAATGGGCTGATTTCATATTAGATGAAATCGGGTTTGGGTTAACAACTTGAGACATCTCCATTTATGATAGATATTAAGACACGCCAAAAAGCAGTCATTTGTTTTTGTTTTTTAAGCTATGTTGTAGAACATTTTATTACATAATTTTTCTTCAGCATTTGGATTTGTCACCAACGAACCCATCTTGGTGCAGGTTACTAACAGGGTTGATACGGCTGCTGCAAGCATATGGCATAGATGGAATTGGAGATCAGAATGTCATCCACTTCTCTCCTCTTATCAATGTTTAATTATGCAAAGTTGGTGTCGGATAATCTCAGGATTTGTTACACATTAACATCTATTAGTATGGTTTAATAATGTAAGTTTCATACAATATTTGTACTGATATATGTGCTTTAAAGGGTTTAAAACAACTCTTCATCTTAGCTCATGCATACTAATATTCGTGGCACCAACACCCTAATGCAACAAGATTGTCTTTCCGTGTTACGCAACAAACGTTTGAAATCAACCCATCTGCCAATGCAGCGAGTATCTTCCTGCACAAAATACTATAACGTGCACATAAAGTTAGAAAAAAAAAGATACAACACCCGCTGCAACGCAGCGGGCTATTATCCTTGTTTTATATATTTTGGCAAAAGAAATGAGCATGTGGTCTTATTGACATTGAACTTGCTTATAGCTTACTGGCTACCAAAAATAAATGGTTATGATCTCATGTTATTAGCTTGACAAAGTCAAGTTGTAAATTGGTTATCATATTAGAATGAACATTGGCTATGGACTATTAGGTGTTTATAGAATGGACATTGATTATCAAATCGAATATCGCTCATAGATGTTATTTGCTATTCAAGATCATCAAATTTGGAGACGACAACGCATAGACATTTAATATTTTAATTGTTACAAACTCAATTGATTATCAAATAATTCACGTATTATCTCATTATTCTTTCATATAATAATGAAATATGTTTATGTTCGTATTCTTCTTATTATCTCATTTTCATATTTCTTTAAAAATCCCGTGAATCCACGGGTCTTTAAGCTATATATAATAAACTAGACGAGTACCCGCACCTAGCGTCAGCGGTGTCTAGTTTCGACAAAATTTTAGCGGCGATTAAGGAATCCAATTTGAATGATTATATTTAAATCCCGCCTTTGAAGATTGAAGATTGAAGAAATCAGTCATACTTTCCAAAGTTATCAAGTTTGACATGGTATGAGACATTTTATACTTTCCAAAGATACAACATCGCATTTAAGTTAAGATTACAACATAACATTCAATGGTATGAGATTTCACATATTCTACTTTATCACTTTTCACTTTTTCAATTATTGACTATTTGACCATTTTCTCTTTTATGTAGTATAAATATCATACTCCAACATATACAAAACAGAGATTGGCAAATCGTTTACATCAAAAAAACTATTATTGAATCCATTGCAAATCTGTAGTATTAATTTTTTAAGTTGCAACGGATTTGCAAAGGAATATTAAAATTATATAGAATTAAATTATTATCATTCTTCAATGCAAATTTCCGTAGCATGCATTATCTCAGTTGTGATAATAATCCCAGCAACGCCAACAACCGCCCACTCTAGGAGTATAATGATGTTTCATCCGTTTCGTTAAATCATCTGCACGTTTGAAGAAAAGACGTTAATATACACAAATTCCATCAAAACTAAACACACGCTTAAAATAAAGTTTATATGTATGTGCTACTCATTGATCATACGTGTTGGTATCGGACTTTGGGCTTGTGTAGTGGCTTGCAGAAGGTTTCTGCTTCCTTCTGGAGAAATTAGGACGAACGCGAAGATAACAAGTAAGATCAATGTCACACCAGTGAACTTCATATTTAAATTGTGTTTCATTATTAATGTTGGTGTTGTGCTTGCATTTATATAGAAGGTAGTAATGTTATTGTCAACCTAATGACAAAAGATGTAACTTATTCATGTTTATAAAAGGGCAAATGTTTTTAAAAGGTATCATATTTGTCATCATTAGCTTTTGTAGGTAGCGAACAAATTTTTTTTTTGCTTTTATGTGTATAATTCTTTCAAAATTTATCATTTTTTTTTTGTATTTTGCAAATTTTTTAGACATTTTTGCCCCTCTTAGCTAATAGAAAGTAGAAAAAATCACGAAGGGCAACATAGTACCCAAAAAAGGATGAATATGAAAGAAAAGTATCTACAAAAGCAAAAAAATTTGTTCGCTACCCACAAAAACAAATGGTGTCAAATACAATACATTTTAAAAACATTTGTCTTTTATAAAACAAGTAAACGTAAACGAGGGGCAATTATTGACTTTAAATTCTACACAAAATTTAACTTTTGATTTATTATATTGGAAGACTTAAGTAGGTTGACATTTTCAACATCGTGAAAAACTCTCTTTGCAGTTAGGCATCATGAAATTCCTGCGCATACAATATTTACCACAAAGGTTAACAAGATATTTGGATAAAAATGAGAAGGATGGCACCCACGCGTTGCAGCGGGGATTTTGGTTTTGGTTTGTGTTATTTTTGTGTGGCAAAATTTTATGTACTTATTCTTTTGTTTATTATTTTTGTGTTTAAGTGATTGTATAAGTATTTTTTGTATATTGTTTTGATACTATATGCATTTTTATTTTACATATTTGTTATCTATATAGTTTTTTTAAGTTTACTGGATGGTATTCTATTTTTTGTCTTCAAATTTATAAATGTTCTGTCTATCAAATTGCAATTCTCCAACAAATTTATTATTGAAATTAGATGAGGTCGCTAAGCACGCCAACATTTCCATCTTATGGACTTTTGATTTCTTTCATTCCACTCTTATAAAAAAAACTTTTCTGTCTTGCTTTTTCTAACTTTTTTATGTGGAAAGGACAATTTTCTCATGGAAAATGCTCTCTATGTTTTCCGTTGGTGATAAAAAGCATAAAATTTATGTTGGATACGTAATAATCATTCCTCCCATTCAAAAAAGGTCATTCGTCTTCCAAGTTGATCAAGTAAGGGTGGAAAGAGATACCGAAATAATTAAAAAATTGTTTTGACATAAGCACAGTTAATATTTGTGTCATATTTTTGTCACTAACATAAAAGATTTAAAAAGTGACAAATTATATATTTTTCGAGTTCTTATTTAAAGATAAAAATAATATATAAAAATTACTAAATTTGTGTTTTACTTTTTATCAACAGATGAAAAGAGAAAAAGAATAAACATATATCCAAATTTTATATTTGTGTCGGGAAGATATGTATGTCAAACTAAAAAGTTCTTTAGTGTTAAAATAATTGCTGAGATTAAAAGCATTTTATTATTTTACATATTTTTTATAATTTAAATATTTAATATTTCTTAAACCGTTAATCTTTAAGCAAAAATAATTACACCATCGCGACGAGCATTTAATTATCTTTCTATAAACGGGCACTTTGATATACTTTCAAAAAATGAAAAAAAAATCATTTTTTTCACATTTTTTCGTCTTTTTTTTTTCATTTTTCTTCGAAACTGGAATTTGTATGAAATATCATATATAATTTAACACTAATTTGAAGATCACATGTGATATTAGTGTTAAATCACATATGATATGTAATATCATATGTGATACTAGTGTTAAATCATAAGAGTGAGCAAAACAAACCGAAAAAACCGTAACCAAACCGAAAACCAAAAAAACCGAACCGAAAAAACCGACCGAAACTAAAAACCGATGGTTCGGTTTTTACTTTTTCAGAAACCGTAAAAATGCGGTTCGGTTTCGGTTTTCGTCCAAAAACCAAACCGCAAAAAACTGAACCGAACCGAACCAGTTCTATTATATAATAATATCTAATTAATATAATATGATTAAATAACTAAATAAATCAAATTTATAAATTCATATTCATTTTGTGAGTGGATTTATAATATATTTATCTTAACGTTTATATTTATATGTGTGTTTGTCGTGTCGCGTGTTTTGTGTGAATATAACAATAAGTATTCAATAATGATTATACTACGTGTCACGTGTTTTATATGTTTGTAATTGTAGAATTATGCAATAAAAATTATTATGCTTAGATTGAAAAAAAGTAAAGAAGAATAACTAATTTTGTACGTAAAACAAGTTTGTTTGTATAATTTGGCCCTACCCAAATATTAACGGTTAGAAACCGAAAAAACTGAAAAACCGAACCGAAACCGATAACAAACCGAAAAAACCGAACCGCTAAAAACCGAACGGTTTTGGTTTTGGGTTCTACAAAAACCGAACATTGTGGTTCGGTTTCGGTTTTAGCCAAAAACCGACCCAAACCGAACGGTGCACACCCCTAATAAATCACATATGATATACATATCATATATAATTTAACACTAATATCACAAGTGGTATTAGAATTAGTGTTAAATCATATATGATTTTTTCGTGCAAATTTCAGTAACGTAAAAAAACGAAAAAAACTTAAAAAATAAAACGTGAAAAACAAGAAAAAAAATTTTTTTGTCGAAAGTATATCAAAGTGCCTATCTATAGAAAGATAATTAAATGCTCGTCGTAATGGTATATTTTTTTTTCGCTTGACGATTAACGTTTTGAAAGATATTTATATTTGAAGAAAAAGAATGAAAGTGAGTTTTTTTAATTGTTGTGATTAATCTCATTCATTAGATCAAATAAAAATAGAATGTAGAGATTGATCCCTTAGTATGTAAAGAAGTTTTTATCCTAAAATGATCTTAAATCAAAGTTCTAAATACTATTTTTATGATATAACTTGTTTTAGTTATTACTTAGTTACTTTATAATATTTGGGTGACTGTGTTATTAAGAAGTTATATATAATTCAAAATTTTATAGAATTATATGTTTTTTGCTCCTATGATTTCTTTGTTTCTTTAAATCTATTTGCACATAGAGTTTAAAGTGGTCTTTAAGGTTATTAGGTAAGTTAAGGGTGTGTTTTAAAAGATATATATATATTTTAAATATACACTAAACTTCAACATTATTTATAAAATCGTATATATGTCAAAAGCATATTAATATTAGACTCGCTTTATTCATAATCTAGAGGCATTTTCAATGGTGTATTTTTTTTATTAAAGAAATCGCTAGATATTTGTTACATATTTGATAATTAAAGTTTGTTATATAAAAAGTGTAAATTGCTAGATATTTCGTAACCCTTTCCATGGTTTTGGGGTTTTTTTAAACTCTTTCTTTTTTACCCCCAAATGGTGTCATAAATAGCTAAATGTCACGGACTTGTCTCTACAAGGTCTTCCGTGCGGCACTTAGTCTCGACTAAGCTCAGCCATGCTCGAACACTCAACGATATATGCAACTAAAGAAAGCTTCAAAGAAAGGAACAGGTGGAATGAAAGGAAATGCTTTGTATTACTTAGAACTTTACAAGAGAGAATACAAGTGAAATTTTTTTGGATGCCTTTATCAAATGAGGCTACATCTATTTATACTATGTACAAGGTTCTTAGGTGGGAAACTTCTAAGATTTCTATGAGCTTCTAGTGCTTCCAAGAGGTTCCAGAGATTCCTACACCTTCCAACATCTTCCAACATTTTTCAAAGGCTTCCAAGATTATCCAAGCTCTTCCAAGAAAAGTGTGGAATAATCCGGAATCCCGAACATCCGCGAAAACAATCTTGTTGAGTAGGCGGGTCGTGACATTCTCCCCCACCCAAGCTCGCGACGTCCTCGTCGTGCCATCCTCATGATATTTCTTGATCTCATCCACAAATTGCCATAGTAAGTCTTCGGCTTCCCAGATTGCCTCACTATTGGGCAAATTACGCCAATTGATTAAGTACTCCTTGTAGCTCGGCACTCCTCGTCTTCTGTTGGGATATGAAAGTGCTGAAGACATGAAAGTACTGAAGATATGAAAGTACTGTAAGCTGCAAAGTACTGGGAAAAGTCAAAGAGTCAAAGTACTGCTAAAGACAAAGTCAAAGTACTGCACCTAAAAGTCAAAGTACTGCAAGAACAAAAGAACTGTTATTCGTTTATGGAAAGTATTGTATTCTATGTTTAGATTACTTGTCGTACAAGGCTATCAATTGTAAACCGACTAGGATATCCTTGAGCCTATAAAAGGACTCCTAGATTGGCATTAGATGTACGAAGTCTACGAGTCTATGAGTTTTAGAGTTTACGAATTCACAAGTTAATTAGTGTTTTAGAGAGAAGTTCGATTATCTTAGAGTTGTATTAGAGTATCTGCATAATAAGCAGATTTAGAGTTTATAATAAAAGGTTATTCTTCTTAGCTTTGTTAAGTAAATTCCGCGTACTTGATAAAGATTGCTCAGTGTTTCTTTGTTAATAACTTAGGATTTATCCGAGGTTATTAAACCTTAACAAGCTAGTTAAGATAGTTTGATTAAAGTATATCGATCCAACAAGTGGTATCAGAGCTTGTGTGGAAACTCTGACTAGGAAGAAACCCTACTTCAACAATATTCAAGATGTCGACTGAAGCTGTTCCACCACCCTCAATCACCTCACTCAGAATTCCAATAATCAAGAAGGAGAATATGATCTCTGGTGCATGAAGATGAGGCAGTACATTGCCATTACAGATCATGCTCTATGGAATGTAATTGTGAATGGGAATGAAGTTGTACCAGACCCCATTGATATTCCTGGACAACCCAAGGCACCTAAACCAGTATTACCAGCAGCAACCTTAAGGAATCAAGAGAAGGCACTCAACATTCTCTTATCTGCCATTCCAGATGGTCATCTTCTCAAATTTCATGATGCTAAAGATGCTAAGCAGCTCTGGGCTGCTCTCAAGACCAGATTTGGAGGGAATGAAGCCTCTAAAAAGATGCACAGAAATTTGCTAAAGCAACAGTTTGAAACTTTCACAGTTGGTGAAAGAGAGAGTCTTGATGCTGCATATGATAGGTTTCAGAATCTTCTCAACATGTTGGAGCTATACAAGGCAGAAGTATCAGTTGAGGATGCTAATTTGAAGTTTCTAAGGAGTTTGCCATCTTCATGGCATGTGATTGCTACAATGATCAGAGGACAACAAGGTTTGGATGTCATGGACTTTGATGATCTCTATCATCAACTTAAGGTGTATGAGCATGAGATGAGTGGTCAAACAAGTTCTAAGTCTCACAGTATTGCTTTTCTATCATCTGAAAAGAAGGCCAGTACTTCCATTAAAAGTACTGCTTCTCCTCAAAGTACTGTTTCTCAAAGTACTGCTGTCTATACACCCCCCTCATATGTTCAACAGGCCCCACCAACTACCACTATGGCCTCAGATGAAGTTATGTGCTCCTTCTTTGCACAACAAGCTAGTTTACCTGTCACTTATGAAGAAGATCTAGCATAGATTGAAGAAGATGCACTTGAAGAAATTGATATCAGGTGGCAAGTTGCTATGATCACTACAAGGATCAAAAAGTACATGAAGAAGACAGGCAAAAGCATTGATTTCAAACCAAAACAGGGCATAACTTTTGACAAATCTAAAATTGAATGCTTCAATTGTCAAAAGACTGGTCACTTTGCAAGAGAGTGCAGGTTTGCTAAGTATCAAGCAAACAGGACATCTGAAAAGCCAAAACTTGAGCTTAAGGAAATTCCAATTACTGAAACAAAGGCTTTGGTTGCTCAAGAGAAGTTATCAGAAGTTGACTGGAGTGAAGAGTTTGATGATGAACCAGTAACTTATTGCATGGTAGCAGTGGAAGAAGAAATTGAAGATTCAGTAGAAGCATTGGATTGGAGCACTGTTTTTGCTGAAGAACCTGAACATGCTGTTTTGGAATCTGATGATGGCTTTGGAGGATTTGACTGGAGCAAGGAAAGTGAAGATGATCCTGTTCAACTAGCATTGGTGGCTACTTCACCAAATCAATCTCCTATCTCTGAGGTATGCTCAAATTGCTATGATTTTTATCATAAATTACTTAGCAGTTATGTGATTGAGAGAGATAATTGTGTTAAGGCTAGGTCTGAGGTAGCAGGTTATCAAATAACCTTAGAATCTATGGAAGCCAAAATCTTAGCACATGAAACTAATGAAGTAGCTTGGGCTGAAAAATATGCACAACAGGATTACCAGTTAAAGCTTAGTGAATGGAAATTAAACTGTAAAATTGCTGAAATTGAGAAATTAACTAAGGAAAGAGATGATTTGTTAGCTAAGTTTGCTGCTTGGGGTGAAGTTGGTCTGTCACATGTTTCTTATGTTCAAAAACAGCAAAGAGCCTACCTTAAAACTGGATTAGGTTTTGGAATGGATTTTAGTAAGATAGAAGAAAACCAATCTAGTAATCAGGATGAAGGTGAGTATGAGGATATAACCACTAGTGATGAAGAACTCATTAATTATGTAGATACATCTAGTAATGATGTTCCCCATCCCACTGGCATTCATCAACCCCTTAGGCCTGATGTTTCTCGTTTTGGAGTAGACAGTCTAGAGTTTAGGAAAAAGCTTGTTGCTCAATCTAAGTCTGAAAAACCCAAAGAACCTGTTGAAAACGATGTTCAAAATCAAGCAGTACCTTTAAATCAAAGTACTGCTCCACAAGCAGTACCTTCTTCAAAACCTTTTCAAAACAGTACTGCTAAACCTTTTTGGGATAATTTTGGTCAAAACAGGTTTAATCACTCACCAAGAAGGCAAAATAATTTTGGGCATAGACATAGAAGATGTCACTTTGACAGTATGGGTCAGAAATTGTGCTTTGTGTGTTTTAGTCCTACTCATCTAATTAAAGACTGTGAACAACACTCAGAATACCTTAGAAAATTTCCAAAGAACAGGACTGCCAATCAGAAACCTAGAGAGCACAAACCAGTTTGGAATAATTCAAATAGGGTCAATCACAGAAATTTCTCACCGGATCATAGATACCCACACCAGCGAAAACCTTTTTCAAAACCTTCAGTATCTCACAGTACTTTCCAAAGTACTGTTAACTCTGGCCCAGTACTTTCTCAAAGTACTGCTCAGACAAAACAAGGTACTGATCACACTACTTGGTATAGGAATCCTAGGAGATCTCACTATCAGCCTAGAAGGTATTACAATTCATATAGGAGATTTAGATCACAGGAACCAAGTGCTAAAACAAAATGGGTTCAGAGGGAAAGTACTGCAGAGGGACATACAATACTTTCAACCAAAAGTGAATCAGATGTTTTTGTGATGACAGAAAAAGAGATTTGTGTTGAAAAACCAGAAAGTTTTGAAAATCCACATGCTAAAGATCAAAAGATAATTCTGGATCATCATTTGAAAGATAGTGGTAATTACATACTCAAAGAATTTGAGTTTGTAACTCCACAAGGGGAACACAAGTCAGTAATGGCTTGGGTTCCTAAAAGTTTCTAACTCTTTTCTTTATGTGCAGGGCAACCCAGAAGAGGAGCTTAAAGATCATCTTATTGTGGATAGTGGTTGCTCTGGAAGTATGACAGGAGACAAAGAGATCCTGTCTGATTTTAGGAAGATTAGTGGAGGAAGAGTTGCATTTGGGAATGATCCCAATGGAGGAAAGATTACTGGAAAAGGGACTATCAAAGCAGGGCTTATAGATTTTGAGAATGTTAGATATGTAAAGGAGTTAAAGTTCAATCTATTGTCAGTATCACAAATCTGTGATAAAAAGCATCCTGTGTTATTCACTGACACAGAATGTCTTATCCTTTCCTCTGACTTTAAGCCTGTTGATGATGAATTAGTAGTTCTTAGAGTACCAAGGACAAATGATGTGTATAGTTTAGACATGAAGAGTCTACATTCTTATGGAAGAGCCACATGTTTTGTGGCTAAAGCAACATCTAAAGAGGCACATCAATGGCATAGAAGATTGGGCCATGTTAACTTCAAGAATATCAATAAACTGGTCAAAGGCAATCTAGTTAGAGGTTTACCTTCAAAGACTTACAAGAATGATCAATCATGCTTGGCATGCAAGAAGGGTAAACAACACAAAGCTTCCTGCAAGAAGCTTGAGGAGAGAACTATTAGAGAACCTTTGGAGCTGTTACATATGGATTTGTTTGGACCTGTTTCTGTGGCAAGTTTAAACAAGAAAAAGTACTGCTTAGTTGTAACAGATGATTGCAGTAGATTCAGTTGGGTATTTTTCTTGGGTTTTAAAGATGATACTTTCGATGCTATTCAGACACTGATTATTGCTCTTGAAAACCAATTGAGACTCAAGGTTAGAGGTATTAGATGTGACAATGGGACTGAATTCAAGAACAAACTTATGGATGAATTTTGTGCAAACAAAGGCATAAAAAGGGAGTTTAGTATTGCAAGAACACCACAACAGAATGGTGTTGCAGAAAGGAAGAATAGGACTTTGATTGAAGCAGCAAGAACAATGTTAGCAGATTCTCACCTACCTATTCAGTTCTGGGCAGAAGCTGTAAGTACTGCTTGTTATGTACTTAACAGAGTCTCAGTCACTAAACCACAGATGAAGACACCTTATGAATTGCTGATGGGCAATAAACCCAACATTCGTTTTATGAAACCTTTTGGATGCCCTCTTACTATTTTAAACACTATTGATAATCTGGGAAGTTTGATGGCAAGTCAGAAGAAGGATACTTATTGGGTTATTGCACTAACAGTAAGGGCTTTAGAGTATACAACAAGGTTACTAAGAAGGTTCAAGATTGTCTTCATGTTGAGTTTTTAGAAAATCAAGACAATGAGAAAGGTAAAGGTCCTGATTGGATGTTTGATCTTGAGGTTTTAACTCCATCTATGAACTATGTACCTGTTAGAGAAGAAAATCAACCAGTGCACAGTGGAGAAGATTTACAATATGTTGTTCATGGAGTTCATATTAGACCTGATGCTGTTCCTGATGAAGATCCTGTTAGTCCAAAACAAAGTACTGAAATTCCAAAACAAAGTACTGTTGCCCCACAGCAAAGTACTGTTGCTCCAGAATCTTCTTTATCTGCTGAGGATCAATCTATTCAAGAGGAACTTAATCAGATGCTTCTTCAAGATGTTTTAGCACATTCTTACACTGATGAACAAAGGAGAACTTATGAAGAGGCAAAGAGGAAGAACAAGACTGCAGAGTACTCTCACAGTACTTTGGACAGTACTTTCGAACAAAGTACTGCTGCACCAGTTGACAGTACTTTAGCTGATCTGGATGATCATACCATGCCTGGATTAGAAGATACTGATGATGAATTTGAAGATGAAGGTATTTTCCCAAATTCCAATGAAGGTGCTGATGTTACTAATTTGGAGGATACTTATGGAGTTCCAAAGTCTCCAAACTTAAAGACTCATAAGGATCATCCTTCTAATCAAATCATTGGTCCTTCTACTTCTGGAGTGCTGACTAGACATAGAGCTAAGAATTTTTCTACACCTCACAATGCTTTACTTAGCTTTGTCTATAAACAAAACAGGCTGAATCATAAGGACCATCAAACCTGTCTATTTACTTGTTTTATCTCTCAAGAAGAACCCAAGAATATTGCTCAAGCTTTGACTAAAGAAAGCTGGGTTGAAGCTATGCAGGAAGAACTTCTTCAATTTAAACTTCAAGAGGTTTGGGTTTTATGTGATCTTCCAGATGGGAAGAGAGTTATTGGAACCAGATGGGTTTTAGGGTCAAAAGAGATGAAAGAGGAAATGTTATAAAGAATAAGGCAAGGTTAGTAGCACAAGGATATAGACAAGAAGAAGGAGTAGATTATGATGAAGTGTTTGCTCCTGTAGCAAGAATAGAAGCTATTAGAATATTTCTTGCTTTTGCTTCTTATATGGGCTTTCAAGTTTACCAGATGGATGTCAAAAGTGCCTTTTTATATGGCAAGATTACAGAGGAAGTTTATGTCAAACAACCTCCTGGTTTTGAAGATCCTAAACACCCAAACAAAGTCTACAAGGTGGTTAAGGCTCTTTATGGCCTTCATCAGGCACCTAGAGCTTGGTATGAGAGACTCTCCACATTCTTATTGCAACATGGATATAGAAGGGGAGCTATTGACAAGACTTTGTTTATCAAGAGAGACAAGAAAGATATCATGTTAGTTCAAGTTTATGTTGATGATATCATCTTTGGGGCTACCAAACAGTCCATGGTTAAGGAGTTTGAGCAGCTGATGCAGAAAGAATTTCAAATGAGTTCAATGGGAGAGTTGACTTTCTTTTTAGGACTTCAGGTTAAGCAGTCAAAGGAAGGTATTTTTATCAGTCAAGACAAGTATGTTACAGACATACTTAAGAAATTCAATTTTGATGATATGAAGGCTGTTACTACACCCATTAAATCTATCAATTCATTGGGCAAAGATGAAGATGGACACCCTGTTGAAGTCAAGCTTTATAGATCAATGATTGGCTCTCTTATGTATCTCACTGCATCAAGGCCTGATATTATGTTTGCAGTTTGTCTATGTGCTAGATATCAAGTCTCACCAAAGATCTCTCACATGAATACAGTAAAGAGAATCTTCTGTTATTTGAAGCAACAACCAAAGTTGGGGTTGTGGTATCCTAAAGAGTCACCTTTTCACTTAGAGGCTTTTTCAGATAGTGATTATGCAGGTGATAACTATGATAGAAGATCAACCACTGGAGGATGCCAATATCTTGGAAGAAGATTAGTCTCCTGGCAATGCAAGAAACAAACAATTGCAGCAACATCCTCTACTGAAGCTGAATATGTAGCTGCTGCAAGCTGTTGTGGACAAGTTTTGTGGATGCAAAATCAGCTCTTGGACTATGGATTCAACTTCAAGAATACTCCTATTAACATTGATAATGAGAGTACTATTTGTATTGTGAAGAATCCAGTTTATCATTCCAAGACCAAGCACATTCAGATTAGGCATCACTTTATCAGAGATTGTTATGAGCACCGGCTTATTAATGTGATTAAGGTTCACACAGATGATAATGTAGCTGACTTACTCACCAAAGGTTTTGATGTTTCTAGATTCACTCACTTGGTGGTGAGCATTGGCATGATTAACTACTGAGCTACATTTAAGGGGAGGACTATTTAGTATTTGTATAGTCCTGTGTAATGCTTGAGGGGAGGATAGTTATGTATACTTAGTTAATACTGGAGAAATTGGAAAAGTACTGTTTTTCGTTAAAGTACTGCTTGGAAAGTACTGCTTGGAAAGTACTGCTTGGGAAAGTACTGCTTACGTGGAAGTACTGTTTGTCTTATTAAAGTACTGTTCCAACGGTTATCTTGAGGGGTAATTTAATGCTAACGGTAACAATGTTATTTTAAGCTGTGATTTTTCAAATCTCACCTATAAATACCTACTTTCCGATTTTCCCTCTCATATTGATACATTAGAATCTTTTCCATCTTTCTCTCATCATATTCATATTCTTCGCGTTCAATTCTTTTTGCTTACATAATCAACAATGGCGAATCGTCCTACTGTTTCTAAGCATAACATGGTTGCTAATTTGGATAAGACTGACGCGAATATACTCTTTCATGATATAATTGATTATCTTACTGGTTCGCCTATCAGTTATGCTCTTTTAGTGGAGCCGGATATTATTGAGCCCTGGATTCAAGAATTTTGGGCTAATGCTAGAGATAACATGGAGAATGACGAATATTATATTAGATCAACAATTGCTGGAAGGACTATTCAGATTACTGAAGACTCCATCCGAGAAGATTTATTGTTCAATGATGCAGATGGGGCTTTAAGGTTTGATAAGCAGTTGATATGGGATACTTTTCGACATATTGGCTATGAAGGATCTTTGAATGAACAAACGTTTAGAAAACAATTATTTTGTCCGCATTGGAAATTTTTGGTTCATGTGTTGCTCCATTGCATAAGTGCTAAGAGTACCTCTTGGGAGCAGTTTGGGTCGAATATAGCATCTGCTATGGTTGGGTTAGCTACAGATAGAGTTTTTAACTTCTCAAGGCTAATACTGGATGGAATGCTATCACATATTTCACATGGATCTACTTGGCTGATGTACCCAAGGTTTATACAGGTTTTCTTAAACAAGCAACTTTCTGATGTGCCAAAACCTACAGCTTTATTGCCTGTTATTGTTCAACAATCCAAGATTTTTACTTTTATGGCAAAAAGGAGTGTTTTATTCAAGGGTCAAGATACTCCTTTAACAACTTCCATGATGGATGTTGTTCAGGCTGTTAGAGCTGATACTGAAGCTGATGATACTGAAGGTACTGCATCTGCAGGTACTGCATCTGCAGGTACTGCATCTGCAGGTACTGCATCTGCAGGTACTGCTTCTGCAAGTACTGCTTCTTCACAGGCTACATCAAAAGAAGGTACTGCATCTCTACAAGGTACTGCTTCTCCTAGTACTGAACTTCAAGAAGATGTTGCAGTTTCACCTTCTCCATCTCCACAAGGGTCTGTTCCTGTTTCTCAACCAGAGGATCATCCACCTATTCAAGGAGAGGATTCACATACCATACCTCCTGATGAAATCACATTGGATAATTATGTTTTGACAAGGGAGTTGGTCAAGTTGAAAAAGACTACAGAGGTCCAAGCCAAACAGATAAAGAAATTAAAACTGAAGTTTCGAAGGCTAAAGACTTTTGTGTGGCCATTAGTTCAAGAATTTCGAATCTGGGTTAAATCCAAGAAAAAGGCGCAAAAGCAGTTTAGGAAAAACAAACGTCACCAGGTTCATCAACAATCTTCTGTCAACTTGGGGAGGAATTTAGAAAAAGATAATTTGAAAGAAGATGTTCAGAAGAAGAAACAACCTGAAAGTACTGATGAACAAGAGGAACAAGTTCAAGGTACTGAACAACAAAGTACTGAACAAGTTCAAGGTACTGAACAACAAAGTACTGAACAAGTTCAAGGTACTGAACAACAAGGTACTGAACAACAAAGTACTGCTTTTCAACAGCAAAGTACTTTTACACAAGAAGTGATAACTCCAAGAGTTTTGAATTTTGAAGAAGAAGCTGGTCCTTCTACAACTGTTATACAAGAAGAGGAGGAAGCTATTCTCAAACCAATTCATTCTGCAAGTGATGATGAGTTCATTGCTACAATTTTTCAAGAATTATCACAACCTAGAGGTGGTGTTACTATTAGAGAAGTGCAAGAAGATGAACAACAAAGAACTTCTCAACCTGCAATTGATCCTAAGGATAAAGGGAAAGGTGTTTTAGTAGAAGTAAAGAAGAAGAAACTTTCTTTGGCAGAAATTAGAGAAATTGAAGTTGCTAGGAATGAAGATGCTGCTAGAAAACTTCAAGAAGAGTTAAATGCTAAAGATAGAGCAGCTCAAGAAGCTGAAGAAGCTCAAAGTAGAGAAGCGGCTAAAAAGTTGCAAGAGCAATTAGATGCTGAAACTGATGAACCATTACAATCACCTACTCCTGTTAGATATATGCCTAGAAGACCTAATTTAGCTAAGGACAGCAATGCTATGATGGCATATTTAAAAGGTCGAGGGTATAAAGGATTGCAGAAGTTGAATTATGTTGACATGAAAAGACTCTATGATACTGAGACAAAAGCTTATAAGAAGAGTGTTGCAGATATCAAGGATTTTAGAGAAGAAGCTTTTTGGACTGAAGCTGAAAGGAAGAAGAGCTTAAAAAGAAAAAGAAAAACTGAAGTTACAGATAGACAGTTTTCAAAGAAAGAAAGAGTTGAATTAAGATCTGAGTCTAAAGATGCATTAAGAAATTATCTCAGAGTGGTAGATTTTGATTATTCAAAAGAAGATGCTGACATGAAGATGAACAGATCTCAGATTAGTGCTTTTGATATTGTCAAATCCAAAGAAGGAGATTATATGATTTTTCATAAGGAAGATGAAAGCTTCAAAGTTTTCAATAGGTTATGGGATTTGTTACATATTATAGATAGAGTGGATTTATTCTATCTATATAATGTGGTAAAAGCTTATTTTGGAGATATTCCATCAGAAGGAATTGGTCTGGTTTTGCTTGGAGATCTTATAACTATGTGGGAAACAGAAGAGGAAAGCACTGATGATATATGGAAAAATCAAGAAAACTGGGAAATTGTTTGCTGGAGATTCTTTGAAGAATCTGGAGTTCATGTTTTGGAGCTAGAGAATGGTAAAATGATACACATGTTTTTAAACAAAAGATATCCTCTCACAGTTGAGCTCATGAGAAGAATGCTAGAGCATGGATTGGAAGTAGAAGAGGATAATGAAACTGCTTGCATGGTTATTAATTTATTTATCAACTGGACTACCATTGCTGAAGAAGATGAGTAAACTGGTATGAATTTTATTGAATAATTTATTTTTGATAAATCAGTACTTTATTCAAAGTACTGCTGATCAAACAGTACTTTCATCAAAGTACTGCTTGCAGCTTTTTAAAACCAGTTAAGTAATTTTTCAATGAAACCTTTTGCTAAGTAACAAAATTTTTGAAACAAAGGTTAAATAAATGGATTTTGAGATGGCAACATCAAATAGGTAATCAATCCACCATGGTTACAAAAGGATTGGCTAATCCATGAGCAAACGGCTCTGGTAAAGATATATCAAATCCGTTTTTAGTTGACAACTTGCTAATAAGTTGTATGGTAATCAACTCACCATATCAGTTAATGTGAAGAGTTGGCTAGCCCACAAGAAAATGGCTTGTGGTAAAGGCAGTGGAAAAACCATTATTGGTAATTAGTTCACCATTAGATAGAAGAACTAACTAGTCCAGAAGGGTACAGCTTTTGGTAAAGACAAATCAAATCTGTTGATAGCTGATGATTTGCTAAAAATCATATGGTTATCAATGTACCATGGTCTTAAACACCAAAACATTTGGCTACTCCAAAGATAATGGCTTTGGTAAAGAGATCTAAAACCATTAAATTTTCAATGATTCACCTCTCACAGGAGTTAACACACCTGGAAGTGATGAGAATAGTATGCAACTTAAACTGAATTAATGTACAAATTGTCATATGTTGCTGTGTTGCTGAAAAGATGGAGCTTGCTGGATGATGCTGAGAAAGAACAATTCTAAGAGATACTTTGACAAGCACAGACACTACAGAGATATATTGAAAAGACTAAGAAACAATCTGATCTTAAAGATGAAGCTGTTAAAGATACATTCACAAAGGAACTTGAAGTCAAGCAAGTAGAATTAAAGTTAGGGGAGGATGTTGGGATATGAAAGTGCTGAAGACATGAAAGTACTGAAGATATGAAAGTACTGTAAGCTGCAAAGTACTGGGAAAAGTCAAAGAGTCAAAGTACTGCTAAAGACAAAGTCAAAGTACTGCACCTAAAAGTCAAAGTACTGCAAGAACAAAAGAACTGTTATTCGTTTATGGAAAGTATTGTATTCTATGTTTAGATTACTTGTCGTACAAGGCTATCAATTGTAAACCGACTAGGATATCCTTGAGTCTATAAAAGGACTCCTAGATTGGCATTAGATGTACGAAGTCTACGAGTCTATGAGTTTTAGAGTTTACGAATTCACAAGTTAATTAGTGTTTTAGAGAGAAGTTCGATTATCTTAGAGTTGTATTAGAGTATCTGCATAATAAGCAGATTTAGAGTTTATAATAAAAGGTTATTCTTCTTAGCTTTGTTAAGTAAATTCCGCGTACTTGATAAAGATTGCTCAGTGTTTCTTTGTTAATAACTTAGGATTTATCCGAGGTTATTAAACCTTAACAAGCTAGTTAAGATAGTTTGATTAAAGTATATCGATCCAACATCTTCCTATCGTACGATCCGACAAGATCTCCTCAACCTCTCGATCGTACAAAGTAACTACAGCTGTTGGTGCCCGCTTGGACATACCTCGTTCCGGGTCTGCCTCGTCTCCATGATAAGGCTTGATAAAGCTAACGTGGAAGACCGGGTGAATCTTCAACTTGGGTGGTAGTTAAAGTCGATAATATACCTTCCCAACCCGTCCAATCATCAATAAAGGGCCTTCATACCTCCGTATCAAACCTTTGTGCACCTTCCTTGGTGATTTGAATTGTTGAGGCAAGAGCTTCACCATCACTTGATCTCCGACCTCGAACTCGACGTATCTCCTCTTCCCATCCGCCCACTTCTTCATCTTCTTAGCTGCTTTATCCAACGAAGCCCGAGCCAAGTCCGCTTGTTCAAGCCATTCTTTCATCATCTTGTAAGCGACCAAGCTACTCCCCTAGTATGATACGGCTAAGGCATTAGGAGTCAATGGTTGGCGCCCCGTGACCAAATCAAAAGGACTCTTCCCCGTGGCTTCACTCCGTTGCATGTTGTAAGTGAATTGAGCAACATCAAGGAGTTTAGCCCAATCATGTTGTTTGACACTTACGTAGTGCCGAAGGTAAAGCTTCAATAATGCGTTTACCCTCTCCGTTTGCCCGTCCGTCTGGGGATGGAAACTCGTAGAGAAGTTCAATTCCGTCCCCATGATCTTGAACAACTCCATCCAAAAGCGCCACGTGAATCTCGGATCTTGATCACTAACGATCACATGTGGCACTCCCCAATACTTCACCACATTCTTAAAGAAAAGCTTAGCCGTATCGTCCGCGGTAACATCAGGTGGTGCAGAAATGAAAGTTCCATACTTCGAAAATCGATCGAACACCACAATAATACTCCCACTTCCTTCCGACTTTGGCAAGCATGTGATAAAGTCCATGTAAACGCTTTCCCATGGTCCCTTGGGCGTAGGTAAAGGTTCCAATAGTCCTCCCGAATTCTTTTACTCTATCTTATCTTGTTGGCAAATTAGGTACGTCCGTACGAATGTATCTATATCTTCCTCCATCCTTAACCAATAGTAAGTGCCTTAAACAAATGCCAACGTTCTTTTGATCCCCGGATGACCGAACCACTTGAATCATGACACTCTTTCAAGATTACCCATTGTTGGATCGATGTACTCTAACCAAACTAACTTAAATAGCTTGTTTAAGGTTTAATGACCTCGAATAAATCCTAAGTTATTAACAAAGAAACACTGAGCAAACTCTATTAAGTATGCGGAATTTACTTAACAAAGCTAAGAAGAATAACTTTAAATTTGAACGATTTTATTAAGAACTCTAACTCTGCTTATTATGCAGACTCTTTAACAACTCTAATAATATCGAACTTCTCTCTAAAACTCTAATAATGTCACGTATGTCTAATATCAATCTAGGGGTCCTTTTATAGGCTCAAGGATAACCCTAAATGATTTACAATTATTATCCTTGTATGACAAGTAATCTAATATAGAATATTCTAGAATTACAAGACTTTCCATAAACGAATATAACAGTTCTTTTAGCCTTGCAGTACTTTGACTTCTTCAGCAGTACTTTGACTTCCTCTTTAGCAGTACTTTGACTCTTTGACTTTTTCCAGTACTTTATCATTCTTCAGCACTTTAATTCTTCAGTACTTTAGCTTTCTGTATCCCAACAATCCTCCCCTAACTTGAATTCTACTTGCTTGACTTCAAGTTCCTTTGTGAATTTATCTTTAACAGCTTCATTTTTGAAGAAAGATTATGTCTTAGTCTTTGGATTGTATCTTTGTAGTTTTTGTGCTTGTATCAGTATTATCAAAGTATCTTTAGAATCATTCTTTTATAACATCATCCAACAAGCTCCATCTTTTCAGCAACACAGCAACAATTGACAATTTGTACATTAATTCAGTTTAAGTTGCAGTCTATTCTCATCACTTCCAGGTGTATTAACTCCTGTGAGAGGTGAATCATTGAAAATTTAATGGATTTAAGTTCTCTTTACCAAAGCCATTAACTCTGGAGTAGCCAAATGTTTTGGTGTGTAAGACCATGGTACATTGATAACCATATGATTTTTAGCAAATCATCAGCTATCAACAGATTTGAGTTGTCTTTACCAAAAGCTGTACCCTTTTGGACTAGTTAGTTCTTTCATCATGGTGAACTAATTACCATATAATGGTTTTTCCACAGCCTTTACCACAAGCCATTTTCTTGTGGGCTAGCCAACTCTTCACATTTACTGATATGGTGAGTTGATTACCATACAACTTATTAGCAAGTTGTCAACTATAAAACGGATTTGAGATATCTTTACCAGAGCCGTTTGCTCATGGATTAGCCAATCCTTTTGTAACCATGGTGGATTGATAACCTATTGATGTTGCCATCTCAAAAACCATTTATTTTATTCAACCTTTGTTTCAAAATATTTGTTACTTAACAAAAGGTTTCTTTCAAAAATCACTTAACTGGTTAAAAGCTGCAAGCAGTACTTTGATGAAAGTACTGTTTGATCAGCAGTACTTTGAATAAAGTACTGATATTTCAAAAAGAATTTATTCAATTAAAATTCATACCAGTTATTCATCATCATCAGCAATTGTAGTCCATCTGATAAACAGCTTGATGACCAGACATGCAATCTCATTATCTTCTTCTACTTCCATTCCATGCTCCAGCATCCTCCTCATAAGTTCTGCTGTAAGTGGATATCTTCTGTCTGCTAACATATGAATCATAATTCCATCTTCTAACTCTAGAACATGTACTCCAGATTCTTCAAAGAATCTCCAGCTAATAATCTCCCAATTTTCTTGATTCTTCCAGACATTAGCAGTGCTTTGTTCTTCAGTTTCCCATAAAGTTGTAAGATCTCCAAGCAGAACTAAACCAATTCCTTCTAATGGATTGTGTTCAAAATAGTCTCGCACCACATGATATAAGTAAAATAAGTCCACTCTATCTATGATGTGCAATAAATCCCATAATCTGTTGAACACTCTGAAACTTTCATCATCTCTATGAAACATCAGATAACTTCCATCTTTTGATTCTACAACTCCAAAAGCACTGATTTGAGATTTGTTCATCTTCATGTCAACATCATCTCTAGAATACTCAAAATCTACTACTCTTAAGTAATTCCTTAATTCATCAGTAGTATCAGATAGTAACTCAACTTTCTCTTTCTTTGATGACTGTATTTCTTCAACTTCAGTTTTTCTTTTTCTTTTTTAACTCCTTTTGCTATCTTTTTCTTTCCAAGCAGCATCATCTTTATAATCTTTGATGCTTTCAACACTTTTCTTGTAGGCTTCCCTAACAGCATCATAAAATTCTTTCATCTCAAAATAATTAAACCTCTGCAATCCTTTATACCCTTGACTTTTTAAATAAGCCATCATTGCATTTCTGTCCTTGGCTTTATTTGGTCTTCTTGGTATAAAAGAAACAAGAATAGGTGACTCTAATTGTTCATCAGCTTCAGCATTCAATTCCTCTTGCAATTTCTTAGCTGCTTCTCTATTCTGAGCTTCTTCTATTTCCTTAGCTTCTCTATTTTTAGCATTTAATTCCTATTGAATCTTTCTAGCTGCTTCTTCATTCATTGCAACTTGAGCAGCTCTTATCTGTGCTAAAGTTGGTTTCTTTTTCTTCTTTACTTCTACCAATATACCTTTTCCTTTATCTTTAGGATCAATAACCGGTTGAGAAGCTCTTGGTTGTTCTTCTTCTTGTACTCCTGGAATGTTAACACCCCTTGGTCTTGATAAATCATGCAAGATCTCAGCAATTGTTTCGTCATCACTTGCAGTATGAATAGGTTTGAGTGTAACTTCTTCTTGTATGATAGTTGAAGGACCAGCAGCTTCTTCATGTGTTGAAGGACCAGCTTCCTCTTCAAAGTCTAACAACCTTGGAGTAATCAATTCTTGCCTAAAAGATCCTTGAAGAGCAGTACTTTGATCATCAGTACCTTGAACTTGAACATCAATAACTTGCTCCTCAGTTCCTTTAACTTCAGTCCTTTCTTCCTCAGTACTTTCAATATTAACATTTTCTTCAGTACCTTGAGGTGAATTCTCCTTATCATCTTCTTTCAAATTCTTTTCTTCTAAATTCCTCCCCAATTGGACAGAAGATGATTGTTTTGGAACATTTTGACATTTTGTTTTCTTAAACTGCCTTTGTTCCTTCTTTTTAGATTTGACCCAAATACGATGATGTTGAACCAAAGGCCAGACAAAATTCTTGAGTCTTCTAAACTTGAGCTTCAACTTCTTAATCTGTTTAGCTTGAGCCTCAGTTGTTTTCTTCAATTTAACTAACTCCCTTGTCAGAACATAATTATCCAATGTCAAACCTTCAGGAGGTATAGTAGCTGAATCATCTCCTCGAATTGGTGAATGATCTTCTGGTTGAGAATCATGAACAGATCTTTGTGGAGATGGAGAAGGTGAAACTGCAACATCTTCTTGAACTTCAGTACTTTGGGAAACAGTACCTTGGGATGCAGTACCTTCTGATGCAGCACTTTGAGAAGCAGTACTTGCAGATGTAGTACCTTGTATAGAAGCAGTACCTTCACTATCTTCATCTTCTGCAGCATCTGCTCTGACAGCTTGAACAACTTCCATCATAGAAGTAGTTAATGGAGTGTCCCTTCCAGTGAATAAATCACTCTTCTTAGCCATAAAAGTGAAAATCTTGGCTTGTTGAACCACAACTGGTAAAAGACTTGTAGGCTTAGGAACATCTGACAGTTTTTTATTGAGGAATACTTGAACAAACCTTGGATACATCAACCATTTTGAACCATGAGTGATGTGTTAAAGCATGCCATCTAGAATTAGCCTTGAAAAATTGAAAACACGATCTGTAGCTAATCCCACTATAGCAGATGATATGTTAGATCCAAATTGCTCCCATGAAGTACTTTTAGCACTAATACAATGAAGCAACACATGTACTAAAAACTTCCATTGAGGACAAAATAAAGGTTTTCTGAATGTTTGTTCAGTTAAGGATCCTTCATAACCAATGTGTCCAAAAGTATCCCAAATCAGTTGCTTATCAAAACGAACAGCCCCATCTTCATCATTAAACAATAAGTCTTCTCGAATAGAGGCTTCAGTAACTTTGATATTTCTCCCAGCAACCATAGCATGAATATATTCTTCATCATTCTCCATATGAACCCTAGCAGTTTCCCAAAATTGTTGTATCCAGGGCTCAATAACATCTGGTTCTACTAATAGCGCATAACTAATTGGCGATCCAGTGAGAAAATCAATAATATCATGAAAGATTACATTCGCTTCAGTCTTATCTAAATTCGCCACCATGTTGTGTTTGGAAACAGTATTATGATTCGCCATTGATGAGTATATGATCACAGTAAGAAATATAACGAATGATAAAGGTGAGAGTGTGAGAAATATGGAAAAGATTTGAAGATATCAATATGAAAGGGAAATTCGGAGAGTAGTTATTTATAGGTGAGATTTAAAAAATCACAGCCATAAATACCAAAGTTACCGTTGGATATAATTACCCCTCAATATTACCGTTAGAACAGTACTTTAATAAGACAAACAGTACTTCCACGTATGCAGTACTTTCCAAGCAGTACTTTCATGAAAACAAAAAGCAATACTTTTCCATTCTCTTCCTTACAATAGCATATACAGCAAACAAACATGAATAACCTCCCCTCAAGCAATGCATAGGACTATACTTACACTAAATAGTCCTCCCCTTAAATGTAGCTCAGTAATTAATCATGCCAATACTCACCACCAAGTGAGTAAATCTTGAAACATCAAATCCTTTGGTGAGTAAATCAGCTACATTATCATCCGTATGCACCTTGACAAATGATCTAATATAGAAACTGACTTGAATAACAACTTATTAAGTATCACGCGGAATTTAACATCATTAGTTCTTGGTACTCTAAGAACTACCAAGTTATCATCAACATGCTTGAATTCAGGGGAAAGGATGAGACATTATGTGTTAGTGAATAACACAGGATGCTGTTTGTCACAGATTTGAGAGACTGATAATAAGTTGAACTTGAGCTCCTTCACATATCTAACATTCTCAAAATCTATACGCCCTGCTTTGATGGTTCCTTTTCCAGTAATCCTTCCTCCATTGGGATCATTCCCAAATGCAACTCTTCCTCCACTAATAGATCTAAAATCAGACAGAATCTCTTTGTCTCCTGTCATACTTCCAGAGCAACCACTATCCACAATAAGATGATCTTTAAGCTCCTCTTCTGGGTTGCCCTGCACAAAGATAAAAGAGTTAGTGATTTTTAGGAACCCAAGCCATTACTGACTTGTGTTCCCCTTGTGGAGTTACAAACTCAAATTCTTTGAGTATGTAATTTCCACTGTTTTTCAAAACATGATCCAGAATTATCTTTTGATTTTTAGCATGTGGATTTTCAAAACTTTCTGGTTTTTCAACACAACTCTCTTTTACAAGTTCATTCTGTTTTTCTTGTATCACAAAAACATCTGATTCACTTTTTGTTGAAAGTACTGTTTGTCCCTCAGCAGTACTTTCCCTCTTAACCCATTCGGTTTTAACACTTGGTTCTTGTGATCTAGATCCCCTATGTGAATTGTAATACCTTCTAGGTTGATAGTAATGAGATCTCCTAGGGTTTCTGTTCCAAAGAGTGTGATCAGTACCTTGTTTTGACTGAGCAGTACTTTGAGAAAGTACTGGTCTTGGCTTAGCAGTATTTTGGAAAGTACTAAAGGGTACTGAAGGTTTTGAAAAGGGTCTTCTCTGGTGAGGGTACCTATGATCTGGTGAGAAATTGCTGTGATTGACCCTATTTGAATTATTCCAGACTGGTTTGTGCTCTCTAGGTTTCTGATTGGTAGACCTATGCTTTGGAAATTTTCTAAGGTATTCTGAATGAAATTCACAATCCTTGATTAAATGAGTAGGACTAAAGCACACAAAACACAGTTTTTGACCCATACTCCCAAAGTGACTTCTTCTATGTCTATGACCAAAACTATTTTGCCTTCTAGGTGAATGATTAAACCTGTTTTGACCAAAGTTATCCCAAAAAGGTTTAGCAATACTGTTTTGAAAAGGTTTTCCTGAAGGTACTGCTTGTGGAGCAGTACTTTGAGTTGAAGGTACTGCTTGACTTTGAACATTGTTTTCAACAGTTTCCTTTGGGATTTCAGACTTAGATTGACCAACTAGCTTTTTCCTAAACTCTAGACTGTCTACTCCAAAATGAGAAACATCAGGCCTAGGGGGTTGATGAATTCCAGTGGGATGGGGAACTGCATGATAACCATTATCTTTCTTATACTCAGGAGGTGTTTCACGTATTGAATCCTCATTACTAGATGTGTCTACATAATTAATGAGTTCATCATCACTAGTGGTTATATCCTCAAAATCACCTTCATCCTGATTACTAGGTGGGTTTTCTTCTATTTTACTAAAGTCCATACCAAAACCTAGACCAGTTCTAATGTAAGCTCTTCTCTGTTTTTCAACATAACTAACATGAGAAAGTCCAGATTCTCCCCAAGCAGCAAACTTAGCTAACAAATCATCTCTTTCCTTTGTCAATTTCTCAATTTCAGCAATTTTACAATTTAGTTTCCATTCACTTAGTTTTAACTGGTAATCCTGTTGTTCATACTTTTCAGCCCAAGCCACTTCATTATTTTCATGTGCTAATATTTTGGCTTCCATAGATTCTAAGGTTATTTGATAACCAGCTACCTCAGACCTAGCCCTAACACAATTATCTCTTTCAATCACATAACTGCCAAGTAATTTTTGATAAAAATCATGACAATTTGAGCATACCTCAGAGATAGGGGATGAACTTGATGAAGTAGCCACCATTGCAAGTAGAACAGGATCATCTTCACTCTCCATGCTCCAATCAAATTCTCCAAAGCCATCTCCAGATTCCAAAGCAGCATGATCAGATTCCTCATCAAAAGCAGTGCTCCAGTCCAATTCTTCTACTGAATCTTCAACTGCTTCTTCCACTGCTACCATACAATAGGTTACTGGTTCATCATCAAACTCAGCACTCCAGTCAACCTCTGATAAACTTTCTTGAGCAACCAAGGCTTTTGTTTCAGTAATAGTAATTTCTTTAAGCTCCAGCTTTGGTTTCTCAGTTATCCTGTTTGCTTGATACTTAGAAAACCTGCACTCCCTTATAAAGTGTCCAGTCTTTTGACAATTGAAGCATTCAATTTTGGATTTGTCAAAAGTAATTCCCTGTTTTGGTTTGAAGTCAATGTTCTTTCCCGTTTTCTTCATATACTTCTTGATCCTTGCAGTGATCATAGCAACTTGCCACCTGATGTCAATTTCTTCAAGAGCATCCTCTTCAATCTGTGAGAGATCTTCTTCATAAGTGACAGGTAGAGAAGCTTGATGTGCAAAGAAAGAGCATACAACTTCATCTGAGTGCATGGTAGTAGTTTGTGGGGCTTGCTGAGGAGGTGTGTAAACAGCAGTACTTTGAGCAACAGTACTTTGAGGAGAAGCAGTACTTTTAGTGGAAGTACTGTCCCTCTTCTCAGATGACACAAAAGCAATACTGTGAGTCTTTGAGCTTGATTGGCCATTCATCTCATGCTCATACACCTTAAGATGATTGTAGAGATCATCAAAGTCCATGGTGTCCAATCCAGGTTGTCCTCTGATCATAGTAGCAATCACATGCAATGTGGATGGCAAACTCTTTAAGAACTTCAGATTGGCATCTTCAACAGATACTTCTGCCTTGTATAACTCCAACATGTTGAGAAGATTTTGAAATCTATCATATGCAGCATCAAGACTCTCTTTTTCACCAACAGTGAAAGTTTCAAATTGTTGCTTCAGCAGATTTCTGTGCATCTTCTTTGAGGCTTCATTCCCTCCAAATCTTGTCTTGAGAGCAGCCCAGAGCTGCTTTGCATCTTTAGCATCATGGAACTTCAGTAGATGTCCATCAGGTATAGCAGATAAGAGTATGTTAAGAGCCTTCTCTTGATTCCTTATGGTAGCTGCTGGTAAGACTGGTTTGGGTGGTTTAGGTTGTCCAGCAATCTCCACAGGTTCTTGAACTACTTCATTACCATTGACAATTACATTCCATAGTTCATAGTCTGTAATGGCAATGTACTGCCTCATCTTCATACACCATAGGTCATATTCTCCCTTCTTGATGATTGGAATTCTGAGTGAGGTGATTGATGGTGGTGGAACAGCTTCAGTCGACATCTTTAGGTTTTGTTGTAGTAGGGTTTTAGGGTTTCTTCTTAGTCAGAGTTTCCACACAAGCTCTGATACCACTTGTTAGATCGATGTACTCTAACCAAACTAACTTAAATAGCTTGTTTAAGGTTTAATGACCTCGGATAAATCCTAAGTTATTAACAAAGAAACACTGAGCAAACTCTATTAAGTATGCGGAATTTACTTAACAAAGCTAAGAAGAATAACTTTAACTTTGAACGATTTTATTAAGAACTCTAACTCTGCTTATTATGCAGACTCTTTAACAACTCTAATAATATCGAACTTCTCTCTAAAACTCTAATAATGTCACGTATGTCTAATATCAATCTAGGGGTCCTTTTATAGGCTCAAGGATAACCCTAAATGATTTACAATTATTATCCTTGTATGACAAGTAATCTAATATAGAATATTCTAGAATTACAAGACTTTCCATAAACGAATATAACAGTTCTTTTAGCCTTGCAGTACTTTGACTTCTTCAGCAGTACTTTGACTTCCTCTTTAGCAGTACTTTGATTCTTTGACTTTTTCCAGTACTTTATCATTCTTCAGCACTTTAATTCTTCAGTACTTTAGCTTTCTGTATCCCAACACCCGTCTAAGATCACCCCACTTAGGCACGTAAAGTCGATCTCCTTTGGTGAACAACATGTCTCCTTTTAGCCAAAATCTCCTCGTCTTTCCATATCTTGCTAGGCCCATAAGCTTCTTGGCAAAAGGATGATGTTCCAATCCTTTCTTGATTCGGTCTTAGAGGAAGAATTGGGCTTGGTTGATTGTCGCAAACTCTGCCTTGCGACTCAATGCGTCGGATACCACATTAGCCCTCCCTAGCTTGTACTCCAATTGGTAGTCGAACTCAGCTAGGAATTCTTGCCAACGAGCTTGCTTGGGACTCAACTTCTTTTGGGTTTGAAAGTAACTCGTGGCAACGTTGTTAGTCTTGATCACGAATCTCAAACCCAATAAATAATGCCTCCAAATCCTCAAGCAATGGACGACCGTCGTCATCTCTTTCTCTTGCACCGTGTACTTCCTTTCCGTCTCATTTAACTTTCGACTCTCGAATGCGATCAGATGTCCGTCTTGCATTAAAACTCCTCCAATAGAAAAGTCCGATGCATCCGTATGTAGCTCGAAAGGCATGGTCACATCCGGTAATGTCAATACATGTTCCTCCATAACCGCCTTCTTCAAACTATCGAACGTCGATTGGTACTTTTTGTCCCATATCTAAGCTTTGTTCATCTTCAATATGTCCGTCAAAGGAGATGCTATTGCCGAGTAGCCCTTGTTGAACCTTAGATAATAGTTCATCAAGCCAAGGAAAGATCTCAACTCCGTCACCTTGGTTGGCGGTTCCCACTCTTGGATAGCTTTTACTTTACCCCGTCCATCATCAATCCACCGTCTTTGATCTTGTGTCCCAAGAACTCGAATTCGTCTTGGGCGAAAGAGCATTTCTCCAACTTCACATAAAGTTTGTTGTCTCGTAACACTAGGAACACATCTTTCAAATGTAAGACATGCTCATCCAAGGTGTGACTATAAACAACAGTATCATCCAAGTATACCACCACAAATTTATCAAGAAACAGATGAAATAACTTATTCATGAGGGTGCAAAATGTAGCGGGAGCATTAGTCAAGCCAAAAGGCATTACTAAGAACTCGTAAGAACCATACCTTGTCACACACGTCGTCAAATCTTCGTCTCCCTCCGCTATCCGTACTTGGTGGTACCCCGATCTCAAGTCCAACTTAGAGAAGTATCTTGCCTTTCCAAGTTAATCAAACAAAGCCGCAATAAGAGGAATAGGGTACTTGTTCTTGATCGTTACCTTGTTTAGTGATCGGTAGTCTATGCACATCCGCAAGGACCCGTCCTTCTTCCTTTGAAATAGCACCGGCGCACCATATGAGGCCTTAGAGGGTCGAACATAGCCCGCATCCAATATATCCTTGATTTGTTTACGCAACTCCTCCAACTCGGGTGGTGGAATTCGATAATGGGCTTTGGCGAGTGGCTAGGAACCCAGTTCCAACTCGATGGTCTGGTCCACCTCCCTCCTAGGTGGTAGCTTCTTGGGCAACTCCTTGGGCATCATGTCTATTAATATAAATAAACCGTAAAAACGTTTATTAATATTTTGCGATCTCTTTGTGTTTTGTTGATAACAAATATAATGTTATCTTAAGTACAATTATAAGGATAGATGTTATTTTTGTAAAGCATTTACATATAGCCATTTAAATACAAAAATGTTGTAATTAATTATTTGTTGTAATAGTTTATTAGGATGGGTAAAAACCATAACCCATGGATCATATCCATAACCCATTAACCCATACCCATTGACTAGATACAATGTATTCATTAGATACATTGAATCTAAGGAAAACCCATGGACCAACCCATAACCCATGACCCATAACCAAAAAACCCATGGGCAAAGAGGAGCGTCCCACGGATCCCTAGGATTACACTAGACGAATCCCAAGTGGGAGGGATCCGTGGGATCCGGGGAACAGCGGAAGAAATTGCCTATAAATAGAGAGCCATTTCTTCATTCTAACTCACCCCTCTTCTTACTAAATCTCTCAAACACTCTCATTCTCTTCTAACATATAGATCACTTGATCTAGAGAGTTGTTCTTCTTTCTTTCTATTGTGATTCTCATATAGGTCCTTCTCTAAGGCGAGTTCACGAGCATTCTACAAGTCATCCAAGCAAGGGGTCCTTGATTGATTTGTCACTCCACAAGATTTTTGTAGCAAAGATCTTGTATTTGATATTTCACATATTTGTTGTGTAATAGTCGTGTTGGTTTGGTCCACCGTGTTACGGACTCGGTATTTAGCTTTGTACCGGAAAAAGGTGTAAGCAACGTTGTGAAGGCTTCTTCGCCAAGTGAAGGAGTTTGTTGACATAGTGCTTGAACTCTCGAGTAGGTGACTCGGGGAGTGGAGTAGGGCAAGGAAGGTGTCCTTGTAGCCGAACCACTATAAATCGGTTGTGTCATTTCTTTGCTTTACTTTATTTACTTGCTTTATCATTAGATCTATACTTTCTCTACATCCATAAGATCTCACATATTAACGAATCTAAAGTTTTTGAAACTAACTTAAAATCGGCAAAACTATTCAACCCCCCCCCCTTCTAGTTTTCCAAAATTGGTATCAGATCTAAGTTTATAAAAGTTTTACAGTAAAATTGTATTTTAAAAACTTTTCGATCACTAAAATTAAAAGGAAGGGCAATCTATGCAACGACCACCACTACTTGAAACTAATGGTTTTATATATTGGAAAAATAGATTCGAAACATATGTGAAATCTAAAGATATTGATCTTTGGTACATTATTGTTGAAGGCGATTTTGAGGCTACCTCAAAAGATGATAAAGGGAATTTAGGTAACATACCTCATGATAAACTAAATGATGAAATGAAGAAAAAGCTTTCTAAAAATAGTGAAGCAAAAATGGTTTTATATAATGCTTTACCGAAAAAAGAATTCAAAAGAATTTCTATGCTTAAAACCTCTAAAGAAATTTGGAATTATTTAGTTGTAACTCATCAAGGCAACCAACAAGTTAAAAATAATAAAATTGATTTGTTTGTTCAACAATATGAACAATTTTCAATATCGGATGAGGAAACTATAGATCATTCATTTGCTAACTTTAATACTATTATTACATCTTTACAAGCACTTGATGAATCTTTTTCGAGCCGTAACCATGTTAGGAGATATCTAAGGGCACTTTCATCGAAGTGGAGATCCAAGGTGTCGGCGATCGAAGAGTCAAAAGATTTGACAATCCTCACCCTTGATGAACTCATAGGCAACTTAAAAGTCTACGAGCTTGTCCTTGCTAAAGACTCCGAAGCCTCAAAGGTGAAAGAGAAACACAAATATCTTGCCCTTAAAGCCAAAAAGGCTTCAAGCGATGAAGAGAACTCCTCTTCGAGTAGTGACGACGAGGAGTACGCTATGGCGGTAAGGGACTTTAAAAAGTTCTTTAGAAGGAAGGAAAGATACGTCAAACAACCGTATGACGATAAGAAAGGCTTTCGGAAAAGCAAAGAGGACGAGAAGCCAAAAGATGATCGTACTTGCTTTAAATGTGGGGTCCCAAACCACTTTATTAGTAAGTGTCCCAAACGGGATGATCAAAAGGCGTTCGTGAGTGGCACGTGGGGAATGAGCGACGAGGAGGACGAGGAAATTTTTCTCATGGCAAATGACGAGGTATGTCACGAATACTATAGTAGCTCATCACTTGATGACGACTCATTGCATAATGAATATGACAAACTATGCAATATTAGCTTAAAACTAATTAACAAAAACAAGCTTTTAAATAGTCAAAACCAACGTTTAGATAAAGAAGTCATAGAATTAAAAGCAAAACAAAAACGTTTAGAAAAAGGTAAAATAGCAAGTGGTGAATGTGAACTTTGCGTTCAACTTTAAACACTAGTTGATCAACTAGACTCTAAAATTGCTAGAATGAGTACGAATACTTTAGATATGATATTAGATAGTGTTAAAACCGGTAACAACCAAAAAGGTTTAGGTATTCAACAACTTGATCCATCAACTAGTGAAAACAAAGAAACACAATTTGTTAAGGCAATAGAAAAACCAGCCAGTGTTGTGGCGGATCCCACAGATCCCTTCAAAAGGGAACCGGCTAGTGTTAAGACAGGAATCCGTAGGTCTGCTGTAGCAAACAGTGGTAATAACGTAGCTTCTTTATCTAGAATTGAGTTTCTTATCGTTAATAGGAAGAAACCAGCTCATGTCACCACTAGACAACCACCTCCAAAATATAATCCTACTTTTGCAAGAAACAAAGCTCCATCTTTCTCAAAAGCTAATCCATCTAGGAGACCTAATAATGTTTACCCAAGAAGTAACCATCAAATGGGATGGAACCCACATATGCAAAATGGTTTTCCCTTTCAAAACTTTGCTCCATGGAATGCATACTCATCTTATCCATACATGTCTAACATGAATGGAATGTTTAAAACTAATGGACCCATGAACAAATGGGGACCAAACTTTTGAGTTAATTGTTTTCTTAGGTGTGCTTAAAGGTCGACCTAGACCCGGATGAATGGGTCAAGGATAGCGGGTGCACGAGGCACATGACCGGCAATAAGGATCTATTCTCCACATATGAATCCTTCAATGGAGGTAATGTGGTGTTTGGAAATAGCAAAAGTAAAATCATCGGTAAAGGTACGATTTCTAACAAATCTCTAACCATTAACGATGTGTGTCACGTAGAAAACCTAAACTTTAACCTCTTAAGTATAGGACAAATATGTGATAAAAAGTGCAATGTACTTTTTACCGAAACCGGTAGTAAGATATTAAAAAATGGCATAACCATAGGAAGAGGTATTAGGAAACATGGAGTCTATGTCATTAAAATCGGTAATGAACCTAAAGACAAACTATGTCTTACCTCTATGGATGATACTTCGACCTTATGGCATCGAAGATTGGGTCACGCCAACATGCGACTTCTTCAATCGCTATCATCCAAAGATCTAGTAAGAGATCTACCTAAGTTAAAATATGAACATCACTTTTGTGATGCTTGTAATGTAGAAAAACAAGTTCATTCTACTCACAAAGCTAAAAACATGGTGTCGACAACTAAGTGTCTAGAATTACTACATATGGATTTATTTGGTCCATCCGCTATCCAAAGTTATAGAGGCAACTACTACACTTTGGTCATAGTGGATGATTATTCTAGGTATACATGGACAAAATTCTTAAAAAACAAAACGGAAACCTTTAATTATTTTGAAATATTAAGCAAAAAGATCCAAAGACAACTAGGAAGTCCTATAGTGTCTATTAGGACGGATCATGGTAGGGAATTCGATAATGAAGTGCAATTTGGAGCCTTTTGTGACGCTAATGGTATTACTCACAACTTCTCGGCTCCACGCACTCCATAATCGAATGGGGTAGTAGAAAGAAAGAATAGAACCCTACAAGAAATGAGTCGAACCATGCTTAATGAACAATCCATACCTCAAAAGTTTTGGTGTAATGTCGTTGATACTTCAACGTACATACTCAATCGAGTCTTAATTAGACCAATCTTAGGTAAAACTCCATATGAGTTACTCTGAGGCGAAAAGCCTATGTTAAATCACTTTAGAGTCTGGAAGCAAATGTTTCATTCTTAACACTAAAGATTACCTTACAAAATTTGATCCTAAATCAACCGAAGGTATCTTTCTAGGTTACTCTCCAAATAGCAAAGCTTACGTCATATTAAATAAAGAAACAATGAAGGTAGAAGAGTCATTAAATATAAAATTTGATGAAAGTCCACCCAAACCCTCCCCACCTCTTGTCCATGACGAGATTGTAGAAAGTGAAGCTATAGTAATAAAGAAAAAGATAAATGAAGAAGAAGAACCTTTAAATGGTGAAGTCATAAACATTAAAGAGTCCAAAGATCACCCCGTAGATAAGGTCATAGGAAAGCTAAACGAAAGAACATTAAGGTCTCAAGTTCAAAACCAAAGTAGCTTGTTTTGTTTCGTTTCAACCATAGAACCTAAGAATACACAATAAGCCATAAAAGATGAGAGTTGGGTAATGGCTATGCAAGAAGAATTAAATAAATTTGTTTCTAATGATGTTTGGACACTTGTCCCTCCACCTAGTAATCAAACCATAATAGGAACCAAATGGGTTTAGAAAAACAAAATAGATGCAAACGGAGTAGTGTCTAGGAACAAGGCTAGACTCGTTGCCCAAGGGTATAACCAACAAGAAGGAATAGACTTTGATGAGACCTATGCCCCCGTGGCTAGATTAGAGTCTATAAGAATACTTCTGGCGTATGCTTGTGCTAATGATCTAAAGCTTTATCAAATGGATGTCAAAAGCGCTTTTCTAAATGGTTTCATTAATGAAGAAGTATATGTAGCTCAACCTCCGGGCTTCATCGATTTTGAAAAACCCAAACATGTGTATACATTAAAAAAAGCCCTTTATGGTCTTAAACAAGCTCCAAAAGCTTGGTATGATAGACTCAAGTCATTTTTAATTAAACACAACTATACCATGGGGTTAGTTGACAACACACTTTTTACTAAGAAAAAAGAGTCACATATAATCATAGTGCAAATATATGTAGATGATATTATATTCGGATCCACTTGTCAAGACATGTGTGTTGATTTCTCTAAAATCATGCATGACGAGTTCGAAATGAGTATGATGGGAGAACTTAGCTTCTTTCTTGGTCTACAAATCAAACAAGTAGAAGATGGTATCTTCTTTAATCAATCTAAATATATAAAGGAGATGTTAAAGAAATTCAGTCTAGAAGAGTCGAAACCAATTAGGACACCAATGTCATCCGACACCAAACTTACAAAAGATGAAGATGGCGAATCCGTCGATAATACTAAATATCGTGGCATGATAGGTAGTCTTCTCTACCTCATGGCAAGTAGGCCGAATATCATGTTTAGTGTTTGCTTATGTGCTAGGTTTCAAGAAGACCCTAAAACATCACACCTAGAAGCCATAAAAAGGATATTTAGATACATTAAAGGTACAACACAATTAGGATTATGGTATCCTAAGGACACGGGAGTAGAAACAATTTTATATGCAGATTCTGACCATACAGGTGATTACGTTGATAGAAAAAGTACAAGTGGGGTATGTACTTTCATGGGATGTTGTTTAACAAACGGCACTAGCAATATCAACAACCGAAGCCGAATACGTCTCCGCCGGCAAAGCATGCCAACAAGCACTATGGATGAAACAAGCGTTAGTTGACTACGATATTCATCTAAGCGACATAGCCATTCTATGTGACAACAAAGGTGCCATCGACTTAAGCAAGAATTCGGTATTGCATTCTCGCACAAAGCATATAGAGATTTGTCATCACTTCTTAAGAGATAATGTTCAAAAGGGGAACATCTGTATTGAGAAGGTAGCATCCGAAGACAACATAGCCGATGTAACACCCCCAAATTTGGTTTAGCGGAAGCATACGTGTTATGGGGAATGCTACGAAATTGGAGATCACAACACAAGTAATAAAGAACGGAATACATACTCCGTTTAAATTTCATAAAATGGTTTTAAACATTGTCGTACCAACATTTCTTAAAACAAAAGGGCACAACCCATAAGCTTTGTAATCCTAATTAAAACATCACTTTGTGTGAAAACATTTCTTTTAGCATTACTACGACCATTTACCACCTCTTGCCTTGCATCCATGATCAAAATTTAAACACCTGAGAAAATATGCTAAAAAGGTCAGCTAAAAGCTGGTGAGTTCATAGGTTTAAATTAAAATAGTAAGCATGGACCATATTCAAAGACATATAATCATTACAAAGAATATAATGATATATGGATGAAAGTCTATTACGTTAGCACTAAGTTCATGCAACCGATACTACGACAGTTTCTGTATGCTAAATGAAATCATACAATATATAGGCCTAATGCGAGTGTTTTGTCCCTCAACACTCGATTCCGACATGGTATACGTTTCACCTTGGCCTAAGCATGGCCAATTGAACGCAGGAGTCACCCTCAATAGATCTATTTATAACATTCGCGCTTCCCAGCAGGGAACTGACGATTCATGAAAGGGGGCATTTCTAGGGACATCAGGGCTTAGGCTAAACCACGTAATAGTAATCATGCAACAAGTTAGGTCCATAAAAAGGTTTTGCATATTTTCTCACCCCAAAATGTTTAAAACAATTTATCAAGTAAAAGAGGGGCTATGAAACTTACCTTAGCAAGTAGGCAATCCAAAAGTGGGATTCAGTGAATATTGTGAAGCTGCACCGACACGCGGCCTAGATAAGGAGGGCAATGTTTTAGTTCATTGTTTTAAGTATCACTTACTTAAAATGATTAAATTAGTATTGTTTTTATAATGGTATTAAAACCAAAGTTTAGTTTGTAAAATAGTTACAATATTTTACTAGTAAGTATATGAATGTTTATATACTTATTCATGTTGACACATAATTGTATTTTCAAAATTAAATTAAATTGATTTATTTTCTAATTGTATTTAGAAAATACTCATTTTAAAGTGTTAGACTATCAATTTGATTATATGATAAAATGAAATAGTAGTCATTATTTGTTTATCAAAAATTTGCTCTTAATATTTACAACTTACGACAAGTAGTTTACTTGGCATAGACATGTCTAGCCGAACATATCAACGTTAAAAATCTTGATGTAAACCTTATTAAGTATATTATGTTCGTAAACACTTGTTTCTTGTATGAAGACTTTTACACTTGTTTTAGTTGTCGCTACATATGTATATATATATATCTAACTAGATCCTTCATTTCCCCAATGATCTGGGTTTAAAAAGGTTTAGTTTGCTAGATGTTGCTAATAGTATATGCGGTTATGACCGTGTTGCCCTGGGTGAGTATGAATATTGTAACTGAACCTAAGTTGCGACTCCAATTATTGGTGTAGTCACATGGTCAACTTTCTTTTGATTCCATACATTCCGTAGGACCTCGTGGTCAGTGTACACTGTACCCCCTTGACGTAGTAAGGATAGCATTTCTAGGTTTTCCTAGTGTGATCATGTTTGGTCCTAACTCAAATTTGTGCACTGCGTAGTGCTCCTCATGAATCTTTGGGTGTTGAGTATTCTATACCATTATTTTCCTCTTTGGATCAGGATAGCTTCCAGCTCTGGTGTAAAGCGTCTCCTTTAAATGGTAGAGTCTCTGTCATACTCAGGTATGTCTAAAACAGGTGCACCACATGATTTTTTTCCTTGCGTCGTGTGTGTGGGTGCTTGTTGGGTTGACCTATGGTGTTTGACGATCTTTGTTCAATGTAGATGGTAGGATAATACGTATGAATAGGCATATCCATGATGCCAATTTCTGTGTCCAATGTTCTACAGGATGCTAAATCATTGTCGAGGGTTCAAACGTTTCACATTCGTTTCCTTAGTAGAAGATATCTTCCCTCAGGTGGCACTGTTTATTCTATTCCCGTGTATGTGAAATGTCTGGAACTTTAAGGGGGGATGTCGACGTGAGATATAAACACAAATTTTTCCATTTCATGGTTGTGAGTTAAGCACTTCCTTTGACATGACCAGGCAAGAATTTCAAGAATTTAACCATACCTGCACACGTAACCCCTCCCGAATTATACATAGGTGATCAGGCTATGTATAATTGGGGACCGGTGACGTGTTGTTCGGTATAGTCTTAATCTTGGTGTATTTATTCTTCAGTCAGCGGAGATGTTGCAAAAGTTCATGTGCGAAGTTTTGGTGTGATGATTTATGAAATTGGCTAGGCCGACTAATTCTGTCAACATGACCTATGGCTCTTTTGACGAAGATGTGTGAAACAATGGAAACTTGGTTAGGGATGAAATGTTGAATTTGTGATTCTTGGCGAGGTAACAGTTTGAGTTGGTCTTAACGGTATTGACAATAATACCTTTGCAATCTTTGAATTGTCGATTTTTCTAAGACATCTCGTTGGGTGATACTAATTTGTCAGAGAGACTAGTCGAATACCCAAGATGACTTTCTCTTATCTTCAGAGAAATCCTTTCATCGTGACAAGGTAGTTTAAATCCTTAATGATATGGTGAAAACGGTCATGGAGAAGACATATATTAAGATAACACGATAAGAACAACAAATGCATTACTAGGGAAAGGTGCAGTACATTAAGGTTTCATAGAGAAGTACTTTAAAGTAGACTACGACTTGGAAGTTTAAACTAAGATTTATTAAAAACAACATCTCTAGCTAACTTAGTTTCTTCCTTGGTGTCCATTGGGAGCCTGAACAATTCTTCACACTTTCTTCAGGATATTGTTTTGACAGTTGTTGCCTTCATGCTGATCCTTCCTATCTGGGCACATGCTTTTGATGTGGCCTTTCAATCCACACCCATGACATGTCACTGTCTCCCAATAGAGTTGCTTACAATCTTCCATCTTATGCCCAATTCCTTTACAAATTCCACAAGGTGTAGGGCATTTTCCATAGTGGTAATATGGGTATATATTGCACTTGGGTTTTGTCCCAGCATACCCTACTTACCGTTTGGTTTTAGTAGTCCCAACTTCAGCCGTCCATTGATGCTTGCTTGATTGTTGCATCTGATCTTCCTCACTATCATATTCCCAGTTCCTCTTGCTACCACAGTACCCCACTGCTTTGTCTTGGGGCAGTGGCCCGGTCAATCCAGAAGTCTCACCAATAGCCTCTTGAGTAATAGTAGGTGCGAATGCAATAATGTTCCCCTGAATTTCAGGTGAAAATCCCCAAAAGTATGCTTCGAGTTTCCTTTCCTCAGGTCCTATCATCTCAGGACATAGTTGGGCTAGTTCGCAAAAACGTTTGGTGTACCCTTCGAGGTCATTCCCAATCATAGTTAGTCCACAGAGCTCTTGTTCCATCATTCGCAGTTCATTTCTTGAGCAATATTCCGCAATCATCATTCTCTTCAGGGTGTCCCACTGGAGTGAGTAAGCAACGTCTATTCCCACTAAATGGACATAAGTGTCCCACCATGTGAGGGCTTGGTGTCTAAAGGTGCAAGTAGCATACTTGACCTTACAATTGTCCGCGCAACTCTGTTCGCGGAAGATTGTCTCTAACCTTTCTAGCCATTTTGCCAAACCTATGGCTCCTTCACGGTCCCCTCAAATCTTGGTGGTTTACAGTTCCTGAATTCTTGGTAAGAGAAATTTCGTGTTGTAGGCATCTTACCAACAACTTCTATTCCCCAGGTGATGTTGTTGATGTTGTGATTGACTTGATAGTTAGCAATCCTTGCGCAAATTCGTTCGGTAACAGATTTCTCAATGGTGGTTGTGTCCATGTTCAGCTTTACTAGAAACATTTTCCTTCAACCACAAGAAATGACAACAATAAGTTTTCTATGAGTAGGAGGACCATGGTGGAGATCCATAAGGTTACAGCATGTACTACTTCTCAATCAAGTATTTTCTAGGTTGTATTGACTGGATATCATGTAGACTTAGTCTATTATGATGACGTTAAGAAAACGGAGATTGATTGAAGTGAGTTTAACACGAGGATATAATTCGCAAGACGTTGTTTATTATGCATAGCTGTTCATCACCATAAACTCGATTACATTCTAAGAAGATTCCGGGCTCATAGGGCCGATACATGGCATGCGTTCATTGACTCGCTCTAGTTTGTCATACAACAAAATTACTACTAGTGTTTTTATTGATGTCACTCATCACAACGTCTAACACAATACAAAGTGTAATTTAAGCACTTCCCGGTGCTGCCCCGGGTTGACTTTGTTGAGTTGCCTTCCATTCTTCTAATTCTATGAGCTGGGCCTCCATTCTGGAAAATTTATTGTTGGCCTCATTTGCCCTACTCTCCATTGTACGTCTTTGAAGTTCTACGACACCCTCCAGATACCCCGACTCAGTTAGTGCTATTGTAGTAACGGTCTCCAATCGTGTCAACCGACTCTCAATATCTGTGAGACGTCCCTGGGTGTCTCCTAGAGTTTGCAGAGCACACCTTTCAATGTGGTCTTCAAGGCGGGCAATTATTTCGTTCAACTTCTCACGAGTTCCCTCTATCTTGTTCCAATATCGTTGTAGCATTCCTTGAGTTTTCGCCCAGCCTTGTAGTTCTTCCATGCTTAACTGTCTCTTAATCCTTTCTATTGGTAATACTCGGATGGTCCGACATCTCTTTATTTGTTCCTCATGGCCGCGTTATCGTCCCATGTGTCTTCGAGTTGGTGGTCTAGCGGTGGTACTTCAGTTTCTCGACTTGACCTTAGAGATGGTGTACCCGAGCGATGGTGATGATCTGAGGCCAGATTCTCTTACCAGTGAGGTATCTCCCAAGCGAATAAGTCTCTTTGATGCCTTGGTGCGAGTGTAGGGTAGTGGGCGGTAGGTATGAATGCTGATAGTAGTGATGATTTGGAAGTGGCGGTGAAGTGTGGGTAGTACCCTCACGATGAACTTGATACACTACTATGCGGGTTCCAGTGTCGAGAGTGAGTTGAGAGAGAGTGGGATGCGTTCGGCGGGTAACAAACCTTACTTTGTGTCATCGCATCCGACTCAGTGGGGAAGACATAGTGCGTGACAAGGCGGTGCATATGTGTAAGTATATGTAAAAATATACTTATAATAGATATTGGGTAGTGAATTAATAAATAGGAAATATATCATGCAGTCATGTCTAAATGAACTCTAAGTAAAATGGCAAGTAAGATAGCGTAGCGGCGGTCGTAAGAGTGATGTTTTTGTAAAAAGGTAGTTATAGTTTAGGGTTTATATGTACCTAGTTCTCTATAACAGGCTCGATGCCAATCATAACACCTGAAATTTGGTTTAAGCGAAGCATCACGTGTTATGGGGAATGCTACGAAATTGGAGATCACAACAAGTAATAGAGCGGAATACATACTCCGTTTAAATTTCATAAAATGGTTTTAAACATTTATCGTACCAACATTTCTTAAAACAAAGGGCCTGACCCGTAGCTTTGTGGTCCTAATTAAAACATCACTTTGTGTGAAAACATTTCTTTTAGCATTACTACGACCATTTACCACCTCTTGCCTTGCATCCATGATCAAAATTTAAACACGAAAATATATGCTAAAAGGTCGAGCTAAAAGGCTGGTGAGTTCATGGGTTTAAATTAAAATAGTAAGCATGGACCATATTCAAAGACATATAATCATTACAAAGAATATAATGATATATGGATGAAAGTCTATTACGTTAGCACTAAGTTCATGCAACCGATACTCTGACGGTTTACATGCTAAATGAAATCATACAATATATAGGCCAATCACGAGTGTTTTTGTCCTCAACCTCGATTAGCATATGGTATCGTTTAGCCTTGGCCTAAGCATGGACCGAGCGGAGGTCACCTCAATAGATCTATTTATAACATTGGCGCTTCCGGCCAGTGGCCGGTTCATGAAAGGGGGCATTTCTAGGGACATCAGGGCTTAGGCTAAACCACGTAATAGTAATCATGCAACAAGTTAGGTCCATAAAAAGGTTTTGCATATTTTCTCACCCCAAAATGTTTAAAACAATTTATCAAGTAAAAGAGGGGCTATGAAACTCACCTTAGCAAATAAGCAATCCAAAAGTGGGATTCAATGAATATTGTGAAGCTGCACCGACACGCGACCTAGATAAGGAGGGCAATGTTTTAGTTCATTGTTTTAATTATCACTTACTTAAAATGATTAAATTAGTATTGTTTTTATAATGGTATTAAAACCAAAGTTTAGTTTGTAAAATAGTTACAATATTTTACTAGTAAGTATATGAATGTTTATATACTTATTCATGTTGACACATAATTGTATTGTCAAAATTAAATTAAATTGATTTATTTTCTAATTGTATTTAGAAAATACTCATTTTAAAGTGTTAGACTTTCAATTTGATTATATGATAAAATGAAATAGTGGTCATTATTTGTTTATCAAAAATTTGCTCTTAATATTTACAACTTACGACAAGTAGTTTACTTGGCATAGACATGTCTAGAACATATCAGCGTTAAAATCTTGATGTAAACCTTATTAAGTATATTATGTTTGTAAACACTTGTTCCTGGTATGAAGACTTTTACACTTGTTTTAGTTGTCGCTACATATGTATATATATATATATCTAAGTAGGAGATTTTGAATGTGCGGGGAAATGAGTTTAGTTTCGTATTTGATTTCCGATTAAGCGCCTCGGGTTTCATTTTGTTGGTTAACTTAAACCACTCAAACGGACACCCCAAAGCCAAAGTGGGCTGTGGCCCGGTGTCAACAGTAGCAGGGTACCAGTTTAGGGCCTAGGCCCATAAAACAACTCAAACCTTTCTATAGGACTCGATACATGGGTTGTGGCCCAATGCCATTCATTAGCCAAATTGTAGCTTAGGAATATCTGAAGTATGGTTTTTACTAATGTGATTTGGGATCAGTTTTCTTTTAGACGCAAGTATTATTATCCAAGTATTCCGAAACTTGCGGCATAACTCTACCACAATGTGGAGATTGAAGGTATTGGACAAGATTTTCATAGCCAATCGGGTTTTCTAGTATGAGTTATAGGGTGGCAACACAAGCAAAATAGATACATGATAGATACTGAAGACCACCTTGTGATCTTGTGTAAATCAACGAGTAATAAACAACCTTAGTGGGTGTTTTCCACTACGACCATGTGAGAAACATACATACTACTAACACTTATAAGATCCTTTATGTCGAGTTTGGTTACCCTGCATGATTCGAATAAAGCAACCATGACTTACTCCGGTTGTGGGTCTTGACTCCTAACGAAATCAATACACCCATTATACCTATTTCGGTAGATTAAACTTATGCTACTATGGTGAGAATCCTCAGTGAGACTTTTCATCTCATAAGGGAAAGTAAACACAACTCACTCTAGTGCGACATACTCTAGACTTAATGTGCCTATGTCTTGCTAAGGTCCGATAAGTGACAAATTTGCCACTACTTTCTAATGATCACCTAAACTTCCCATCGTTCTATTACCATCGATTTCCTCATGACTAAGACCTATTGTGGGTACAAGGTTGACAACTCTAGCCTATGGGTTTTTCGGTAGAACATAACACGACATCGTTGTCGATTGATGTAACCAAGGCACCAACTGGGTCTCATAGTTTAGCCAAACATTAAGCTTAACATACCAAGATGGAAAATGAATAAATATTAAAGATTCATAGGGTCAAAGAGGAGTAAAAATATAATTCAATAACCTTACTAGTTGGAACCGTCGATCGAACAATAAAATAAGAACACAATTACAATTTGCCAATCAGAATCAAGAATCTCCTCACAATCCCCACAATATTTTGTGATTTCTTGGTGGGTTTGTGAGTCCTTGTGGATCCGGTGGTACATATAGATGGAAGAAGGATTTGGGAAAGTTTATCTTGTCTTCACCATTGATTAAAGAGATGGGCAAAACTAGCACTTTTCTCAATCATCCCCAACAATCTTTGTTGGCTTGTGGCCTTGACTTGAAATTGAGCGGCGCTAACCATGGCAGAAAAAGGGATTAAGGAACAAAGACATACATGAAATTGATTTGTCCTATGAGGATGGTGAAGAAAAGAGTCTTCGTAGATTCCATTTTAAGCTAAGGTTCTCCTTTCATGCTACTAGCCCTGAGAGACCTTGTGCATAGACAATAGAAAAGAAGACAGTGATAGATGCTCCACCCTTTTGGCTTTCGTTTGGATCCATGCGCATGGGAGCATAAATCAATAAGAAAAGTAGGTGAAGACAATTTGATTCATGAAAGTAGTGAGGGTGAGTATGGATGGAAGGAAAGGTGAATGTTGTATTTCTTCTTTGAGGCTTGTAGCTCTTGACTTATGCGTTCATACAGAGAAAAGGGTAGGGGTGATAGGAACCTGCTTTTCTTCTTTCTTTTGGTGAGGTATAGCACGTGGGAGGTGAAGACAAAGAGGGGAAAGAAAGAATATATCAAAGTAACTTAGTTGGGTACCATTTTAGATTATATGAGGTGTTTTATTTTCCTAAGTATGTAAGTAGTACATAATGTATTGGGTATATAAATATGGGTGAATGGTTATTTGACAATTATTTTAAGTAGTACATTAAATTTTGTTACGTACTTAGTGTCTCACAAAATTATGTTGTGGCCGTATTTTTATGGTTCGATGAATTTTATCTTTGAAGCGGCTTTATGAATCACGTTTACGGAATGAATGATTCAGCTTATAATGTTTTATATTCGGGGGATTTACTATGTTTTACTTTACCACTTATCGTAGTGTTATTGCAGTGCGGTGTCGGTCCTGAGTGGAAAACGAGATAACTTCTCGTCTTACAATTTATCATAAGACAATTTCAGGACTACAGTAACACAATATTTAAATTATGCGATGAATGCAAGAGTAATGCAACAGTCTACAGAGTGCGAGTTATCTACTCAAATGATCAGGCAAACTTATGTATGCTTAATGAACATGCTTAGTAATAATAAATTACCATTTATTATTTAATAATAAGTGAAAAATTACCGTGTGTCACAGCCGACGTCCTCACCAAACCGCTGAAGCGGGAATAATTCAACCTACTTCGTCTTGGTCTTGGTCTCATGGAACAAACGTCGTAACTTATTTGACTCTACAAGGTATGTAAACACTAGCCTTCTTCTTTCTGAGTCTAGGATCTCTATTTCACGCACAACTCAAAAACAATACGGGAATTTTCAAAACCCAAGATAAGTTTCTCCACTTATAATTTTCTTATTTTCTTCATAAATACAAGTTGCAAACACATAATTACATATGCATTTTCAAAGAAAACCTGTTTTCAAATTTTTTTCCTAAGGATGATACCTCATTATCAATTTCACAAAAGCAATTTCTCACGTCTAGGACAAATCGCTTTTTCATTGTTAATACAAAATAAAAACCCGTTTTCATTGCATCTCATGTCTTGTGAATGCTAAAGACCATAACTAATATGTATTTTCGGGTACATTCATTAATACAATGAATTAGGAGCATTGATAAACACAAAGTTACGTACTCAAGTACTAAATATGTGTTTTCGGGTTATCTCAATAGGTTACTTTTTCACTTCTAGTTTATTTTTCTTTTTTTCTTAGAAGTCGAGATAACCACAACTCCAAATAGTTTTCATATAGGCACACACTAGGCAAAATGTTTCCAAGGAAAATTTTGTCTTTGAACAGGACACACCGGATCCACATATGCGGACGGATCCCTCAGGGAAGGCTCCGTGAGATCCGTGAGACAAAAGCTATTTTTATCTTCTATTTTTCTCACTTTGGATGAAAAATCCACATTTGTTTTATTTTTTGGAGTATGTTCTTTAATGCTTGTGTTCTCATGATCACATGCATTAAATTCATATCTAATCATTAGATTTTAATCCACATTTTGGGTCAAGCATTCATTACAATGCTTTGTTTTTCTATATATAGAACTCCCAAAATGGTTTGCATTATCTCATATTCATGAACAAACTACACCATGTCATTCACAAATTCTTTAGATGAATCACCTAGTACAAACAATCATCATCATGAAACCCAAACCTTTGTACTTCCACCTTCCAAAATACCAAAATCAAACTCTAGGATATCCGCGGATTAACATCGATCTTGTTGCTTAGGAAAACCATCATCATATGGCTCATCACCATCAACTAACTTACCACAAGATGCTTCCATTATAGCACCTCCTTCATCACAAGCAGTACACCACTTCATCACCAAATCACTCACCACCTAAAATCACTCTTTTGGAACTCCTTGACTCCAAGATCTCAACAACCAAAGCAAAAACAAATAGCCTTTTTGACACCTCCAACTTCTCCAAACACAATATTCAATGATCTTGAAACATCACCACCTTTAGCTCCCATTAAACTACAAGAACATCTAGGTTCTTTTCCAGCACCACTTCCAATCATTCAGGACTTTGATCCATTTTCCTAGTTATCCACCACAACTTCAGCAACTTCACAAATCAAAACAACCCGGAGATTTCACTCATTACCAGCATCACTTGCCAATCCACTGGAAGTGCAATAGAAGTTAGGGAAGAAATGCGATTCATACTCAACCTCATCCTTGATCGCATCAATACCATTACTCATCAAACCTCCATCCATAACCTTATGCAAGCATGAAAGGAATCATTACTACTATTTTCTATTTTTAGTACTTTTTCTTTTAAGTCATTTTCAAGAACAAGTCTTGTTCTTATTTTTACATGCTTGTAGGTGGCATAAACACCACTACACTTTGTTGTTTTATTACAAGGCCTTGTTTACATACCTTGGCTCCCAATCTTGATTCTCGTCAATCACAAGATTACATAAGCATGTTACTAACCTTTCTCCTTGTAGGATTTTTTTTCCTTGATGCTAAACAAGGAAGCTAGTCAAGGGGGGGAGTAAGCGATCGTGGACAAATTTTCCACACTTTTATTTCTTCGAAGGGTTAACTTTTGTTTCGACAAAAAGGGGGAGAAGAAGTAAAACTTAGGGGCTTCAAAACATACATCTATTCTTAAGTTTTACTCATCATAACATTATGTTTTGTCATCAACAAAAAGGGGGAGATTGTTAATACAAATAAACCGTAAAATGTTTATTAATATTTTGCGATCTCTTTGTGTTTTGTTGATAACAAATATAATGTTATCTTAAGTACAATTATAAGGATACATGTTATTATTGTAAAGCATTTACATAACCATTTAAATACAAAAATGTTGTAATTAATTATTTGTTATAATAGTTTGTTAGGATGGGTAAAAACCATAACCCATGGATCATATCCATAACCCATTAACCCATACCCATTGACTAGATACAATGTATTCATTAGATACATTGAATCTAAAGGAAAACCATGGACCACCCATAACAGAGACCCATAACCAAAAAACCCATGGGTAAAGAGGAGCGTCCCACGGATCCCTAGGATTACACTAGATGGATCCCAGTGGGAGGATCCGTGGATCCGGGAGCGAGTGGAAGAAATAGCCTATAAATAGAGAGCCATTTTCTTCATTCTAAGCTCCCCCTCTTCTTACTAATTCTCTCAAACACTCTCATTCTCTTACAGCGCATATAGATCACTTGATCTAGAGAGTTGTTCTTTCTTTCTTTTCTTGTGATTCTCATTATAGGTCCTTCAAAGTGAGATCACGAGCATTCTACAAGTCATCAAAGCAAGGGGTCCTTGATTGATTTCTCACTCCACAAGATTTGCCAGCAAAGAGATCTTGTATTTGATATTCACATATTTGTTGTGTAATAGTCGTGTTGGTTTGGTCCAGGTGTTCACGGACTAGGTATTTAGCTTTGTACGAGAAAAAAGGTGTAACAACGTTGTGAAGGTTTCTCATGCCATGAAGGAGTTTGTTGACATAGTGCTTGAACTCTCGTAGGTATTTCGGGGGGGGGGGTAAGAAGGAGGAAGGTGTCCTTGTAGTCGAACCACTATAAATCGGTTGTGTCATTTCTTTGATTTACTTTATTTACTTGCTTTATCATTAGATCTATACTTTCTCTACATCCATAAGATCTCACATATTAACGAATCTAAAGTTTTTGAAACTAACTTAAAATCGGCAAAACTATTCAACCCCCCTTCTAGTTTTCCACAACGTCCTTGAACTCATCAAGTACCCGCTCGATCTCCTTCGGTACCTCTACTTTTCCCGATTCGCCATCTGTCTCTAGCCTTGTTATCGCCTAATAGCAAGGCTCGCTATTGTTGTACCCTTTCTTGAATTGAATGGCATATTCTAGGTTATACGTAGAGATTTTCCCGGCTTATCCATCATTTTCGTTATACGTTTGATATCATTAGTTCACGGTGAGTTTCGTAGCTCCTATTTATACGTTTTGAATTACTTTTTGGGGAGATACATGATCAACTATTTTCATTTACTTTCACAAGTACTCTAAACTTTTACGGATTACCATGAGTTTCATAGCCCCTACTTTTATACGTTTTGAATTACTTTTAGGGGAGATACATGCTAAACTATTTTCATTTACTTTCACAGGTACTCTAACCTTTTACGGGTTATCGTGAGTCATAGCCCTACTCTTAATTTTTTAATACTCGTTTTAAACTATTTGGGGAAGATACATGCTTAAAAATACTTTACTCATTTATCAAAATACATGATTTGCATTTACATACATATACAAGTGCTCAAAACATTTATACTTTACTATGCGCTACACTATTTATACATTTTGACATGATGTGTAGTTTTATTGCGATATATACCTTAATGTGTTAAACTTGTTTGCATTATTCTTGATTGCGTTATTCTTTGGCAATTGTCGGAGAGGCACTGATAGTACTATTTGGGAAGATTCCCACAACCATGTGTCCCAGATTCGTGACCTTGGTTGACTACATTACTATTTGGGAAGATGCCCCCGCCCATGTGTCCAAGAGACGTGACCTTGGGTGAATATAATCCGGTATATTGTGTATTCTTGTGTATTCTTGTTATGAGGTTCAATTGGCCGTTACATTTACATTAAGTACTTGCATATATCGTATACACATATGTCACTCCTAACACATTCAACATTTACAATTATTAAATATGAACTTATATGTGGACCTAAGATGTTACAAATCTTGTATGCGCGGAATTTGTACATGATTAGATTGGCATATACTTGTCATGGGAATTAAATCATAAAGGTTTTACATCTTATTTGCAATAAACTCTATGAACTCACCAACCTTTGTGTTGACACTTTTTAGCATGTTTATCTCTGGTCAGTAAGGCGATAGCTGTTACATGGAACATAGAGTCGTACAACATATTTTGAAGACTTATGCTTTTATCATTTACCATTAGAAACATTTTGTAAACATTTTTTTTTTTTTTTTTTTTTTGCAAATAGAATTTCTATTATTACTTGTAATAACGGATTACAATAAGATGACAGGCAAACGGGCAACAAGCTGTGCCGCAACCCCCTTTTGAACAGGTAAACATTTATGTATTATACTTTGGGACCTCATGTTTGTAACTCTGAATTTATTAATCGAATGGTAACTTTTCAAAACGTCTCATTTAGAGGTCGTTTTCTATAACTTGTACCGTGTGCTAATAAGTAATACCCTAGTGACACAATCTTTCGCTGCAATATTTCGGGGGTGTTACAATATCCTCACCTTACTACTTAAAAAATAAACGCAAGAACACAATAATAAATAACTACTTTCTTCACTATGTGATCCCTTACTTTGCCCTTCCTATCCCATCCCCTTCTATTCTTTAAAATTTAGACTCGAGAACAGAGCGTAAGGTTGTGTTTGGTGTGACCCTTTTAGTGAGTAGGGTTAGACTCAAAGTGAAAAACTTGTTTGTTATATGTCCAGAGGTTTCAAAATCAGTACTCGCGCCCTCAAACTTAGGTTTTCATAATTCTTGATAAGTAGCCCTACTTTTTCATATCTTTGGCTTACAAATTTGTTTGCAACCACTAATTTTATTATTTCTTTGTATTATTCTCATATTTGCTTTTTTCCTCATATGACAAAGCAAGATCCACATTTAGAAATTATTTACTCAACCAGTCATGAACCTAACATGATTTTTAATATACCAAAACTAAATCCAAATTCAAAACCCACTTACAAACCAAACGGGCCCTAAGTTTGTCGCGCCACCACTCGGTTTCGTTGTATGACCGGAAATGTCGGGTTTGAAGTTTCGGTGAGTTTTGTCTTAAAGGTCATGGTTGGGGTTTCACTCTTTTTCATACTTTTAGTTTCTACCGAGTGATTTCCCTTGTGAGGTTACGTGGTGTGTGTGTGTGTGTGTGTGGGGGGGGGGGGGGGGGGGTGCTTGTTTGACTATGGATCTTCTGTGAATAAATTGTATTGACTTGGAAGTTCAAGAATTATGTGTGATATATGGTTCGAAAACTAATGATTCGTATTTTTAAATGCAAATGACGGTCCAGGGGTTCTACACAAATACTTATGCCCATTTTATGACAACATGTTGAGTGTTCGAATTTACAGATTTTTGTTATATCACATGGAGACTAAAGGATAAATACTATCCACTTACTTTTAACTAAAATACAACACCGACTTGCATCCCCCTACCACCCGCTCTTTATTAATTAAAATCTACCTCCACCTTTTTTTTTGAAAAATAATATATCTCCAGCCAGTGAATAGTTCTTGGCAAATTATCACGATTCACAAACTTTTAATTATCTTTTCGATAAATGGACTTTCATATACTTTATTAATCAGGATACTCCAGTCAAGTGTAATTCAGCATTTTTTTTTTTGGTGTGTCCCAAGTTAATTGTCTATTACTAAAAATAGATAGAGAAGTTTGATCGAGTTTACCATATTACTTTTGGTTGAAATTAATATTGCAAACTTTAAAGAAGACATTCTAATTAGTTAAGGGTAAAACTGTTATTTTATAAAAATAAATAAAAAAGAAAAAGCAGTAAAAATTATATTTTTTTTAAG